>ONZH01015160.1:0-135744 GCA_900303285.1 Rhinella marina
AGTCCCTACATGGAAACTTGCTGTACAGATGTACGCCGCTGCAGGCAGGGACCAAATGTGACCCAGCAGTGACACTTGCAAAATACTGACCATGTGACATGTACAGCCTAAAAACAGTGTATATGCAGTCTGGGGTGTTTTTACACTGCGCATTATGCTTTCAAAACTCTACCAAACAGCTCCCCATTGATTTCAGTGGGAAATAAACACCCTGGTGTATTTTTATGCCCCTTTCACACGAGCGGGAGACTCGCATGTCTCCCGCAACGCATCTACAGGGCTGGACTCTGGCACTGACTGGGATCGCATATAATGCTATGCGCGATCCCTGTCAGTGCCGAGTCCAGCCCTGTAGATGCGTTGCGGGAGACATGCGAGTCTCCCGCTCGTGTGAAAGGGGCATTATGCAGCCGATTTCAATAATGCTTCAGAAGTGGCATGTTACTTCTTTCAAGTGCGTTTGAGACGTATCTGGAGTGTATACCACTCTGCCTTTAAGACTGGCAGATAAGTAATAGTCCCAGCCTCACCATGTAGACGTATCCTACAGCTCCCACTGAACTTAGTAATAAACCACGTGGCTCCTAAGATCCCCCTAGTGGTGTCTGCAGGTAACTACAATTGTATCATTAGCTCTATAAATGGGAGGATGTGAAACAAAGGAGACAAGCATTTTTTGTTCGTTTTGTGGCTTTTTTTTTCCTTGTCTTTCTGGCTTTTCAAAAATGCAGCATGCTGTAGCCCTTGGGGGAGATTTATCAAACTCGTGTAAAGGAAAACTGGCTTAGTTGCCCATAGCAGATTATCACCAGATAATCACCATATCAGATTCCACCTTTCATTCTTCAGAGCTCCTTTGGAAAATGAAAGGTGGAATCTGATTGGTTGCTGTGGGCTACCAGTTTTCATATACACCTGTTTGATAAATCCTCCCCCTTCTTTTAGGGTTTTCATATCACATTCTCTACAGGGGAAAAACGGCATAAAGAAAAAGCTGGTGGTAAGACACAAAAAAAACAGCAGGTAGCCGCAATGAAACTTGTGCATTTCTTCTGCCATTTTTTTTTTAATGGTAGAGATCCTGGATTTTTTCCCTCAGGCAGTTAGGTCAAGCATGTTTTTGCTGTGTTTTATTCTGAGGCAGTTGCATTCTAGAGCACGCAGGCGGGTGAAGATCGACCTGCCACCTTCTTTGGACTGCATATGATTTGTAATTTTGCATAAGTTGACAGACTATATCTGCAGATGAAAAGTACTCCACCCCCTGATCTCCACTGTATGTGCTCCAGCCCGGAGAGGGGAGTTGTCCACAGTCACCAATCATTGGGCTCCGTCCTATGCTCTGCTGACTCATGCTTATCCTGTGAGTGCGCTCACACAATACACAGCACGCTGCAGCACAGTGACCTGCTGAATCCATGTATAATGTGGACTGTTATCTTCATTTACTAGTCAGTGTTTAATCCACATTGTATCACTGTAAGGGTGCCTTCACATGTGGTGGAAATATCCATGGAATGCCAAAAATGTGCAGATTACATACCCCATTAAATGGAGACATTATGCTTTAGAAAATCCGCAACACATCATTATTTATGCAGCAGAACAGAGGCAGGGATTGACAAATTTCTACCCCATAGGATAACTAAGGGGAAGTCTATGTAGCACATTTTCTAATTGTTCGCTATTTGTGATGGCACCTTAAAGGGGCTGTCTCACTTTAGCAAATGGCATTTATCATGTAGAGGAAGTGAATACAAGGCACTTACTAATGTACTGTTATTATCCATATTGCTTCCTTTGCTGGCTTGATTTATTTTTCCATCACATTATAACACTGCTCGTTTCCATGGTTACAGACCACCCTGCAATCCATCAGTGGTCATGTTTGCACACTATAGGAAAAAGCACTGGGTTCTCTGGTGGCTGGCACTACGAGGGAGTGTCAAGGGCCAGGCAAGGGATGGGACTCCAGCCCTGTGGAATTTACTAACATTTATGCCTGGGACGCAAGGACTGCCACAGATGCTGCTTACTTATGACGAGACGCATGAATCTAACAGCAGCGCAAGGAGGAAACTAAGACCAGCGTAGAAAGCCGCCCCACTGAATCTTGGCCCACAAACCTATCAAAAATATCAGTCTGCTCAGCTCCTTCTGCTCTGTGAGATTACTACAGACTATGCTGCATTTTCAGTGTGACAGGTTCACTTTAAAGGGTTTTTTTTTACTCTCTAGATATTGATGACCTATCCTCAGCATAGGTTTATCAGATTGGTGGGGTCTGACTCCTGGCACCCCCAAAAATTGGCAGAAACAAAAATGGTGGACAGAACCGGAAGTAGAATACTCTTATCACTGTGCAGTGGCCGGTGGCGGCTGCGGCTTGGCTTCCATTCCCTTGATTTGTACTGCAATATTTATTCATTTATTTGTATGTCATGTAGGTTACATTAGTGACTTGCCACCTTTCCACTTTTTTTGTTTATATGTTTGATGTGTAAGTGGATTCACTTGTACTACTACTATCTAGTTGTGATCTATGAATGACAGGTGCTGCCATTTTGTCCTGAGCTAGTAAATTGAGAGTTGTGCTTTATAAATATAGGAATTTTAATGAATTAGTAGTAAAAATCTCATTATTGCATTGGCTGGTTTTACCTTGGTTAGGAGTAGGAAATATGTCTGAAATCTAGTAGGTAATGTTGCCGTAACTGTCTATATTGTCTTTTCTCTACAGGAGGGATTGCTGGTGGAATAGAGATCTGCATCACGTTTCCCACAGAATATGTCAAGACCCAGCTACAGCTAGATGAGAAGGCTAACCCCCCAAGATACCGGGGAATATGTGAGTAACAATGGGGCACAATTATTAAAACTGTTTTAGTCTGAAAAATGCTATTTTAGATACATTTATTACTGAAATTGCACCTCATTCGCCTATTTTGATTTTTTAGTCTAATTCTGAAGTTTTCTAACTTTTGCAACTTTTATCCGACCTACTATGTAGGTGTGCCTTGTTTAGCGCCTGGAAATTGTCTAATTTGTACTCTACTCCAGGGTTGGCATACTTTTTGGTATCTGTTTTCAGTGGTGATGTTACGATTTTTTTGCATTAAAAGTCACACTTTCCAGGAGACATGCGACTTTTTTCCTCACAGATGCAACTTTTGGCATGTGCAAATAAATTAGACCAGTCTAAGTGAATATGAACCTGCCTAACTGAAAAACAGCCACCTGAGGTCAGACTAATAAAATACGCCTAGCCTAATTCATGAAGTGCCGTGCGATTTTTTTTTTTTTTTTTTTTTTTTTTTTTTTTTACTAAATACTCGGCAAAAGAAAGACAGCCAAATGAAATAAGCCTGTCTAGGTTTACACCGTGAGGCTAAGTTCAAACGGCAATCCTCGGCAACAGAAATCAGTAACTGAAGACAGGTAATTTTGGTGGCAGATTTCTAGTTTGGTGGTGGATTTAGAGGAGTATTTACAAGCGTTTTAGAAGAGTTTTTGGTTGATGATTTAGAAGAGGTTTTAGAAGCCTCTTTGCCAGTGTTTTTCTTATACAGCCCTTTCGTGGGATAATTCAGAAGCATTTTTAGTGGTGGAAGCACTGCTAGTCATTTTTTTTCTGTTTCTTCATTGATTTCACTACAAAATCTCAATTGTGCACTTGGTGGCGTTTTTTCCATGGAAAGCTATTGTGTGTTGATTGCGGATTTCACTGCGGAACATGGACGGAAACCACAACAGATTTTAATTGTGGGAACATACCCTGAAACATGTCACTGATGTGTGGACATTAAAGGACTTTTTCCCAGGATAGGTCATCTGAATCTGATTGGTTGGAGTGTGACTCCCGACACCCCCATCAACCATTTTCAGTAGTCGCTGGCCCTGAAAACAGAACAGTGGCTGGAGCCAGAAGCAGAAACCTTCCACCACTGTGTAGTGGCTGTGCCAGCATCCAGCAGAACTTCAGTACACCAGAACGGCCACCACACGGTGTACATAATTGCAGAAAGCACTCTTCCCCCCACCAATCTGATATCTGTTCTCAATATCTTAATCCCAAAAAGCTCCCTTTACATTTTTTGGTGTATTACTTAGAAAAAGATTATTACATTCTGGTATAATTTATTTCACCCTTTACTTTTTTTAGGGGACTGTGTGAGGCAGACAGTGCAGGGTCATGGGGTGAAGGGGCTATACCGGGGGCTCAGTTCTCTACTCTATGGTTCCATTCCAAAGGCAGCTGTAAGGTAAGGATCTCACCAAATTTTGAATTCAATAAACTTTTTTTCTTCTGTCCATAAGATAACTCTCCTCATCATTATTTTCTCTCAGTGGCTTCTTTCTTGCATGTAACTTTATTTCATTATTATATCTTACCCTACAGGTTTGGTATGTTGAGTTCCTTAGTAATCAGATGCGAGATGCACATGGAAGCTGGACAGTAAGCGCAGTTTAGTGTGTGGCCTGGGGGCTGGTGTGGCCGAGGCTGTTGTGGTGGTCTGCCCTATGGAAACTATTAAGGTGAGCTCACCTATACATGTCTTCAGAAACTAAAACACTTTACTCTAGGGGTCCCAAATCGGAGAGTCCTCCAGCTCTTTGCAAAACCACAACCCCCATCATTCCCTGAACGCCTCTGAATATCAGGGCATATTGGGGGTTGGACCTTTACAACAGGTAGACAGTCACAGGTCAGAAGTGTATTAACGTGTCTTCTTTTTTTCTGAAAACTCAATGGAACCAAAAATGGATTTTAAGGGCATGACACAGCTGTCAGGAAATGTGTAATATAGATGGAGGCAATCAAAGCAGCCATCTAGACTGTGACATCTCTGCTCCTGTTCTCTTGGTGCTAATTGTCCATGTTTCTACTGGTCAGTTTTTTTTTTTTATTTTATTTTTTTTTTTTAGCTAAGGCTACTAGCGGCATGGGTGTACGGCATGCAATTCCAGCGGGTGAACAGCCTCCCGGATCCGTGCTGCTGCTAGTGCACGTGTGCAGCCTAACGCTTCTGCCCCATTCACTATGATGGGGGACGGGCCAGAGTTCAGGCTGCAGCACGGCAAACGTGCTGAGAGGCGGCCGGACTAAAACTAGGACATGTCCAATGGATGACATACCAGAGATCCCATAAAAACAAGAGGTCCCAAATATATGAACATATGCACACAAACCAACGAAGAACTATGCAGGACCAGAGTCCACAAAAAAATATAGTATTATTAGATTTAAGACTGCCGCTAAGACCCCAGCACTCCTACAGTTAACCGGCACCAGTGATCACATTATTCGTAGGACCGGAACAGGGAACGGCATCATTGAGCGCTATTTAAAAAGGGACGAAGAATGCAGGGACGGTAAAAAACATTGGGAGTCATTTATTATCCAGAAATACACCTATAGTAGGCGTATTTCTGGCGCAGATTTGCAATCTGCGAATTTTCCCTGCTCACTCCAGGTCTAAAAAAAGTTGAAGGGAATGGGGGCTGACAGGTCTGTCTCATTCATCATTTTCTATACCGATTTGAAAATGTAGCTTACATTTAGACTGGCGCTAGATGCCAGGTGCATTAAGGCCAGTGCATTTAGACTGGCAGATATAGGGGTTATTAAGACCTGCATCTAAAATGCTGCTCTAATAAATGACCCCCATTGTTTTTTCTCTATGGGGAGCCTGGCTGTCACTGACAATGGGCTCTCACTCCCACAGCTACACAATCTCCGTGCAACTGCTAATTCTGCAAGGAGGTTCAGAAACATCTTTACTGAGGTAAAGGAATCGGTCACCAGCGACCTACCTATGCAACTAGACACATAGTTGTGGTTCAAAGCTCGCTGCTTTACAACTGCCTGGCCCTGTCAATCAAAGCAGCCAGGGAGGGGCTTGCCACAGAAAGGAGAGGAGCTTGGGTGCCGCAAGAACAATGGTGATGCCCTCATTGCACCAAAGACCTAATTTGCATATTAAGAAAAAGTATCTTAACTCAGGAATGGAGCCTCAGATCAGCAGAAGAAAAACGTAGGGCACAAGTTGTTGGGATGTGATTTCACATGTTGGTGGAGAGGGATTAAATAAAATAAATTTAGCACATTGACTGTTGGCATTAGGGATGAGCGAATTGACTTCGGATTAAACATCCAAAGTCGATTCGCATAAAACTTTGTATTAGAATGTATTGGCTCCGATGAGTCGAAGCTATTACTTTGCGAAGTCCTGCGAGACTTTGTTTAATAACTTCATAAATTCATTTTTACTGTAAAAAAATCCCCATTTCCCGAACTCTGGTTCGGTTCCAAGCTACTAACTTCCGCTCATCTGAGCCAATACATTCTAATACTGTACGGAGCTCCTGCTCCATACAGTATTAGAACAAAGTTTTATGCAAATCTCCAAAGTCGATTTGCTCATCCCTAGTTGGCATATCACCATTAAAGGGGTTGTACGGTTTTCTTATATTGATGACCTCTTGACTGTTTACCTGCTCATCAGCAGCAGTGGAGCAGTGTAATTACAGCTACTCCGCCACTTCAGTGTCAACGACTAGCAGGTAAACAATGAAGAGAAGACAGCACTCACAGGCGCACAGTAGTCTCTTCAAACTGATGATCAGCGGGGGTGCCAGGAGTCAGACCCCCCACCGATTTGATATTGATGACCTGTCCTGAGGATAAGTTACCAATATGACAAAACCGGACAACCCATTTGAAAGGGTTAGCCCATGATTAATGTAAAAAATTAAAATCAGACATCATATAGTACACGAGAATCTATTTCATTCGTTACTCCAGTTGCTCTGCTAGTTTTGTATCAAGCTGGTAGCTCAGGGGACATGTCCTTTCTGCTGCAGCTCAAGAGGCATGTCAGTTCTGCCACATCTCTCTCTCTTTCCCAGCTCAGGAAGCAGTTGTGGGATGAAACTGAGCATGTGCAGTTAGCTCAGTGACCCAGACAGAGAAATAAGAAAAAAAAACAAACATCAGGTGGTACTATACAGATTCATTTTATTGAATAATAAACTAAATGTTTAATTACATCCAGGTGCTGATTTGAAAATTGTAGAATATTTTTCGTGGACAACCTCTTTAACTGCAGGTACAAAATCAGTTTTCCATAAACAAAAGGACAAAGTTATCAAAACTGGTGCAATAAAGTGGAGCAGTGGTACCAAACAATAAGGTTGAATCTGTTACATGTAAACCCTGAAAATTAAAGCTGAAGTCTCCACTTTTTGTTTTGTACCAGTTTTTATAAATCTTACCCATAGTTCTAGGAAAATGTTCTAGAGCTAGTTCTTTTATAAAACCCCAAATCTACTCAAAAAATACAGGTTATATGCTGCCCTCTGAACATCACCTCTATGTGACTACCCAACGTTTCCTTGCTTTCATACAACAGAACACGTTATGTGGTACTTCTTGTATTCTGATGCCATCTAGTGTTCATTGTGAGAAATTACAGTGTTATTTTATGAAAACAGATGTGTTAGTCATGAGGTCCCAAAGGATGTATAATGTTGAAGATTTGTCTTTAAAGAAGAGTCCTACCTACATGTGCCAGTATATAAGTCATCTTTGTTAACTCCCTCTTCTTACATTATCTAACAAACTTGCGATCTCACTGCAGATTGCCACATGACTGCACATATAATTACACTCTCAACCAGTGTTTCTCAAATCCAGTTTTCAAGTATCCCTAATACACTGAAGGTTTCTTTGAGGGTGGTGTCCCAAGTAGCAGCTGCCACGTGGCTAAAAGCCAGAAGTCTGTGCAGTTCACTAATGAAATAAGTGCTAGTTCATTGCTGTTTGTTATTGGGTGTGTGATTTTAGGCAAACTGAATGGCTAGTAATAAATGTTAACAAGTCATACCTTGTTCACAAAGCAAAATACACTTAAGAAAAATGCACCATGTATTTGTAGCTTTTTGTGATCAAAACTGTTTTTTATATAAAAGGGTTGTCCCAGTAAAAATGTTCTACAGTTTTCAAACCAGGACCTGGATCCGAAATACTTTTATAATTGCATGTAATTAAAAATTTAGCATAGCCGCTGAGTTATTCTATAAAATATTTCTGTATAGCGCCACCTGCTGTTTGTTTTTCTCTTATTTCTTTGACCTGCTCACTGAGATGGCCGCACGTGCTCAGTCATCCATCAGCTGCCTCCTGAGCTGTGATAGGCAGAGCTGAGACACGCCCCTTAGCTGCAGCAGAAAAGACACTCCCCTTGAGCTTCCAGCTTGATCTAAATCTAGAATAGCAATGAATGAGGAGATCTCTGGATCCTTGTGGGGTACAGGCTGGTTCTAGCTTTGTTAGAAAGAGATTGTCATGTACTGTATGATGTCTGATTTTCATTTTTTACATTAGTCATGGGGTAACCCCTTTAAAGTGTCACTGAACATTGAGAAAACGTTTGATATATATTGTAGTGACGTACCAAAGGTTTTAATCGATAGACCTTTTGTTGAGCCCATCTCCTGTTTTTTATTTGTCTTTACCGATAAATAGAACAAGGGTATGAAGCAAGATACAAAAATGAAACCCGTCAGAGACCAAGATCTCTTCCAGAAGGATTTGTGTCAGGATCCACAACAGTGGAGGTCTTGGAAGTCTTAGTTATGCTCTTCCAACCAATGTCAGACATTTCTAACTGTCTGACATGTCACATTGTCTTGCTAGGTGATCCCATCCACCCCAGTGTAGACAATCAGCATGTATGGGTGTACGTGATCTGCAAGGATGGATTCATACCCAAATCAGTTGAGAGTGCCTTCCACATGGATGAGTGGGTCCAGAGAATGTCATGAAAACATTTCCCAGACCACCAACGCTGACACCACCAGCTTGTGTTCTTCCAGCAGTAGTTGCAGGGTGTTTTTTCTCTGATGTCTCTTGGCGGACATGCCAATGGCCATCTGTTCGATGAAGTTAAAAATATGACTTCTCGGAGAAGGCAACCCTTTGCCAATCATTTGAGGTCCAATTCTGATACTGCCCGTGAAAATTGAAGCCTTTTCTGCTGATGCAGCTTTGTTAGCAGTAGTGCAGTGACCATCCATCTGCTTTAGAGCAGTAGGGTTTGCTGAACTGCGGTGAGCTGCTTCACTGTAGGGTGTCGGTTCACCCTCGTGCATCTTCATAGTTGAAGTTCATCTAACAAGTTAGCATCTGATGGTCGCTTCAAGAGCACACTTCTAACTTGTTAGGGAAGTTTCTGCTGACAGGATTTTTGGTGGGATTGAAGCTCTTAGCTATAATATAGCTACAACTGAAGATCAGTATGATATCACTAATATTTAGTCACTCAATGTTTATGTAGGTAATTTCTATATGTAACTATCAGTGTGGCCCACGGGTTGTAATCTCCTCCAGTCACAACTGCAATTGATCTGCAGCCCTGTATGGATCTTTCTCTCAGTGCCTCTCGAATTTAGGCAATACTAGTAACTACCACACAGTCCCTGGATAAGAGAAGTACTGTGTTTGAGGTGAATCTGAAGGGACACCACCACCCTTTCTCGTGCTGGGCATTACTTGTCTACAGAGCTGTAGTATATGTTTTCCTGGACTGGCAGTAATAAACCTATTATTTTCTCTTTGTTCAGGTAAAGTTTATTCATGATCAGTCCTCTGCGAACCCAAAATACAAAGGATTTTTTCATGGAGTGAGGGAGATCATACGTCACCAAGGTATTGGCATCTGTTCCTTCCTTCCCCTTTTGAACAGATTATATCAAATACTAGTTGCATATGACCAGAAGATGTCAGTATGTTAGTTGTTAAATGCAGTCTATCACTCATACATTGATGCTGAGCCTCTAGAATCTGTTTTCTTTTTTGCTGAGATATTTTCCATAAATTCTGAATTATGTGAGGTTCTCTATTACGCCTCATTCACACGTCAGTGTTTTGGTCAGTGATTTCCATCAGTGATTGGGAGCCAAAACCAGGTGCAGATCTTTCCCTTATACCTTATGTCTGTGGAGACTCCAATCCTGGTTTTGGCTCACAATCACTGATGGAAATCACTGACCAAAACACTGACGTGTGAATGAGGCTTTAAAGGGAACTTGTCATCTCCGAAACACCCCCTGAACTAGAGTAAGCGGCCTATAGTGTAAGTGATGCTGAATCCGAATATATAAGTTTTATCTTCATACTCACTTTCATTCAGACGCTGTGCTCCCACAAACCAGCAGTAAAATGCATTGAGAGGACTCTTCTTTGAGTCCTCTCCATTATGTGAGTGAGCACCGGAGTCCACTGAGTGCATTTTACTGCAGGTTTGTGGGAGCACAGCGTCAGAATGGAAGTGAGTATGAAGATAAAACTTATATATTCAGATTCAGCATCACTTACACTATAGGCCGCTTACTCTAGTTCAGGGAGTGTTTCGGAGATGACAGGTTCCCTTTAAGCTGGATTTCCACATTCAGGTTTTTTGGAAAGTTTTTGAAAGCAAAGTAAGGAATGGATTGAAATAGAGAAGACCCAGTGTTTTCTTTATACATGTCTTCCATTGATGATCCATTCCTGGCTTTGACTTTAAAAACTTAATCTTATTCTACATTCTAATTAAGCAGATGAGGTTCTCATTATGTACACTAGATATACACCTTTTTTTTAATGTATGAAAGAAATAAAAATGACTTGGGCCCCATTCACACGACCGTATGTATTCCGTGATCCGTATAAAAACGGAACGGAAGACATACGGAAAGTCTTCCGTAGTGTTCCGCATTTTTGCGGACCCATTGACTTTAATGGGGTTACGGACATGATTTTGCGGCCAAGTATAGGACATGTTTCATTTTTTTTGCGGGAGAACTTCCGTAATATACGGATGCGGAATGCACACGGTGTGCATTCAGCATTTTTTTTCTCCTATGGAAAAATGAATGGGTCCGTATGGTTCCGCATCTTATCCGCAAAAATGCGGATAAGATGCGGAAATGTACATACGGTCGTGTGAATGGGGCCTTAGAGTACCTGAGATTTCTAAAAAAAACAAAAAACAAAAAAAACTTGCATAATGTCTGTGCTTCTTTGTACAATAATAAATGTGAAGAAATAAGTCTTTGGGCTTACCTAATGTGTTCTTCAGTCTAATTATTCCCCTGATCTGATGCATAACTGGATGCATTTCTGCCAGAAGCAGGGGTGGCGTCTCCCTTCTGTGGAATCTGCCAGCACTGTACTGCTGGAACGTCCTTTCCCTGACTTCCTACCATGTTTGTTTTCAGCTCAGAAGCTCACAGAACATATAAGATGGGAGAGATTACACCTATGGAAAGGCAGGATGCTCATGTGAACTTCAGAAGCAGTGCAGAAGAAGTTCTTTTTATCAGGGCTCATTCACACGACCGTGGTTTGATTCCGCATCCGAGCAGCATTTTTTGAGGCTCGGGTGCGAACCCGTTCACTTCAGTGGGGCCGCAAAAATCAGTTGCTCTGTTCCATGGCCCCGCAAAAATCATAGATCATGTCCTATTCTTGTCCGTTTTGTGAACAAGAATAGGCATTTCTATGCAAATTGCGGAAGGCACAGGGGCTGCATCCGTGTTTTGCGGATACGCAATTTGCAGACCGCAAAACACGGCACATTCATGTGAACGAGCCCTCAGGCTCATAATCTCAGCTCGCTCTGACACGCACTACTTCTCTTTTGCCGTTTTCTGTTTCTAGGGACGGATCTTGCCTGACAACAGGCAATAGACTGCAACTAAGATGGAAGTGAAACCACTAGTGGCTATGACTTGGCATCTTTTTTTTTTAGGTGGACGCAGGCATATTTTTTAAATGAAGTGATATAGAAATGTTCTATTTACACAATTCTCTATTAAATGAAATTAAATTGTGTGAAAATAGAGTGACTCTTTAATCTATTACAATTGTATCACATATTTCAGATCTCTAAAATGGAAAAGTTTTGTTCTGGTTATCATCAAGTGAGTGTGGAGTGAATCGCTGCGTTTCCACTTCTTCAGTAACTTTTCTTTTTCACTAGGTATAAAAGGGACATATCAAGGTCTCACCGCTACAGTCCTCAAGCAAGGATCTAACCAGGCTATCCGCTTCTTTGTAATGACCTCTCTAAGAAACTGGTATAGAGGTAAACCACAAAAGGTGTTTTTTTTGCTTTATATTCAAAGAGATGCCATCCCCATAGAAACCCTCCCTCCATAGATAAAAAAAAAAAAATACAGTAAGCAAGCCCATGTTATGAGCTCATCAGCTGTAAAGTAAATGGATTTTATTAGAATTCATACAAATGTCACAGTTCCCTGATGAAGAGGAGAGGTGTATTAGTGTCTAGTGGCTGATGAGGTATTGTGGGGAACTGAACCCTAAAGGGGTTGCCTCACTTCAGCAAATGGCATTTATCATGTAGAGAAAGCTCATGCAGCCATCATGAGGACTTTGTGAGCTTACTGTATACATTGAAGTCAATAGTGAAGCAGTATGAAGTATACTATATATCCTATATATAGCATGTCTCTGCTACAAAATGCCTGTAATACACACCTTTTAATCCATATGTTAAAATCAATGAATATCAAAAATTACAGTGGTCAACTAGAAATGTTTGAAATATTAATTTATGTTGGCCAGTAATAAACAGTAAATGGCCAAGGACTTGTTTCTACCCTAATGTCATAATGTGTAACATCCTCCAAAATCAAAGTTAGGGCTCATTAACACGACCGTATGAATGGGTCCGCATCCGTTCCGAAATTTAGCGGAACGGGTGCAGACCCATTCATTTCAATGGGGCCACAAAAAATGCCGACAGCACACCGTTGCTCCTTTCCGTGGCCCTGCAAAAAAGATAGAACATATCCTATTCTTTTGCGGACAAGAATAGGCATTTCTATAATGGGCCACTCGTTCCGTTCCACAAATTGTGGAACGCACACGGGTGGCATCCGTGTTTTGCGGATCCGCAAATTGCGGAACGCAAAACACAGCGCAGTCGTGTGAATGAGCCCTTAGGCTGTGGTATGTGCTCCCTAAAAGACTATATGAAGTATTATAATCTAGGTCTGGTTTTAGCAAAGTTTATAGTTTTAGTACATACTTGTTTGCAGCAATTAATTGTCCACTTCTTCTGATAGCTAGTATGTTTTACTATAGTTTCTTACTTTCTGTATTTCATGTGATTTTCAGCAGCCGATGAGGAGGCTTATTCTGTGTGCTAAGCAAACCAAATTCCAAGGCTGATACTATCTTCTTCGGCCAAAGGGCACCGTTTTGAAATCAGTAAAGTTGTTTTCTAGGTCGTCTTACCACCTTAGGTGCCATGGTCAATAGCGACTGCAGCATCTAAGGTGTTTATCAGAGGAATGGAGCTCCCTCTAGCATCCATCACCCCTGTAATATGGTTGCAGGGGGCCCATGCATTGCTATGACAGGTCTATTAGGTCATATCAGAGGTATAGCTATAGTTTGGCTGTCAGTGCAGGCAATAATGCCTGGAAATACTATGTATTTCAAAGTATTAAAGAAGTGATAAAAAAAATTATTGCCTCAAATACCATAGGAGAACACAAAAATTGAAAAAAAAAAGTTTTGTAATAAAAATGAAATTAAAACCCTTTATTACATTTTTTGCAATAGTTTACCATAAAAATGAAAACCTATTTGGTGCCATCACTATCACCATGACCCATAGAATAAAGTTAATTGGTAAACAGAAAGAAAAATAAACACAATACTTGTTTCTTATTGCCTTCTTTACAGACCGACCCTTAGAATAAAGATAGCTTGTTATTTTTACAACAGGGGAAATATGCCAAAAAAATTGTTTTGTTTCCCCCCCCCCCCCCCCCCCAAAAAAAAAAAAAAAAAAAGTAAAGCTAATCAATAAATACCGTAGTAGGCAGCTGTGCTCCCTCTAGTGGTGGCTGCAGTTTGCACCATGTAAGCACTTTTGCTCAGTCAGTCTGCCCACAGAGACAGGTTAGTATAAATGGATGGTTATTCACCAGTCATAATGCTTTTATTTTACATGTAAAAATGTTAATTTTGTTTTGGTGACCAGAAAATGTTATTTGGCTCCCAATTTTTTTTTTACTTCAAAGCCAAAGGCACCCAAGATTTTTTTTTTTAAATATTTATTTAACATAAAGAACTAATATCCGGGAGATTTAGGCCCTCGGCAGAGATTATGTAATGACAGTCAGCGCATGATACGACTTCTGCAGCCTGTGTTTGTCGTTGACAGGTGACAACCCTAACAAGCCAATGAACCCGCTTATTACTGGTGTATTTGGAGCCACCGCTGGAGCAGCCAGTGTGTTTGGTAACACTCCTCTGGATGTGATCAAGACTAGAATGCAGGTAATGTGAACAAACACTAATTCTACGTAATAGCTGATAGAAGTGACTGGCTGTTTCTGTATGGTTTATTGGACGCCTAAAATGGATTGACTGCAGCTCAAAGTGATATTCACTGTTTCAGTGTGACAAAGAGGTGTAAAATGCAGGTTTTGACTGCATTCTCTGTTTGAACCATGGATTTCTGCATGTCTATACAGATCTGTACCTTCATTTGCTTGTATAATATGCATTAACCCCTTCAGGACCGCCATGTACATGTACGACTGAAGTCCGAGGTTTAGAAATGGTACCCACTTGCGAGCGAAATAGGCGCTGCAGACACCCGGCGTTAATGTCCGTAATTGGCGAAAACTCCAATCGCATGCTTTAAACTCTTAAGATGCCAGGGTCCACTGTGACCACGGCATTTGAAGCGGCACTCCCAGGGCCCAAACGACTTGCACTGGGATCGATGAAGCCATTTGTTGGTGGTGGTAGGCTGGAGCCTGTTCCAGGCTACGAGGCCTGCTGCAGGTATATCCCTATGGATGCATTATTCCTTCCTATGTGCATAACCTTACATTTGTCAGTGTTAAACTTCATCTGCCACTTCTCCGTCCAAGCCTCCAGTCTATTCAGATCCATCTGTAGCAGTATACTGTTCTCTTCTGTGTTAATTACTTTACACAGTTTAGTATCATCTGCAAAAATTGATATTTTACTGTGCAAGCCTTCTACAAGATCATTAATAAATATATTGAAGAGAATAGGGCCCAATACTGACCCCTGTGGTACCCCACTAGTGACAGTGACCTAATCTGCATATGTGCCATTAATAACCACCCTCTGTTTTTTATCACTGAGCCAGTTACTTACCCACATACAGATAATTTCTCCCAGTCCAAGCATTCTCATTTTATATACTAACCTTTTATGTGATACAGTGTCAAATGCTTTGGAGAAGTCCAGATATACGACATCCATTGATTTAATTGATGTTGTCAGATATTATGACGAAGACGTTTTTTAACCTTTTTCTTTTTGTCTTTATTTTTGTGGAATTATTATTCATGATACAATCTTGTATGCCACCTTTTATCCTGATTGAAAATTGGCATTGAATGATGTGTACTTTGTGTTTTGTCTACTGTGTTCTCTTCATGCCTTAATAAAAATGTATTAAAACGAAATGTTCCTTATTTGTGAAACTATTTGTCATCTTTTAATTGCAGGGATTGGAAGCGCATAAATACAAGAGTACATGGGATTGTGCCTACAAGATCCTCAAATATGAGGGGGCCCGAGCGTAAGTCTTAATTTTCTACGTATTCAGCCATGTGAATGAGACATTTTGTTGTGACTTGCCATTTTCACACCCTCTTCTATCCCTTCCACATTTTCCTGCTTGCTCTTCTTCAACACCTGTATTGTCTTCTGCTATCCACACATTGTTCTGGTACAGGTGTAATGGCTGATGTTCCTCATATTTCAGGTTCTACAAGGGGACTGTTCCTCGTCTTGGACGCGTGTGTCTTGATGTGGCTATTGTCTTTATAATCTATGATGAAGTGGTGAAGATGCTGAACAAGGTGTGGAAGACCGACTGACACTTCAAACAATTGTGATAAACCAAGGGTCCCACCTACACGGGATCTTCAGGGTGCCAAAGAGTCCATTCAATCACTAAATCTGTAGTAAAATGCTCCAGTGCCTCTTGTTTCCCAAGACATTATCCCCTTTTTTTCTGGCATCCTCCACCATTCAGAAACAATAGCCAAACAGCCTTGCAGCAAGATTTCTTGCAACAAAAGTGAAGGGGTTAACAAGGTTAAATATACATTCACCTTTTAATTGTCCGTAAAAAAGGTTTTCTAATTTTTTTTTATTTTTTATTTTTTTTTAACTGAAGCCTACGATAATGACCTTTTATTACTCTGCTTATAGCCAGACGCTGTATATCGTGGGTAATGTCATAAAGACATTACTGTTTAATAACCAATACGGTAGTATGTACTGACAGCGTTTAACTGAAGCGAAGACCAGCGCATTATTTTTTTCTTTCCTTTTTTTAACACTATCATTTTTAAGGAGTTCCCTGTAGAACAATACTTTTTACAGTGCTTGTGAACTGAGGCAATAGGTTTTGAAGATGTTCTCCCGGTACGGTGTAATTTTATTATGTTATTCTTATCTTTTTGTGTTATATACTGTGCCATGGTAACAATACACATCATATCAGAGAATGGATTCATATTTTAATATGGGTGAATTTAGAAAATTGCTGTTTTTATTCTGCAAGAATCATTTTTTTTTAGTATTTCTATAACACATAGAATGATATGCACTAAGGTGTAAAGGGTTTTTTGTTTCATTGGTTCCTATGTGAAGACTGCATCTCCCGTTCCTCTATGCAATTAGAGCTGTATGTATATATACACCTATATACGTATGCTTCCATAGACTGTCTTTCTCAGCTGTGTTACGTGTGTATGACTGTTCACCCCTGGGTTTTTTTTTTTGTTTTTTTTTTAAATGTGTGCCAAATTGCCATCTGTGCTCTGCAGGGGTATAAAACTAGAACTACCTCTGCCAACATATCAGCCTAAAAGCCAAAATAACAGGATCATTTCCAGCTATGAGAGCCAATTCCTAGGACATAGCCACCAGTGGGAGACAGAATGTGCCTTTGCAATGCTGATTGTTAACCCCTTCACAGTAAAATAGTTACAAGCTGCTAATGTTTTTGCCGAAAGATACTTTTAAGCATTTGTAAGAACATTTTCTAATTTATTGTGCTCTTTAAAGGGAAAACTGTCAGCTTCTGTTTGCTGTCCTCACTGAGGGCAGCATAGTGCATGGACGGACTGGGAACTTAAAGTGGCCCTAGAAAGAAAACTAAAAGTGGCCCCATATTGTGGGTGGGTCCAAATTGATAGAAGGTAGACAACAGAAGTAGGCAGGGACAGCTGAAGTAGGCAAGGCCTTCAATACTGTAATGCAGCACAACATACCGCCCCTGCAGAACCATATAGCACAGTTCTGCACAGTTAGCTGCCTGAACAGAAGCAAATACCAAAATAGTGCTGCCTTCACCACAGTATACAACTGTATCACCATCCTGAGGACAGTGATACTGTTTAGTTTAGGAGGGCACCTGCAGCCATTGGACAGGTGCCTAAGTACCTGATGCATTAATGAATTCTTAGAGCATCAGATTGTTATGTACTCGGCCGGCGTCCGTGAGGAGAGCTCGGGCGGCCCTCTGGCCATCCGGAGATTTCCTTGTAGGGTCTATGGCCAGTCTGCCCCTGACATAGTGTAATGTCAGACCTGACAATTTCAGGGGTCTGTCACCAATGTGATGGTATTCAGTACTTTAAGAGTACTGCAGTGTGCACCAGCACCGTGAGAGATTAGTTGAGTCCCACATGCTGCCACTGCCTCTGGACGATAAATGACAGTTTTCTTAAGCATAATGGGAAAGAAAATTGTCAGTCATCATCTGTGGAAGGCACAGATGGCATTAGGCATCGGACTCGTCTTTCTCTGCACTGTCATGTGCTGCTGCTGTAAAAGTACTGAATGCCATCACAGCAGTGACAGACCACTGAAATCAGTGCGGTTGTCATTAAAGTATGCTGTTTTCAGTGAGGATCATATACAAGAGAAAACAGGTTCCCTTTAAAAGTTACTGTATTGGTTACTTCTGTGCTAAATGAAGACGCTGACACATGCAAAATAATACCATGAGCTTTCTTAAAATATATAGCTCCTGCATCTGTACATTGTATATAGAGTTCATAGGAGAGAACAGTATAAGTGTATGGCATATGAAGTACATTGCAGTGTATGGTATGTCTGACCTATGGTATGTATTTGTGGTATAGAGCCTATTTTGTGCCTGTGTGTTTTAGGAACGTGATGCTACTGTGTATGTTAATTGCAATACATGCCATAGTTGTCTTCCTTCTGCCTATGCAATTGTACAGCACAGACAAGCTAAGGCCACATTTGAATTTTCTGTCTGGATTTGCAATCCACAACATGATGGTAGAAGAATATCATCATAAACTGGGATCAAGACAGGCTTATCTTGTAAACGTGCATGCCATATTTATACAACTGGTTGAGGCATTATGCTGGCAGCCAATATTCCCTAAGACACTTGGATTCCATTTTTACTTGTTAAGGGGAGTGCATCAGCAGTTTTCACTGGAGCTTTTATTATGTGGGGTATGTGCCAGGTTGTGAACCAGCAGGTGCCTGGGGTGGAGCTTCACTGTGAACTGCTTTCTGCATTGAGTTGTTTCACTCCCCCTCCCCTCTGCAATGTGTAATGGCTGTAGCAGTCACCTGGTTGAATGCTATAGCTGTTACTAAGAGGGTAGGGGCTGTGAAGTACCTCACTGCAGGGAGCATTTCATAGTGATTCACTGCCTTCTGGTAACTTGCAGGAGCACAACCTGGCAGAATAAAAGTTCATATTCACACTACTCCTAATAGTAAAAACATGGTCAAAACTGCTGACAGACTTCTTTTAAAGCCAATACTTGAATGTTTTATGTTTACATTACAGCTGATGTAATTGATGCTCTGCCGATATGTATACATGTCTCATATTACAGTTCACCTGTCTCAAACCAAAATAATTATTTACTACCAAGGATATTAATAAAGCTGGTTCTTGTCTACAGATTCTTGAGTGAAATGCCATTTGTAATAAACTCCCACATTGTTTTCATGCTTTATTTAGAAGTTTTTTTTATCCTCGTGCAGACATCTCATTAACTATACTGCAGGAGCAGGGTGTCTGTCAGTGACTGCTGGGCTCTTCATAGAGAAGCCTTCTCCATCAATTATACACAGCTCAATGAGCACTAGATACAGATCAGGAAGTGGCAATGCTTCCTGCTCCAGTCCTAGTGGTTATACCAGCACTCGGGCTAGATATGTGTACAAGCTGCTGGGTCTTAGCAGACCCAGATCAGCTCTGCAGTGAGGCTGGGCAGCATTGACTGACCTCTCAGAGGGCTGTTTTCCCCCATCTAACTTGGGCTAATATGTCAGCCCCAGCTGCAAGAGAAATCGGCAATTAAAAAAAAAAATGTAATGTTAAGTGCCCTCATACAGTAGGTTTTCTATGATGTTATGGGGTATAATAAAATAAAAATGCATACAAAAAATAAATAAGTACAAACACTACACTGCAGCTTCTAGCCCCGTCCCTAGCGACTCTAAACTATATATCTCCCTATTTTGAAATGGCTATTACAGAAAGAATATAATTTTAAAAGTATTTTAGTTGCACTTTTAATAAATAAAAAATATATTAAAAAAATTAAACCCCATGTGTAACCGAAAAAAGACATAAAATTAATTACATAACTGAAATTTTCAAAAAAATGGCTTTCAAAGATGCATGTCCAAAAACAAAAAACAAAAGTGCATTTGGTCAGGAAGGTTGGTACATGGCTTGGTCTTGAACTAGTTAAAAAAAAAAAAAACGACATACAAAGTAAGCATGAGTAGTGTTGGATGCAAAACAGTCATATGTGAAACTAAATGTCCAAATTAGATACATTGTGAATATTCTAATGCCAGGACAGAAACTAAGGAGGCAGAAGAGTATCCAAAATCTTGTCTAATAATGAACATTTAATTTACATATTCAGCAGATTTGGTGAAACTAGATCAGGTTTATCAATATTGAGGTAAAGAGCTAAAGGATATGGTCAGAGCACCAACAGACGAAAACAAATGGAGAAAAAGCTGGAGGAAATGGCGCTTCTGTTCCTCATCCACTGTATCTAAGGTTACCAGATTTTAGAGAATTTTTTGCGGGTGTGATGTCCCCAGCATGGTTATTCCTTGAGCTTACACATTTCGTGAATTTCATCCACTTGTAGCATAGCGTGATGTCAACATGAGCCCAATAAAGTGGAATGATAGATAGACAATATATGGTGAATCAGGAGGTTTGAAGAGGTAGAAATATTTAGGATAGTCTGAGTAATACTAATTCAGCTGTCAACTGTAGCGGTTCAGTGCAGACTTTAGGCTGCATTCACTTCTCTGTTGGAGGCTTCTTTAAAAGCCACCTTTGCAGATTCCCTCAGAACGACGGGACACACCTGGTTGCATGACAGAAAACTGATGGACTCCTCCTATAGTCAATTGCTTGTGTTGTTATGGATCCGGCTCTTCTGTTATTTTCACCGTTCTGTGCTTAGAACTGAGCAAAACCATGGAACTAAAGAACGCCAATGTGAACGTAGCTTGAAATATACAATTACGTATTTCTGTTAAAAACTGGGAAATCAAAGGGATGTATAAATGTGTGAGAGGGAGCAAGAAATAAAACTGAAGGTGCACCATTCCAGCTTATAATGTAAATGCATAGTATGAAGTTACTATTATGTGCCAGTGATGTGGATCCTCTAAGCCACAATGATACTGGCTGGACTGGGATGCAGAGTCTAAGGCAGTGGTTCTCAACTCCAGTCCTCGGGACCCACCTGCCAGTCAGGTTTTCAGGATTTCCTTAGTTTAGACCAGCTGATATAATTAGCGTCCATCCATCAGGACTTACCACAGGTATTCATTCTGTGGGATATTCCTAAATCCTGACTGGCAGGTGGGTCCCGAGGACTGGAGTTGAGAACCACTGGTCTAAGGCATCCTTTGTTCTTAACCCAGAATGAAGGTATGGATTTTGCTGCAGACAGATCTCCAGTTGACAGTCCCCAATAGTCTTGGGTTGGTGGTAGTCAGGAACTGGAGGCAAGGGTCATCACCAGGAAGGCAGTGGAGATGTCACAGGCCAGAGGACGAGATTATTATTATTTTTATTTATTTGAAAGCGCAATGAAAGGGGTTGTCTCATCTTGCTGTTACTAAGCAGAGATGATACACAGTCCTGACCATGGTAGGTTTTCAGGTTACTTTTGAAGGTTTAGATGTTGGGAGAGACTCTGATATACTGGAGTAGTGAGTTCCAGAGTAGGGGAGAAGCATGTGAGCAATCTTGTAGTTGATTGTGTGAGGAACAGATGAGAGGAGAACAGAGAAGGAGGTCCTGGGAGAATTGGAAATTATGTGTGGGAGATGTATTGGGAAAGCAGGTCAGAGATATACGGAGGGGACTGCTTGTGGACGGCTTTATATGTAGTTGTTAGTATTTTAAACTGAATTCGCTGGGTAATGGGGAGCCAGTGAAGGGATTGGCAGAGGAGAAACAAGGGGTGAGGTGGATTAACCAGGCAGCAGAGTTAAGAATAGATTGGAGGGGAACGAGAGTGCTAGATGGGAGGCCAAAGAGAACAATGTTGCAGTAGTCCATGCGGGAGATGACAAGGGCATGTATGAGGTATGAGCATGGTGAGGAATGGAGCCAAAGAGCAAAAGTCAGGAGTAGAACAGGTACCAGATAAACAATCCAAGGTGCAAGCTACAGACAATCCAGGAGTCAAACCAGGAAAAATAGCACGAGGACGGTATGATGCATCATCAATTAACAGGCAAGGCCTGGCAGGATAATTTTGCTTTTACTAGGCAGCCAGGCATGACTGCCTTACCAGCCTGAAGCTCAGGGTCTGCAGTAGAAGAAGTACCTGGTTGTTCACTGAGATGGAGTGCAAGTAAGGGCTTGTTCATATATCAGTTATTTGATCAGTTATCTCCATCAGTTATTGTGAGCCAAAACCAGGTGCGGGTCAAAAACACAGGTGCAGATCTTTTCATTATACCTGATCTCTGTGGAGGCTCCACTCCTGGTTTTGGCTCACAGTAACTGATGGAAATAACTGATCAAATAACTGACGTGTGAACAAGCCCTAATCCGTATAACATATAACCCTTAGGCTGCAGCTTAACCGTTAAATTTGTCGCATGACAGCAAGTTGCAGAAAAGTCAGAACAGAAAAGTTTCACGTGGGCTGCAATACAGGTCCTCTGTGACGCTGCTCCCTGATGAGCCGGAGGACATGGCGAAACGCGTTGGGACTATGAGGGTCTAGTAAGCAACAGGGTAATCTAGTACAGGTCCGAGGTTCCAGCAGGCTGGGGGTTGCTCTTTTCAGGGTGGGTGCTCCGATGACAGCCACTTGAGGTTCTCCCCGCTGATAAGACTAGTATCTATAGGGTCAGAGTACCTAGGTAAATAGTGATATAAGCTGTCTTTCCACTTAAAAACCGCCACTGATTTATTTGAGACACAATTGGCTATACCCCGCCACAGCTATCTGAACCTTTACTGTACCTGGACTACTGAATATTTTGGGCACTTTTTGTCTCAATGTTAGACTCATGTAAAAAATTAAGTAAAAGTTAAGTTTATATTATTTAGTATAAGGAGGTCCCAGACTACTGTATTAATTATCTACCACTCCCTGGGTCAAACTGACAATATTAAATATCAGACGTATACACTTTATATAGTACAGATCACCCTGCAAAAAATGAGCCCTCACACAAATCCGTCCACATAAGAAAGAAAAAAAATATTTTTCAAGATTTTTTTTCCCCAGTATTAACACGCAAGAAAAACTATGCATATGTGGTATTGCCGTAATCGTACTGACCTGTAGAGTGAAAGTAACCAGTCAGTTTTACTGCATAACAAACTCCTTAAAAAAAACATAAAACTGTTGCGGAATTGCATTTATGTTTTTCCAATTTCACCCCATTTGGAATTTTTTTCCAGCTCCCCACTACATTGTATGCAATATTGAATGGTGGAATTAGAAATTGCTACTTGTCCCACAAAAAAGAAGCCCTCATACGTCTATATGAACAGAAAAATTAAAAAAAAAAGTTATGGGCCGAAAAGGCAGGGAGTGAAAAATGAAAAAAAAAAAAAAAACACCCTACCAGGTCTGAAAGAGTTAATGATTTTCCTGATTCCCTAATGGATGATTACATGTGAAACTTTTCCTTTAATATTCCCTTTAGGCCCCTTTCACACAGGTGAGATTTCCGCGCGGGTGCAATGCGTGAGGCAAACGCATTGCACCCGCACTGAATCCTGACCCATTCATTTCAATGGGGCTTTTCACATGAACGATGTTTTTCACGCATCAGTTCGCCGTTGCGTGAAAATCGCAGCATGTTCTATATTCTGCGTTTTTCACGCAGCCCTGGCCCCATTGAAGTGAATGGGTCTGCGTGAATCACTGATGGTTGCTAAGAGATGTTGTTTGTAAACATTCAGTTTTTTTTATCACGCGCGTGAAAAACGCATCAAAATGCTTCGCACCCGCGCGGAAAAAACTGAACGAACATTCGCAATCAAAAGTGACTACGATTGCGTGCGGATTTTCCGGAACGCATCCGGACTGAATCCGTGACGCCCGTGTGAAAGAGGCCTTAAAGGGTAGAGCCAGACCAGGCGGATTTTACACAACAGAAAAATTGCATTGCAAAGGGTGAAGTTCATGGAGGAAATCCTCAGGATCTGTTGTCTTGCTGTAGACATAAAATCTGCACCACAGGTCAATTTCCACTGCAAGTTTTTTTTGCTTAGCACATGGATGAGATGTCATATCACATTGTGTTGCTACTGTAAATGCGTTAGGGAAAATTGTATGAGTTTATGCCATGCCTCTAATGTACCATTCTTCCATTCTCATACAGAGGGGTTTTTGTCAGATTCTCTATGAAAAGGTAAAAACTTGTGGCAAACTGCATCTTCATCCATTGATTCTGTCTTGCTGTACACAGAGGCTGCATGTCCAGCACCATGCATTGTGTTAAAGGCTTTATTTCAGGGTCTCCATTGCAGATTCTTTCAAAAATGAGGAGCAAAATAGTGCAGCAGGCTTGGGTATTTTGTGTACTAACATGCTGGACACCATCGCAGTTAATGGAGTCCATCAGGTGCTGCTGGTGTCCTTTTCATCGCAGAAACCAGCAGAACTCAGCAAACCCTTAGAATAGGCACACGTTCTGAGCACAGGGTTGTATATCAGGCTCTTTCACATATGATTTATTTAGTGTGCTTTAGGCGTTATTCACACGTCAGTGTTTTGGTCAGTAATTTTCAGCAGTGATTTGGAGCTAAAACCAGGTACGGCTCTAAACACAGAACAGGTACAGATCTTTTCCGTACATCTTATTTCTGTGGAAGCTCCAATCCTGGTTTTGGCTCGCAATCACTGAAGGAAATCACTGACCAACACACTGTCATGTGAATAAGGCCTTAAAGGGGTTTTCCAACAGGTCATTAATATCTGATTAGTGGGGGCCTGACTCCTGGTACACCTGATGATCAGCTGTTTGCAGGGCCAGTTTTAGACAAAAAGTGGCCCTAGGCAAAATCAAAGGTGGGACCCAAATCTTGTAATAATGTACTAACAACACAGTTACATTCTGTCACAGTTCTTCACCCTCATGGCCTTAGAATACGCCACATGCCCCCTTCCCTCACACAATGAGTTCCCCTCACACACAGCATCTGAGTGTGTTAAAAACCAGAAGCACGGGCTTCCTCTTCAGGCGCACTTTCCCCCAGCGGAGACTGGAGGAAGAACCCTGTTCTATAAATAAGCCGCAGCCTGTACTAGGCTTGCAGGCTCATTGTTAGCATATCCCAGTTCAGGCCACTAGGTGGCAACACTGAACTGTGATATAGTGATTTCTATACAGACTAATAAAGCAATTTCCATCTGATGATTGTAAGTTGTGGTCCACTAGGGGGACTTAAAGGTGTTCTCCAAGTTATATTTATTGATGACCTATCCTCAGGATAGGTCATCAATATCAGATCGGCGGGGGTCTGACACCCGGCACCCCCACCGATCAGCTGTTTGAAGAGGAGGTGCGCGCCGTACCAGCGCTGCCTTCTCTTCATTGTTTACATGCTAGCCTTAACATCAGTAGCGGTGAGCTGGTGTAATTACACCTAACCGCCCCATTCATTTCAATAGGATGGCTCATTCCCATAGAAGTTGTATTGCAGCCCAGGCCAATTTGCTTGAGCTGAACATAGGCCATGTGCCCAAGGAATGTGATGTCACTGGCCTAGGAAGAAACTGGAGCTTTGTGGCCTCTTCAAACAGCAGGGGTGACACAAGTCAGACCGATCTGATATTGACGACTTAGCCTGAGGATCTGTCATAAATATCAACACTTCTGGAAAACCCCTTTAAGTTCATTAGAAACGTGTCTGTAGTTTGATATGTTTTTATAGGATTTTCAAAATTATGCCTTTGTGTACAGAGGTGGGATAACACCTACAAAAATGCCTGCTGTCTCTAACATCATGTCCTCTCTCTACCTGAAACTGAATCTCTCAAAAACTGAACTTCTTGTCATTCACCCAACTACCTAAACCTGATATTTCAGTTTCAGTCAGCGGTACTATCATTACTTCTGAGCAGCACGCCCTCTGTCTTGGAGTTATATTAGATCTTTCCCATATTCAATCTCTGGCATCTGCATCTCATAAACATCTCCAGAACCCGCCCTTTTCTCACGGTGGAAACGGCCAAAACTCATGTTGCTTTGATTTATACTCGTCTGGACTACTGTAACTCATTATTAATTGGTCTTCCCCCTCACTGTTAACAGCTTCCCCTGGCTGAGATCAAGTTGTTGCCTGGTAATGATAGGCTAGAGCCTGTAAAGGCTCGCATGCTTATATCAGTAGTATATTCCAAGACAAACCTGCAGGTGGCAGCAGTGCACAGGAATATTCTGTATACCATATTGAGTAATGGCTCAATTTCCATTACTCAATAGAAACAGTAATCTAATGATTGGTTGTTATAGCCACCTAGGGTGACTAAAAAAAAAAAAAGGGAAGAAAAGTTTTTAAAAATATAAACAAAAAATATATAAAAGTCCAAATCAATCCCCTTTTCTCAAAATAAAAATAAACAATAAAATAAAAAAACATCGTGGGCATCACGGTGACCGAAAACGCCCTTATCTAAACGGCGTAGTAGAAAAAAATCATAATGACAAATTGACCATTTTTTAATCTCTTCACCTCTCCCCCCAAAAAAACTGAATAAGGCCTTGTCCATATTTCACAGACGTGTGCTGTTCACATTTTCCATGGACAGCACACATACCCATTGATTTAAATGTATCTGTTCACATTTCAGTATTTTTTTACTAACCGTGAGACTACTTTGAACCGTGATGCGGACCAAGCCAGTGGCGTAGCGTGGGCAGGGGGGCCGTTGCCCCGGGCGCCTAATTGCAGGGGGCGCCGAGCAGCAGGCAGTAGAATGAAGGCAATGGAAGCCTATGGCTTCCATCGCCTCTGTTGAACCTCATAGGCTTCAGGCCACTAGGCCTGAAGCCTATGCATCTGTAGAGAGTCGCAGGAGATCACAGTGACCTCCTGCGTCGGGTCTCGCGAGATTACGTGATGACGCGGCGCAGGAGGGCACGGTGATGTGTTCATGACCGCCTGCGCCAGGAAACCTCAAGTGCTGACAGAGAGCGGAAGAGCGGTATTTTTTTAAATATACTTACCCTAAGGAAGGCCGCATTGGGGCACTATTGAGGTGGGCAATCATAAATACAGAGGAGGCAATCATATATATAAATATATATATATATATATATAGAATGGGGGCCATTATTACAACAATAATACAGAGGGTCCATAATATTAATACTACTGAGGGACCATTCTGTATTATAATGGATTCCACTGTAGTATTATTATTATGAACCCTCTGTATAATTAATGAATATAATGCCCCCTCTGTATTATAATGGCCCCTACTGTAGTATTATTATTATGGACCCTCTGTATAATTATTAAATATAATGGGTCCATAATAATACTACAGTAGAGGCCATTATATTTAATAATAATACAGAGGGTCAATAATAATAATACTACAGTAGGGGCCATTATAATACAGAGGGGGCATTATATTCATTAATTATACAGAGGGTTCATAATAATAATACTACAGTGGAATTCATTATAATAATAATACTACAGAGGGGGCCATAATAATCTGTGTTATCTGTGGTGTTACATAGGACTGCAGGTGACATCTACTACATTATCTGTACTCAGATAGTTATCACTGTGTTATCTGTGGTGTTACATAGGACTGCAGGTAACCTCTACTACATTATCTGTACTCAGAGAGTTACCACTGTTATCTGTGGTGTTACATAGGACTGCAGGTGACATCTATTACATTATCTGTACTCAGAGTTATTACTGTGTTATCTGGGGTGTTACATAGGACTGCAGGTGACATCTACTACATTATCTGTACTCAGAGTTATTATTGTGTTGTCTGTGGTGTTACGTAGGACTGCAGGTGACATGCATTATTTGTAAAAAGGGGCATGGTCAGAGGTTGGGGGGGGGGGCCCAATACTTGGCTTGCCCCGGGTGCTGGCAACGCCGCGCTACGCCACTGGACCAAGCATGCCCATTGACTTTAATGGGCCAGTGGCGTAGCGTGGGTTGCCAGCACCCGGGGCAAGCCAAGTATTGGGCCCCCCCCCAACCTGTGACCATGCCCCTTTTTACAAATAATGCATGTCACCTGCAGTCCTACGTAACACCACAGACAACACAATAAGTCCGTGAATGTGAATATGAGTCCATGAAAATCACTGACATATATCCATGTTAGGCTTCTTTCTCGCGACAGTGTATTTTGCATGCTCCGATCTGCATATTTTGCTGATAAGAGGCGGACCCATTCATTTCTATGGGTCCGCAAAATATACTGACAGCACACTGTGGGGTCAAAATATGGCGATAAAAAAAAATAAATCAACTTTTTTCAACTTTTTTTGTTTCCAGTATTAAAACACAAGAAAAACTCTATAAATTTGGTTTGGTTGTAATCCCCAGGACCGAAAACCGGTAAATCTGTGGTGAAATTGCCACATAAAAAACAGCCATAAATAATATTTCCCAATATTTCGCCAGCAAGTAAAGGCTGATAAGAAGTCTCCCTTCCTCATGCACAGTGAGATATTCCGTCCGTCACTCACACATATGTGTGTCCCCCCCCATATACAGTCAGGGCTCCAATGAGGAGACTGGGGGCCCCGGAGCTCCTCCCACTACCTGGAACAGCTGGAGCCCCGGGTCTGTCAGGCTGCTCTGACCTCACATGACCTGCGGGGCACAGTGACTGCAGACAGCCCGGATCGTCCCCTCCAGCCGGTGCCTCCCCATTGACCTCCAGTCTCCTGTGTCTGGATGCCCCGGGATGCAGCTCCGGAGCTCCGGGCTGTGGCTTCTCCTCTGTTCGGTGTGGGTGATCCAGGTACCGGGAGGTCGCTGTGCCTGTGCCCGGCGGGGACATCCCAGGTGCTGCCCGGGAAGGAATAATGCCTGCACCGGCGTCACTGCCACCGGGAGCACGTGCTACTGCGACTCGTACTGTCACCGGAGCGGCGACTGCTGCGAGGACTACGCGGGGCAGTGCGGGGGCAGCGGTGAGTGCGAGGGATCTCTGAGGGTTTGGGCAGCCAGAATTAATGGGGGAGATGGCAGCTACATGGGTTTTCTGGCATAACCGCACTGGAAAGAATGCAGTCTGTACTGATCCCTATATTAATGAAAGTCTACCAGCTTTACAGACGTAAGCAGCAGTGTCAGTAAAAGGGACTTGGCTTCTCATTTATATCCAGTGACTGGTTTATAATAGTTTTCTGGTGCTGGGGGTGACCAGCGCTGGGTACAACCTGCCATTATTAGGGTAGGCGACAGCTGAAAAACACCCTGATGTGCGGTTTTACTACAAATCTCCATGGAATACAGATGACCGGTAATGTTCATGCAGTTTTTTGTAAATCATGCTGATTTGTCAGCGCAGTTTCTTCACCACATTGTAGACGCCCCTCAATCGCACTGTGGCCGCTGTGTGTGTCTATACCCTAAATATGCCATGTATTTATTTGCCAACAGGTGGGCGCTGTGTTTGGCGGTGCAGTGTACACTATATTCTTTGTCTCTAATGTACTGCTCCACGGTATGTGCACCGATCAGATGCAAAGGTACATTTTCTCACACATCATCCTATAATTGGGACCTGCGTTTTCCTAATATCCATCCGTCCAGTGAATCAGTAATAAAAAAAAGGGCGGTGACTGAGAGAGAACATTTTTCACCGTCCTGGGAATCAGTCAGCAAATTTTTTTTTTTTTTTTATTCACTCCTGGTTTTAGCTTCCAAAACAGTGGGGCGTACCCTTACGCTCAGACTTCTACTGTAGGTGTGTAGCAGCTCCACATTAGGATTAGCCCTGTAGTTATTCAGCGAGGCTAAACCTCTGTGTTTCCACCCAAATTAAGTATACTTTTTCACAAAGCGGTGCTAAATCTACCAGGAAAATTTCTGTGAACGTGGTTTGTGGATTGTTGTTGGATTTGAAGCTCCATGTCCTACCCCACATCCCACCTCCCAGAATCCCTCTCTCCTTTAGACTCCATGCACATGGCTGTGTCCGTATTTCAATCCCAAACAACAGATCCGCTACATATGGACACCTTCTGTGTGCACTACACATTTTTCTCACTCTCAGGCCTCCTGTACATGTCCATATTTTTGGTCCGTGTCCGATCCTAATCTTTTGTGGATGGCACATTGACCTGTTAATTTCTAGGGGTCTGCGAAAACAACGGACATCTGTCTGCTAGCCATGCGGCCAAGCCGCAATTATAGAGCGCTGTAGAGCTTGTCTTAATCTTGTCCTATATTGATTACCTATCCTATGGATAAGTCATCAATATCACATCAGTGGGGGTCTGACACCCGGCACCCCTGCCGATTAGGTGTTTGAAGAGGAGAATGCGCTCTATGTGAACTCTGCTTCCTCTTCATTACACTGCCCGTTGTCTCTCCTGTAGCAGTATAGAGTACTTGTCATTTTTCTATTAGAGCTGGCTGTTTTGTCTGCAAAACTGACCAGAATAGTGCATGTTCTATATTTTGCGTCATGGCCATGTGGAAGCGAACAGCAGATAGATGACATCCATTTGCTGTCTGCATTTTTTGTGGATCCATTGAAATAATAAAAATTGAGGATCGAACGAGGACAAAAAAGCCTTAAATACTGACATGTGAATGAGGCCTTAGAACGAAAAGTGCTGGTGATCACTGTGTGGATCCCCTTATCTCAGCCTCCTGGACCACTAACGGAACAGCCTGCGACTGGCATGGGATACTGCTTCAGTTCTTGCATGGTGAGTGGAGTACTACATGCATGTATAAGTAAACCCTTAGGGCTCATGCATACTGGCAGAGCCTGTACAGCCTCCATGCCCCGTGTGCAGTGTATGTGTGGCAGTTCTTCTATAGAGAATACCCTCATGCAGACATAGTCTGATGGGGCACAACATGTTTGCCCCCCGTATGAACCTGAAGGCATGTGGAGGTACAGTAGTACAGCATCTGTTAAATCTAACTGATGAGACACGGCCTCTGTATCATATGATTGGTTATGATAAACCGACAGATGGGAGTTGTAGTATTTATGATAGATGCCAGGCATTACCTTTGCTTAGCAAATGTATTGATATTTGTTATAGGTGTCCATGACACATTGTCAGTGCCGTCTTAAGCCATTTTCACATCTCCGACTTTCCTCTCCTGGCACAGAATGGCAAAAAACCATTGCATGCAACGGTTTGTGTCCGGCTGATTCCTGGCATATTTGCCGGGTAGCAGCCGAATCTCTGCCAGGCTCCATTATAGTCGATGGGGTCCGGCAGGCGGCAGTGTCTGGCAATGCCAGATCTGGAGAACTCAGGCAGGCAGATGTGAAAATAAACTTACTGTATGATTTGCTTGTGATACTGGCCTGCCACCTCTCCTGACCTGTCTGTTTTAGTAAATACATGTATTCCCCATGAGATAACAATTGTATAGTATAAGTTGTGCCATTTCTGTGTTATTCCTCCTAGAAATTAATTAATATATTGACAACCTTATGTTAACAGTTGGGGACGTGTCCTTACACCGTCTCATACTGTCCAGTCAGTGCTGCCTGAGTCTGCGTAGGGTCATTTTTAGGAGGAATAATAAAGGAACATCACAGTTCAGAGATAAGATCAAAGGTGTTCCAGAATTGTGTTATTAGGAGGAAGAAAAGCATTTACTGAAATGGACGTGTCAGAAGGGATGATGGGTCCTATATATGCATAAATTCAGGGTAGCTCTGGAAATTGAAGGCAGCAAACTGACTGGATGCAATGGTAACTGCTGTTCTTTTACCTTGCATCTGCCTGAATGGTCCACGTGAACAGATTCCCAGTGTATTATTTTGGGGCAGGGTTGGAAAAGAGAACAGTCATATGACTGGTTGCCAAGGTAATACCATTTACTATATTACACAGTTGCATATTGTCCTGCATTTATGCAATTGTTTCAGGATTTATTTTTATATTTTGTGGCTATATAAAATACGGTAAATGTATCACTGCTAAAACTAGTGCCATTTATCTGCAAATCAAAATTACCAAAGAAGTGACTGTTTATGACTTTCCATATAGTAGGAAGTGCAGTTTTCACTTCCATGTTGCCTAGGCACACACAGGGATCACATTCTCCTTTTTGATTAATATATGTGTTTTATTATACAGGGGGCTCTAGTCTGATCTGTGGATGAGCGGAGTATTACCCTGACAGCATGATCAGCATTGATTATAGGAGTGATTATACAAACCGCCGGAGTCAAAAGAGAATAGTACGGATACCAGGGCTATCTGCACATGTTGTGCGGAAAAACTGCAGTGTAATACAGTACCAGTAAAGTGTTTCAGATTAGACTTTGTTTTTTCTTCCGTGTAGAAATTGGCTTGCCTTGCTGATTTTAAAGGGAACCTGCCACCATGAAAATGCAAGCTACAGGCAGCATGTTAATGAGCAGGAGGAGCTGAGCAGATTTATGTAGAGCTTTATGGGAAAGAATTCATTATAACTTGTATTTTATACATTTATATTTCTGCTTATTCTGGGTTTTGAAGTCAAGGTGGCGGTCCTATCAGTGATTGACAACCTTTACTGTATTCACAGACATGAGGGAAGACTGTCAGTCACTGATAGGTCCTCCTGCTGGACTCCAAAGCCCAGAATGAGCAGAGATATAAATTAATGAAATACAAGTTATAATGAATCTTTTCTCATAAAACTCTACATCAATCTGCTGAGGTCCTCCTGCTCTATAAAATGCTGCCTGCAGCTCAGACACCATGTTCAAGGCAGGTGTCTGAGAGGTTCCCCACAGCTATTTTTTGTGTGATCCTGCACTTTATGAAGAGTGGTCTTCCCCATAGACTATATGGGTTTTTTTTTTAAATAACAGAAAATCTGTGCCAAATCAGCAACAAAAAACACCAACATCGCAATAAATAGTGAGGATTTATGTGTGGTTGTGGTGTGGAATCCACATCAGGTTTTTTCTGCATGTGTTTTTTAACTTACATGCTTTTTAGTGCAGTTTTGGTGAGGATTTTCATTCCTGCCCATTTTCAATGGGAATTTTGTGTTTTGATTCCACACAGAATGATTAGGACACTTCTTTTCCCACAGCAAGGTTCAATGATCTTTGGATTTACATGCAGATTCCCCATTGAAATCAGTGGTGAAGATCTACACATGTTTTTGGCTCAGAATTCATGCCAAAATCCACTCCAAAAATCCGATGTGTAAACATACACTTATGGACATCTGCATGGTAGCAGCTAGCGGGGTCAAGTAGAAAGATTCTCCCAATGGCATAGCAGGATGCAGGATTGGTTCTAAGGCGGCTAGTCTTTCACTTCCAGACCAGGCCTAATTTTACAAATCTGACATGTGTCACTTTATGTGGTAATAACTCTGGAACGCTTTTACTTATCCAAGCCATCCAGAGATTGTTTTCTCATGACACATTGTACTTCATGTTAATGGTAATTTTGAGTCAATATGTTTTACCTTTATTTATAAAAAATTTAAATATACTGAAAATTTTGAAAAATATCACAATTTTTTAAATATGAATTTCTCTGCTTTTAAGTTGCATAGGGATAGCTAATAAAATTGTTATTAATGAACATTCACTGTATGTCCACTTTATGTTGACATAATTTTGGAAATGTAATTTTATTTTTTTAGGACGTTAGAAGGCTTCGAATTTTAGATGTAATTTTTAAGATTTTCATGAAAATTTCCAATAGTTAATTTTAAAGGACCTTTGCAGTTCTAAAGTGACTTTCAGGGGCTTAAATAATAGAAACCTCCCTTAAATTAACATATTTTAGAAACTATAGCCCCCAATGTAATCAAAACTGATTTTACAAAGTTTGTTAACCCTTTAGATTTCCCACAAGAATTAAAACAGAAGAAAGGTGAAATGTAAAAATAAATATATTTTTTGCAGATTTTCATTTTTTAATTCATTTTTCCCATAAGATAGCAAGGGTAAAAAGCAAATCAAACCTGAATATTTATTTTCCCGATTCTGAAGTTTGCAGAAACACCCCATATGTGGTTGTAAACTGCTCTGTGACCGGCAGTAATGAGAGGGAGATAGTACAAGCATTTGTGATCGTTTTGACAGCTTGTCAGAGTGATTAAAATACTGGAGACCAGGAAAAAAGGTCTCAGCTTAAAGCTCCATGTTCTTGGCTGTCAGGAGGCAGCTGAGTCATGGAGCTTCTATGTACAGGTGCTGCACACAGGGGGCAAAGCTGAAGGACGTTTATAGTCAATGGGCAGACTGGAAGTGGTTAAAGAGGACCTTTCACCACTCTGACGTGCCTGTTTTAATATCTTCATGCATTCCCTATGTAATAACAATTCTGGAACATCTATCCTTATGGCTCTATGTTGTGCCATTCCTTTATTATTATTTATTATTCCTTTATTAATAGAAGTTATGAATGAATATCTATTTGCCTTCAGTAAGGGAACAGAGGGGAGGTAACCAGTTGGGGGTGTGTATCTGCACAGTCTAAACATGGCAGCACTGATTGGATAGAGTGAGTCTGTGCAGGTACACACCCCCAACTGGTCACCTCCCCCCTGTTCCTTTACTGAAGGCAAATAGCAATTAATTCATAACTTCTAGTAGAAATAATAAAGCAATGGCACAACATACAGACATAAGAATAGATGTTCCAGAATTGTTATTACATGGGGAATGCATGGAGCTATTAAAACAGGCATGTCAGGAGTGGTGAAAGGTCCTCTTTAAGTATACCTCCAGTCATAATGATAATTTCACAGAATCCACATGTGTAGAGAGCGTATGAACTGTTACTAAAAATTGCTAATCAAATTTTATATCTGATGCAACTGCAGTCTGGGCTCCTTTCTGAAATAACAGACCTGCTGGGTGATATCATGTTCCTTGGTCTCCTCCACCCCCCTCCTTCTTGCCCTGTCATCCAAGAGCAGACTGGCCATAGAACCCACAGGGAAAATTCCCGGTGGGCCAATGCCAAGAGGGCCACCGGAGGCCTTCTCACAGCCGCTGGCTGGGTGCATAATGCTCTGAAGGTCTCAACATTAATTGTCTACTGTAGCAAGGGTGCCAGTATTTTGTTCTGCACTGTGGTATTGGTTCTGCGGGGGCGGTATTTTGTGCTGCAATATGGTATTGCTGGCCCCTCCTACTTCTGATTTCCTTGCCTACTGATGCTGTCCCTATCTACTTGTGTTGCCCCACCTTCTGTCAGTTTGGACACTCCTACACGGGGCCACTTTTAGTTTTTTCCAAGGCCACTTTAAGTTCCCAGTCAGCCCCTGCTGTCATCAGTCTGGATGCCCCCTAATATCTATACATCCCCACACCAAGAAATGCTGGGAGCTCTTTGGTGATGCCATGGAGGTAAGGTCTTGGTAGGACTGTACCTCAGTATTTCTTATTACAGTGGAGTTCATTGCATAGGACAGAAGTGCATCATAACTACATTTAGACCCATCATTTTCTCTCTACAAACATAGCACTTTAATTTCATACCCTGTAACATTTGCACTGTTTTTTTATGTTCTAATTACATTTGCGATGTGAAGGTGTTATCCAATTTCTGAAAAAAAATGACCCAAATGTTATAGAAAGGAATACTGTACTACTTACCTCTCCAATCTGTACAAAACAGGATGGAACCAACGTACTGTAATTGTGTAGACATTCAAGTAATATACTGTATATAAGGCCCCATTCACACAAATGGGATCCGCATCTGATCCGCATTTTTTTGTGGATTGGATTTGAACCCATTCATTTCAACTGGTCTGCAAAAATTGTGGACAGCACACCGTGTGTTGTCCGCATCCATATGTCCATTCCGCAGTCACGAAGGACAACGAACATGTCCTATATGTGTCATTTTTGCGGACAAGATTAGGCATTGTTACAATAGGGCCCACAAAAAGTTTGGCAAGCACATGGGCAGCATCCATATTCTGCAGATCCCCAATTTGCGGTCCACAAAACGGATAAGGTCTTTTGAATGGACCAGTATGCTAGGGGTATATGCCAGGTTAGAAGCACAGAGCCACTGACATAATGACTCATCATTACGTTATCTTATGACATAGAAATACATAGTAATAGATTATAGGAAGTGTTATGCTGATAATTGGGGATAACTGAATGGGAGATTTGATAAGCAAGTGTTTCTCGATGTCTGGCCTGAAAACAGCCTTAGTTTTCAGCATTTTGGGGTTCCAGAGGTTAGATGTAGAACAATCACTTCATGTAGCTGACAGATTAGGTTCTGGGCAACCTCTTTAAAGGATTTTTTTCTTTCAAGAAACAGCGCCCCTTCTCTCCATGGGCTGGATCTGGTATTGCAGCAAGTTCAGTCTATGATAGGTAAATTAGATATCTTGCTAAGGCTAAGCGTGCCGCCGGCAAGCGTGCATAAGCGGCAACACGGATCCTGCAGGCTGTTCACCCGCCGGAACAGCCTGCCGGAGAAAGCTGCCGTTAGTGTGAAACTAGACTTATGAGCCTCAGAGGGCTGCCTAGGGCTCCTGCATTTTGACAAAAGGAGGATTAGCATTATGTAAAAATTACTCAGGGGTCAGACTAGGATGGTTCTCCTCTTCCTGACAGGTTTAAGGTGGATTTACATGTTGCAATAATCGGACAGATTATTGCGAATGAACGTTCCTATGAATGCTTGTTCCCGACAGTCTGCCCTTGTAAAGGTGCAGCCGATCACCCCATGAACAAGTAAATCGCTCATTTATCGCGTGATCCTGTCATTTGTTCAGAGACCTAAATCATCTTTTCTGGAGGGGCAGATTGTGCCGTCTAAACAGCGATCTGCTGCCCAGAAACAATACAGATGTGTGGGGATGAGCGATCACAATAGCAACGCATCCTTCCTGACAATCTGCTGCCGCTCGGTGAATGTAAATAAGCCTTTAGTGACATGAGTGGTCTGAGGTGCGGTAGATTTATATTGAGATAAGACATTTTAGGCTATGTGCCTATTCTATGGTCAATGTATTTGCGACAGTTTATCAAGGCTGACAGAAATCGCTCTTCTAGTCGATAACAACCAATCACTGTGAAGTTTCATTTTACCAGAGAAATTTAATGAAAATTTGTCACCAGTGCTGCCCAAACTGCTAATTTCTAAGGGCTCCAGCGCATGCCATAAGTCCTGATATTTATGAGCTCCCATCTCGCTCCGCCCACCTGCCTCTGACTGAGAGCTCATGCACACGACCATTGTATGTTCTGTGGTCCGCAAATTGCGGATCTGCAAAACACATATAGCGGCTGTGTGCATTCCACATTTTGCGGAACGGCCGGCCCCTAATAGAACAGTCCTATCCTTGTCTGTAATGCGGACAATAATAGGGCATGTTCTATTTTTTTGAGGAATGGCCATGCTGACGCATGAACATGAAGTCATTTAGATTTTTTTTTTTTATTTAGAAATTTTTTTAGGCGGCCCCATTGAAGTGAATGGTTCCATATAGGGCCACAAAAACAAAAAACGGACAAGAAAAATGATATGTTTGTGTGCATGAGCCCTTACAGTTTCTTTCTTACTGCACTCAGCAGCAGGTGGGTCAGGACAACTAAGAGCTCATGAATAAAGGGACTCTTCATTATGCACTGGAGGTGTACAAGATTTTAGCACTTAGACAATTAAAGAAAGCGGCCCACAGTACTGGTGACAGGTTCCTTTTAAGAAATGAAAACTGGGCTCTGATTGGCTGTCTGATTGACCATGAGACCGGTTTTTCACTGACCCACTATTTCTTATGTATTGCAGACGTATCATTCTATATAACAAGCAGAAACTGCTCAATAATCTTTTAGGGACTATTGGGGTAATTTACCAAACTGGTGTAAAGTAGAACTGGCTTGGTTGGTTGCTATGGGCAACTAAGCCAGTTCTACTTTACACCAGTTTGATAAATGACCACCTATAATAAGCACAGAATTTCTGACCTTCTCCTTGAAAACTGTAAGGCTTATTTCGTGCAAGCAATACACAACTTGTCCTAGCTCTGTTAGTCAAAGTTAATGTTTTTTTTTGCAATTGGTTTTTCATGCGTTTTTTTTCACATTAATCAGCTTCACACATGCTTTTGACTCCACGTCAGGCCGAATGGACTCAAAAGTCTGCCATTTTTTGTTTGTGGATGACTTCATAATTTCAATTATAATAAATGCACCTATATGGAACTCTTGTTGCCGTGGCTTTACATATAATATTATTGGGGTGCTACCCTACCACTGTGTACCAACCCCTCCTCCAGAGTGCCAGCCAATCTCAATACTATAGTTTTATTTCCCTGACCCATTGACTTCAATTGGCCATTGATGTGTGAAAAATGGATAAAGACAGAACATGCTGCAATTTGTGCCCTGCAGACAGATGGTCAGGGAAAAACAATGGTCATATGTACATACCCATTGTACTGAATGGATCAAGGTTCAGTCTGGATGCTGTCCGTTTGCAGAACGGAATGCATCATGACAGAAAACTTGAGTGCAATTAACCTAGAGTGCGCCGGGCGGATGTGTTTGGTTCTGGACGTAGGGCAGATTTGTATTTACCGGTAAGTACATTGCTAAAGAATCAAATGTAATTAAAGGTTTAGGAACAGATGGTGCACTCATAATAAGTATACTGTAATGAATTTCTGAGTGTTCATACTGTAGTAGTATTCCCTGTGCAGTATATAGAGAATATGGCGACCCTAGCAGAAAATGTATCTGGGTCCTGTCTGACTTTGGGTTCCTGCCTTATAAGGACTATATAAGGAAGAGGTGGACAGGACTCCAAACTTGGTAAGATTTGTGTAAGAAGAGAGTCTGCAGAGTGTAAAGTCTTGTGTTTATAAGAGGCCAGCGATAGATATACCGTACTCCCACGCAGTTACGTATGTTCAGTCCAAGTACTCCAATGCCTTATGTCATCTGTACACTGTACATATTTCTATCAGTGGTAAGGGTTTTTGTGAGACAAGAAATCAGATCCCTCCTTTCGTTCTTCAGAGCTTCTCTGGAAAATGTAAGGAGGAATCTGATTGGTTGCTATGGGCAACTAAGCCAGTTCTACTTTACACCAGTTTGATAAATCTCCCCATTGGCTCACATTTACTATTGTGCCTGAATTCTGGCTTAGGCTGGTTTCACATCCGGCAGGCTGCTCTTGGATCTCTCTGCATTCCGGCATTGCTACAAGCTACTGCATCGAGCAGCGGTTTTCCTCCAGCTGATTCTTGGTATGTTTTCCAGGTTGTGGCTGGATCTTCCGCTGGTCCCCATTATACTGAATACGTCTGCCTGGTCTCAGGTAGTATCCGACAGTGCCAGATCCAGACATCTCTGGGAGGCTGCTCCCTGCCGGAGATGTCTAACGCTACTGTGAAACTAGTCTTAGGTCTCTTTCACACAAACAGTATGTGACTCATGTGAAATTCATCAGTTTCCTTTATTTTTGCTTAAAGTGTAGCTGTCATTTCAGTTTATTTTTAATCTAGTGGAGGGACAGGGATTCTTTGTACTATAAAACAGGGTGTAAGAGTCTTATAAGCAAATCTGTAAGGCCTCATCCACAGGACATGTGTCAGCCATGCCTGAAAATTGCTGTTTGCAATGCAAAGGTATGGACTATGTGCCTGCAGATGTGGACCCCTTCACTTGTAGTGCTTCTGTGGACCTTCGATCCGTGCCTCTGTTCCACACCGTATCGTCTGGATTGCGGACCCATTCAAGTGAAAGGGTCTGCATCCATGATATGGTGCGCACCCAGCCTTTATCCGTTTATTGCCGGCCCGCTGTTTGTGGGCCACAGTACAGGCATGGCCGGCACACGTCCGTGAAGACTACCCCAGTCCCTGACTATGTATATGTGGTAACATCTTTTTTTTTCACCCCTCCTGGAACGGAATCCGCAAATACGGATGACATGCGGATGCCTTTACGCATGTCTTCCGCATTTTTTGCGGATCCATAGACTTTCATTGTGCTACAGACCGCAATTTGGGAGAAAAGTAGGACAGGAGGATTTCTATTTGCGGATCCACAAAACGGAACGGAACAGATTAACGGATGCGGACAACATACGGTGCAATGTCCGCAGATTATCAGGACCCATTGAAATGAATGGATCCGCAAAATATCCGCAAAAACCGTCCGCAATTGCGGAACGGAAGCGGATAGATTGCGGATGTTTTAAACGGACTTGTGAATGTAGCCTTAGGGCTTATTCACATGGCCGTAGTTTCAGTCCACATCTGATCCTTGTTTTTTGAGGATCAGGTGCGGACCCATTAATCTCAATGATGCCTCAAAAGATGCGGACAGCATGCCTGTGTGAAAAATAGAACATGTCCTATTCTTGCCCATTTTGTACTCGGCCGGGATCTATTGTGCAGATCCGTGATTTGCACTTAAGGCCGTGTACATGAGCCCTAAGGGAGCATTCACATGGCTGTGTCTGTTTTGCAGAGCACAAACCCCAGATCCACAAAACACAGACAACGGCTGTGTGCACCCCGCATTAGGGTGTGGATCTATTAACTTTAATGTGTTCTCTATCTGTAAGATGCGGCCAAAGATAGGACGTATCCTATCTTTTGCAACGCAGCTGCACAGATGCTACTCCCTAGCTTGGGGAGTTTTCACACCAGGCGTAAATGTTAGTAAATTTTCCTGCCCCAGCATTGCCTACAACACACCACCACTCCGCCTCTGTCCCGACCAACTGCTGAACACAGTGTAAAACCGGCCTTGCACCTAAATACTGTCATATGGCCAATTAAAAAGGGGAATTGCGACTATTTTTACAACTAAAATTAAATGACCCCCTGTGTATATTGTCTTCTTGCAGGCACCAGCTATGGCCTCATATGCGGTATATTTATATATATATATACATATATATGTATATATACATGTAATGGTGACAGTATGCTGCCTGTGGATGTGCATCACATAGAAGACTGGTTACTTTGATGTCATAGTCACTTAATTTAGGGGAAACATTGTTCATTTGAAACTAAATATATTGGCTTGAGTTTCACTTTTGGGTTAGTCACATTTTCTGGAGATTACAACCAAGTGAACGCCTTTTATCACCACCGCTTTGGTCAGATGATGAGAGGAGCCTATGAACCTGACATTGCATTGCATGTTGAATGTAGATTTCTGTGAAATTTCCAGCCCCACCTCTAGCAACAGGCAACTTCCCCCTTGCCAGTCTTCTGAATGGGGCCCATCTCTATTATTTCACATGGATGGACACATTGACAGGGGGTCAGAGGTCATGGTGAGTGTACACAGGCCATGCTGGGAAGCACAGGCCAGACCCTTCCCCCTCCCAGTGCCCCCTTTGGGACATGGTGTAGACAGGTTCTTAGTAACTGTGTATATACCAGTGCTGTCCAAATTGCTTTAATGTGAAGGCAGTCATGCTTGCATACAAACGCAGCACAAAATGAAATTAAAAAGAAGCCAGTATAGAAATAAGGTGTCTTTAGTTACACAAATAAGATTATTATTAAAAAAAAAATCTCTGTTTTCTCCTAGGTAGAAATGAAAATATTCTTATGTAGCTCAGAGACAAATAACCATACATTTATATGGGAATGTGTGTCTTCTCTGGGAAAGTGTAATACTGTTCTTGTTCACTGCTTTAGGTTACTTTCACACCAACGTTTAAGTTTTCCGGTATTGATTTCCGTCATAGGGGCCCAATACTGGAAAAAAAAACACTTCAGTTTCACTTCATTGTCAATGGGAACAAAACTGAACAGAACGGAACGCTCCAAAATGCAATCCATTCCGTTCTCATACTGGAGAGCAAACCGCAGCATGTTGTAGCTTGCTTTCAATGGGAACGGATCCGTTTTCTCTGACACAATAGAAAACGGAAAATACATACAATGCAACGGCACACTGTTAACCAGATAAAGCACAAAATGCCATAGAGATATGAAGTATTCTGGAGCTAATGCTATGCTTGTTTGGTAAATCAGAGATTCTTGCCAAATATATTTTGTACAAAATTATCTGGGCCCGCCCACCAAATCGTCCAGGTGATTTCTGTAGAACGGGAACCTAACACTATTTCCTACCTGTTATTTGCCAACCTTGGCTTCCGTATAATCAGGGGGTGTTTGGTTCCACATGCATGCTGGGTCCCTTTTGCCATTTCTGATGCTTCAAAGGCCTCCACTAATACAGGGATGCAGGTACCAAGCAAACATGCCGAGTCCACAATAGAAAACGGATCCATCCTCCATTGACTTTTAATGGAGTTCATGACGGATCCGTCTTGGCTATGTTAAAGATAATACAACCGGATCCATTCATAACGGACGCAGATGGTTGTATTATCAGTAACGGAAGCGTTTTTGCTAAACTCTGCCGGATCCATCAAAAATGCTAGTGTGAAAGACTTTTAGAGGTGGCTAATGCTCATGCATTACATGTTAAATACGGTTTTACACTAAAAAGCTTGCTGCTTCTGTCATATTTCAGATCTGTAGTAGATAAAAGCTTTAGGTTAAAGGGGTTATAGACACCACGCATCCTCCCCTATCAGCTGTTTTGTTTAGCTCCATTGCCGAAACTACACTTGACCATCGACACTGTAGTGGAGAGCGCTTATCTCTCCAGCACTGCTAATCAGTTGGGGTGCCGGGCCACCAACAATCAGTTAGTGTTGGCCTATTCTGGAGATAGGCCATCACTTACAAAGGCTAGACAACCCCTTTAAGAATCTCTTAGGGTCCTTACACACATCAGTTAGGCACATGCCAAAATAACCAAATGTATTTTTATTAGCCACCTGTGTTATTTGCAACATTTTGTTGTGTTTTTTGTACACAGTGGGGGAGATTTATCAAGACTTGATACCCTGTGCACCACAGTTTATAAATTAGACCCTGCCCCTCCGCATGCCAGAAATTCAAATCTATGACAGCTAGGGGCTGACTTGAGTTATAACTCGCGGCAGTTTTTGGCATAAATTATAGTAAATCCGGCGGGCTGTGATAAGCCCCACCCCTTTTTCTTTAGCAACGCGTTGAGAAGCTCAAAAAGCCTCAAATTACGACACAAATATGCCGTGCACCGTACTTGCTATTTGTTTATGCCACAAAAGTTGCGTAAGAACCTTGATAAATCCCTCCAGTGTTTCTTACCGCTAGCGTCTTCTCCATGATGGTTTTCCCCTATAGAGAAGATGATGTGAAAATGCCAAGAGCTCTTGCATGCTGTATTTTTGATAACAAGCAAGAAACACAAAAAAATGCCACCTAATTAACAAAAATGCCAGTAGCAAAAAACACCACTAAAGCGCTCCGATCACCACTAAAACACGCTGATCAGCTAGTGATGCATAGCCACTATAACTAGTTGCTCACTGCAGTCTTAGTTTATCTACAGAACACAATAGTACAGCATGCAGTTCACTACTGAGCTCCCTCTAGTGGTGTCTGCAGGCAGCCTGCAAGTTTTCTTTGAAATCTAAAAACTAGCCCTGCGACTAGTAAAATAATTTAAATAAATTTTCCTTCCTGCACCTGCTCCTATCCAGCAACCCCATTCTGTCATCTTCCTTGGACTGCAGCCAGTGACATTCTGTAAACTGCTGCAGCCAATCACAGGTCATTGATTGGCTAATCAGAATGTCATCTCAGTGACCCAGGGGAAGATGACACAGTAGCAGTGCTTGATTGAAAAGGGGGGCAAGAAGTGAAGTTTTGTTTTTACGTGTTCCTGGTACTGCTGCTGCCATTCTGACGTTGCTCCAATTTCCGTCAATTCCAGAAAAAAACCCTCTCAGCTAATCACTGGCTGAGATGGGTCACAAAGTGAAAGTCCTGTCTGAATTATTGTTTCTACTCAGGACCTTTTTTAAAGGGGCTGTCTCACGTCAGCAAATGGCCTTCTCATGTAGAGAAAGTTAATACAAGACACTAATGTATTGTGATTCTGCATATTGCTTCCTTTACTGGCTATATTCATTTTTCCATCACATTAATACGCTTCTTGTTTCCATGGTTACGGCCACCCTGCAATCCAGCAGCGGTGGTCGTGCTTGCACACTATAGGAAAAAGTGCTATGTGCGCTCCTATGGTCCCGGCCACCAGAGAGGCCAGCACTTTTTTCTGTAGTGTACAAGCAAACCACTGCTGCTGGATTGCAGGGTGGTCGTAACCATGGAAATGAGAAGTGTGTAATGTGATGGAAAAATGAATTTAGCCACATGGATAATAACAATAGTTTAGAAAATGATTATCGTTTACATGATAAATGCCATTTTCAGAAGTGACACAACCCCTTTAATATTAGGTTAGTTTTTCTCTGTGTTTGTCATTTTCATGTACTATATATTAATATAGTGTATATCAATACTTTTGAAGTACTGAATTAATTTGAACATCAGGAACATAACTTGAATCTCCTGGGCCCTCATGCTAGGCCACATAAGGAGACATCAGGATTATAAATGATGAACAGGAGCACTTTGATGTGAGGGCACAGGGTCCAATACTACCGCTACACCCCTGTGCAGAAAATGTTATGGCAGTCATGCATCTAGTAAGATGTCATGATCCACATTGCCTATAGAGTGAATGACTTGTAATGCCTGTATGATGCTCCAACGAGACTAAGACCTAAGTATCTTAACCATTTTAAAAGCAGGCTTTGTATGACATTGAAAAGTTTGTTGCAATATCGTCAATAGTAATGGTTGATGTCACGCTGTTTTTTGTCAGTGCGTGTTGTGTTTGTTTCATTTCACCTAATGAGGGCGAGAACAGCTTCGCCCAAAAGTTCTCGTGTCCTGGCATAGTGTCACCACATGCCAAAGGATATTGTATGCCTGTTCATCAGAGGAGGGATCAATAAAATGTTAATTTACTTGCATTTACATTTTTTTCTCATTTTACATTTGAATAATACTTACTGTTTTTAGAGAATTAGTCAAATTATCATTTCATAGTAATGAGACTGCATTCCAAAAATCTTCAGATCCTTTCACTTTTTCACATTTTATGTTGCAACCTTGTGCCAAAGTAAAAAAAAAAAGTTTTTCCCCATCAATGTACACTATCCCATAATGAGAAAGTGAAAGCAGAATTTTAGAAGTTTTTGCAAGTATTCAGAACCTTTGCTAAGACACTTGTGATTTAGCTCCCATTTCGTTTGATCATTTTTGAGATGTTTCTACACCTTGATTGGAGTCCACCTGTGGTACATTCAGTTGAATGGACATGATCTGGAAAGACATACCTTTTGTATATATATATATATGTTCTTACAGCTGACAATGTGCTGTATATGAGAGGAAAAACAAGCCATGAGATGGATTGAACAGCCTGTAGAGCTCAGACATGATTGTGTGGAGGCACAGATCTAAAGAAGGGTACAAAAATTTCTGCTGCACTGAAAGTTTCCATGAGCTCAGGGGCCTCCATTATTTTTAAATGGAAGAAGTTTAGAACAACCAGGACTAGTGGTTAGGGTTCCTAGTGGCTAGGCAGGGCTGGCAACACCCCTTATTCTCTAGGAGTCCATTAGGGAGATTCAATTTGCTTGAGGATTATAAAAGCTAAAGTGACAGTATTTTCGCCAGGAAAGAGATATTGGATCTTATAGAACGTTTAGTGACCACAGTGGAGGATTGCAGAGCATTCATCAGACAGGTAAACACACATGGTGGCCACAGTCGTATTTGCATGTGGTGGGAACAAACCAGCCTCAGGTAGCCCATCATACCCAAAGGACAGAAAGGGCCCTCTGTCTATAGAATACTACAGAGTTAACATATAGCCAGTGAAAGGGAGAGAAATCACTCTTGTTTGAGTTGAACAGATTGTGCAGGCTATTAGAAATATACAGATATATACAGCCTTGAAGAATTGCATATCTGAAATGTAAAGACTGCATCTAATGTGTACAAGTTCCAGGGCATCCTGCCTCACACCTCAATGCAATCACTAAGGGTGGGTTCACATCACGTTTTATGCTTCTGTTTGATGTATACTGTATATTAGAAAGAAAGGATACAAAAATGCAACACGCCATGTTCTTGTATCCTGCAGAGTCTGGTAAAAAAAAAAAAAAAAAAAGTATATGGCACTAATGGACAGTCTAGGGCAGCACTACAGACCACCCATTAGTGCAGGTGATGTCAGCGGGATCACCGCTAGGCAGAAGCCTCCACCTAGTAGGGAGAATGTAAACAAAACAGCCTTTGTGCGATGAGGGAAGAAGGAGGACAACCGCTTTAACGTATATAGTTTTTGTACACGTTAAACAGATGGGAAAAAACGCCATGACACCATCAGGCAGGAGAACCCTAACATCAGGGAGTGTCCCAAAGGGAAGAACAGGTGCTCCATTAGAGGAGCAGAACAATGAAAATAACGGAAGTCATAGGTTCAACAAAAAAACAGGTTCCATTGACTATAATGAAGTCCGCTCAGGAGTCTACATTTTTAAGCTACATTTTTGACGGAATCTGCAACAGAGGTCCGAATGAAGCCTCTAATGCTGATGTGAACAAACAATATCACAAGTTAAGGGTACTAGATTTCTGGAGATGGGACATTGATCCAGGGCTTTATCGTGATTGCCATATCTGGAGCTGGAAAGGAATTTCTCTCAATATGGGGCAATTGCCTTCCTCTGGATCAACACTGCGAGATTATAAAGAAAAAAAGAGAAATTTCAGTCAGCACATCCCAGAGCGCAGGTGCTGGTTGCTATAGCTAAATACATGTCAAAGGAAAATACATAGAATGCAACCGCACACTGCTACCAGATAAAGCACAAAATGCCATAGTGATATAGAGTATTCCAAAGCTCATGCTATGCTTGTTTGATAAATCAGAGACTCTTGGCAAATATATTTTGTACAAAATTATCTGAGCCCATACTATGTATTTTCCTTTGACATGTGTTTAGCCATAGCAACCAGCACCTGCACTCTGGGATGTGCTGACTGAAATTTCTCTTTTTTTCTTTGTAAGTTTGTACTGGAGGTGTGGCTACTCCATTTGGTCATGCACTCCTGACCAGCCCATTTGCCCCACAGGTTGTTTTTAATCAGTGCAACTATAAAGCTGAGTGATTCGGCATGCATGCTAGTATCTGCATTCCTGAACTAGGGGAGGCCTTTGAAGCACCAGAAATGGCAAAAGGCAGAATGGATACTACATGCATGTGGAACAAAACACCCCCTGATTATATGGAAGCCAAGTCTGGCACATAACAGGTAGGAGATAGTGTTAGGTTCCCATTCTGCAGAGAACACCTTGACGATTCGGTAAATGGGCTCAGATAATTTTGTACAAAATATATTTGCCCAGAGTCTCTGATTTATCAAACAAGCATAGCATGAGCTTTGGAATACTCTATATCACTTTGGCATTTTGTGCTTTATCTGGTAGCAGTGTGCGGTTGCATTCTATGTATTTTACTGCAAGATTATACTTTGCAATCTTGTAGCACCATACATGTATTTTCCCCTAGAAGTAATGCTTAGAATACCTCTATGATACAGCATGCAAAGTAACATGCCACATTTATGTGCTGTCTCCATCTCTTTTTTGTTTTGGCTTACCCCATCGATTACGGGAAAGCTTACCACTTTTTCTGGAGACATGCGTCCACCACTACCTACTAGCTGTGCTGTCCACCCCCCACCCCCTTCTTTTTGGGCTATCCTCAGGATAGGTTATCAATATCAGATTGTCGGGGATCCACACCCGGCATCCCCGCTGATCAGCTGTATGAATGGAAGGTTTGCGCAGTGTGCACTTGCTGTCTCCCGTCTTTCTTCCTGCTCGCTGCTGCTTTGCTATAGATATAGCAGAGACACAGGAGACAGCATGTGCACACTGCACATGGCGGTACAGTGTGGACCTTTACATTCCTGTGGGCATATTAGAGATCTGTACAACACGGATCTGTAATGTGGTCATGTCCATGAGACATATTTTGGATATAGTGCAATAGAAAATACTAAATTATGTGACAAAGCATTCTATAGTTGTCTAAATCTACAGTAAGTTCAACCAGTATTATGCTTTATGATATCTTTTGGTGCCATCTGCACTGGGAAGCTTTGGCATGTCACTAGACCATCTTATGTACAGTGGGAAGCTGTCTATGTTGTAGTGAAGTGTTGGTTTCAGGCCAAAATAAACCGCTGAGGGAGGCGCCGAAGCATATGTAAATATGCAGACAGGACCCGTGTGAGAAAGAGTGTCCAGCCGGATCTGATACAGAAACATGGACTGCAAACATAACATCCTGCCGCCTCCCATCTGAGCTTCTAGCGTGCACCCACGGTGTGACCCTGACATTGTGTCAAAAAGAAAAATTGAATCCACCTCAGTACTTGTTCCTGCACTGAAGAAGAGGTATTCCAGTGAGAAAGGCACTAGAACTAATCATTAGAAGGCTTGAATTTGGTCATGCTTTTGTTAAGGGGCATAATGACCAAGCATTCTGCTATATTACTGTTTCCATTTATGTCATGGTGCAGTTCTGGTATTATCCTATGTGACTGTATAAGTGCTTTTTATCCCGGCCGTCAATGAGAAACCCTTTAAATACATACCATGTGATATAAGGACTTTTGCCTGGGTGCTCAAGCTATAAGCCCAGTGAAAATATTTTATTTTCTTCTAATTATCAAAATGAAGCAATTAATTACTTGCTTTTTTTATTATTGCCTTGTCCATTTCCAGATTAATGGCCATTTTCTTTCCCTTGCAGTCACACACTGTGTAGTTGGGCCGTGGGGGCCATGGAGTGAATGCAGTTCTCTCTGTGGAGTTGGGAGCAAAGAAAGATTGCGGCAAGTCAAAGTACCTCCACGTAGTGGAGGAAACCCCTGTCCAGATCTTAGACAGCGCCGTGGCTGCTATGGAGAAGACTACACCTGTCCTTTCTCCAAAGGTTACAATTAATTTTTGTCTGTTGTATTACATATGAGCTTTTGGCAATTTTTATCCTTTAAAGAAATCTTGGAAACTCACTCGTATTTTACTTGTTACAGAGGTGGCTAAGATATTGCCAAGCTCTTTCAAAAGGGATTCTAGAGGTTCTTGGAGAAGGCCCCACACCATGATTTCTTTAAGGACCTCAAGGTAAGGAGGATACATTAATGCAATATACCATATATTTTGCCCTATAAGACGCACCGGCCCATAAGACGCACCTAGGTTTTAGAGGAGTACAATAAGAAAAAAATATTTTTTATTAGATCTCAGGTCAGATCAGCAATCAGACCCCTGATGTTAATAAGACCCCAACAAGACCTCAGATCAGACCCCCAATGTGAATTCCCCCAAACAGAACTCAGATTAGAGCCCCATATACCTCTCAGTAGCCCCGAGCAGCCTTTCATCAGCTCCCATTGCCTCTCATATTATCCCCCAGCAGACCCCACTGCCTCATATCAGCCCCCAGCAACCCCTTTTGGTTCAGATCAGCCCCCATTTGCTTCTGGTCAGCCCCCATTTGCCTCTTATTTAATAAAATAAAAAAAACACTTACCTTTCCTACTCCGGACACCGCCGCTCCTGTCCTGGCACCACAAGGAGATTGACCCCTGACCTCTGTAGGGGCAGGAACAGAGAAGGTTAAAGGCACACCTCCCTCCACCAACACCAGTGTTTACCAAATCACAGAGCCAATACCGGTGAAACAACAACGACAGAAATATAAATATATACATACAATTTTTTTTTTTTTTTTGTATTCCCTGGTATTAATTCATACCATAGAAGAAAAAAGGAAGGGAGGGAATTACCGTGCTGTCGTGGTGATATCATGGAAAATGAATTACCGGTAAGACTAATTCCGGCTTTCCATATCATCACCACGACGGCACCACAAGGAGATATACGAAATTACTAGTTATGGGCAGGCGACTTCCTGAAGGACTCAAGGATTCAAGCCAAATCCCTTGAATTGGAGAGGTCCAGACGATAATGTCTAATAAAGGTGTGCGCACTGGACCATGTAGCAGCCCTGCAAATTTCCTCAAGGGAAGCACCCGCTCTTTCTGCTTGAGATGAGGACATAGCCCTGGTGGAATGGGCTTTAACGTAGCTTGGGCTTTGTAGATCTTGGATTTCATAACAGATGGAGATGGTATCTTTAATCCTTCTGGCTATGGTAGACTTGGAAGCCTTCTGTCCTTTATTTTTCCCAGAAAACTGTAGAAGAAGTCCTTCAGATTTTCTAAAGTCTTTTGTCACCTGTAGGTATTTAAGGACCGCTCTTCTGACGTCAAAGGAATGGAAAGATGTTTCCTTTTCGTTTGACGGTGAGTTACAGAATGAGAGGAGGATTATCTCCTGATTCCTGTGAAAACTGGAGACGACCTTGGGAAGGAATCCAGGATCTAATTTGATGATTAATCTGTCATCCAGAATTCTAAAATAAGGTTCTCTAATCGAGATGGATTGAATTTCTCCCAATCTTCTCGCAGAGGTGATAGCTATAAGGAAAGCCACCTTTAAGGACAACAATTTCAGAGCGCAGTCTTCCAACGGCTCAAATGGACGTAAAGTTAGGCCTGTAAGGACTGTGTTTAGGTCCCAAGAGGGGGCTGAGGATTTTAAGGAGGGGCGCAGCCTAGAGGCAGCTCTCATGAAGCGTCTGATCCAACGATGATTGGCCAGCTCTGTGTCGTAGAAGCAACTCAAAGCCGACACTTGTACCTTTAAGGTGGATGGTTTTAGCCCCTTCTCCAGGCCTACTAGAAGGAAGTCAAGAATTTTACATACATCAGGTTTAGAAGAATTTGGCGATGGATTACTGGACCAAGAACAAAATCTTTTCCAAACCTTAAGGTAGATGGCAGAGGTGACTCTTTTCCTGCTTGTTCTCAGGGTAGAGATCACCTCCTCAGACAGACCTTGACTCTTTAGGATCTTGACCTCAGGATCCAGGCAGTCAGTTTCAGGAATTGCGGATGGGGATGTGCAATAGGCCCCTGAAGTAGAAGGTCTGGCCTGGTAGGGAGAATCCAAGGATCCGCTATTGAGAGGTTTTTTAGTGGGGAGAACCAGCTTCTCTTTGGCCAATAAGGTGTAATTAGGATTACAGTTGAGCTTCCCTGCTGTATTTTTTTGTTTACTCTTGGGATCAAGGGCAGAGGGGGAAACGCATAGCATAGTTTCCAGTCCCACTGAAGAGATAGAGCATCTATTGCCCAGGGATTGTCCCTGGGATTCAGGGAGCAAAATATTTGTGATTTCGCATTCTCCTTCGATGCGAAGAGGTCTACTTCTGGGACGCCCCAGCGTTGAGTTATTTGATTGAAAACATCCCAGTTCAGGCCCCATTCCGCCTGGTCTAGAGTTTTCCGGCTCAGGAAATCCGCCTCCTGGTTTAAGGACCCCTTCAGATGGATCGCCGAGATCGAATCTACGTGCTCCTCTGCCCACCGGAAAATCTGCAGTGCCAGTGCTTGTAACCTTTGGGACCGAGTACCTCCCTGATGGGACAAGTATGCTACTGTAGTCGTATTGTCTGATAGAATCTTGAGGTGTAGGCCCCGGAGAGAGGCCTCTGCGGCTTTTAGAGTCTCGCAGACGGCCCGGAGCTCTCTGTAATTTGAGGATTGGGTCTTTACTGATAGAGACCAGGTCCCCTGGAAGATTAGACTGCCCACTTTTGCACCCCAGCCCGACTGGCTGGCGTCTGTAGTGATCTGGACCTGTGGGAATCTCTTCCATACTACACCTTTCAACAGATTTTCGGTGTCCGTCCACCAGCAGAGGGAAGTCTTGACCGACTTCGGAGTAGGTAACAGAAAGTCCAGGGATGACTGTTTCCTGTTCCAAACTCTCAGAATCCAGGCCTGTAATGTAGACGGGCCCACTTCACAGAGGGTATGCAGGAGGAGAGAAGACCCAAGAGGCTTATTGCATCCCTTACTGAAGAAGACTTTTTACAAAAGATTTTTTGTATCAGGATATGAATCTTTTCTTGAGGAAGAGAGGTTATCTGAGAGTGGGAGTCTAGGAGAACTCCCAGGAATTGTACAGTCATGGCCAAAAGTTTTGAGAATGACACAAATATTATATTTTCACATGATCTGCTGCCCTCTGGTTTTTATGTGTGTTTGTCAGATGTTTTTATCACATACAGAAATATAATTGCAATCATATTAGGCGTAACAAAAGCTTATATTGACAGTCAGAATGAGTTAATGCAGCAAGTCAATATTTGCAGTGTTGACCCTTCTTCTTCAGGACCTCTGCAATTCTCCCTGGCATGCTCTCAATCAACTTCTGGACCAAATCCTGACTGATAGCAGTCCATTCTTGCACAATCAATGCTTGCATTTTGTCAGAATTTGTAGGTTTTTGTTTGTCCACCCGTCTCTTGATGATTGACCACAAGTTCTCAATGGGATTAAGATCTGGGGAGTTTCCAGGCCATGGACCCAAAATCTCTGTTTTGTTCCCTGAGCCATTTAGTTATCACCTTTGCTTTATGGCAAGGTGCTCCATCATGCTGGAAAAGGCATTGTTGATCGCCAAACTGCTCTTGGACGGTTGGGAGAAGTTGCTCTCGGAGGACATTCTGGTACCATTCTTTATTCATGGCTGTGTTTTTAGGCAAGACTGTGAGAGAGCCGATTCCCTTGGCTGAGAAGAAACCCCACACATGAATGGTTTCAGGATGCTTTACAGTTGGCATGAGACAAGACTGGTGGTAGCGCTCACCTCGTCTTCTCCGAATAAGCTGTTTTCCAGATGTCCCAAACAATCGAAAAGGGGATTCATCAGAGAAAATGACTTTACCCCAGTCCTCAGCAGTCCACTCCCTGTACCTTTTGCAGAATATTAGTCTGTCCCTGATGTTTTTTCTGGAGAGAAGTGGCTTCTTTGCTGCCCTCCTTGAGACCAGGCCTTGCTCCAAGAGTCTCCGCCTCACAGTGTGTGCAGATGCACTCACACCTGCCTGCTGCCATTCCTGAGCAAGCTCTGCACTGCTGGTAGCCCGATCCCGCAGCTGAAACACTTTTAAGAGACGGTCCTGGCGCTTGCTGGTCTTTCTTGGGCGCCCTGGAGCCTTTTTGGCAACAATGGAACCTCTCTCCTTGAAGTTCTTGCTGATGCGATAGATTGTTGACTGAGGTGCAATCTTTCTAGCTGCGATACTCTTCCCTGTTAGGCCATTTTTGTGCAGTGCAATGATGACTGCACGTGTTTCTTTAGAGATAACCATGGTTAACAGAAGAGAAACAATGATGCCAAGCACCAGCCTCCTTTTAAAGTGTCCAGTGGTGTCATTCTTACTTAATCATGACAGATTGATCTCCAGCCCTGTCCTCATCAACACCCACACCTGTGTTAATGGAGCAATCACTGAAACGATGTTAGCTGGTCCTTTTAAGGCAGGGCTGCAATGATGTTGAAATGTGTTTTGGAGGATAAAGTTCATTTTCTAGGCAAATATTGACTTTGCAAGTAATTGCTGTTAAGCTGATCACTCTTTATAACATTCTGGAGTATGTGCAAATTGCCATTATAAAAACTGAAGCAGTAGACTTTGTAAAAATTAATATTTGTATCATTCTCAAAACTTTTGGCCATGACTGTACTCTTCTGGATGTTTGAAGATAAGACTTCTGAAAATTTACTATCCATCCCAGGTTTTTTAGGGTGGACAGCAGGATTTCCAGATTTCCCAATAGCAGAGAATAGGAGTTGGCTACCAACAGTAAATCGTCTAGATATGGAACTATGGTCAGACCCTCCTGCCTCAGGAATGCTACCATTTCTATCATTAGTTTGGTAAAAACTTTTGGGGCAGAGGATATTCCAAACGGTAGAGCTGTGAATTGGAAGTGGTGCACCCGGCCCTGGCTGTCTTGGACCGCAAATCGCAGGTACTGTTGGTGACTTTGGTGAATAGGAACGTGGTAGTAGGCGTCTCTTAGGTCTACCGTGCACATGAATGCGTCTCGCGAAATCAATGGTATTGCCGATGTTAGGGACTCCATCTTGAACCTTCGATACAGGATGTATCCGTTTAGGAATTTCAGATTTATGATCATGCGAAAGGTTCCTTCTTTCTTCCTTACCAGGAAGAGGGAAGAGTAAAACCCCGTACCCTGTTCCAGAGGTGGAACTTTGATCACAACATTCAAGTCCCGCAGTACCTTGATCTCCTGCCAAATGACACCTACATTTGGGGATTTGGTAGTGAGGAATTTGTTTGGGGGAAGCGATTTGAATTCTATCTTGTATCCTGACTCTATTAGAGACAGGGCCCATGGGTTTGATGATACGCTTTCCCAGGCTGGAAGAAACCCTTTCAATCGCCCCCCCCCACTGGCATGTCATTGCTTATCTGAAGGCTTGCTCTGGGGATTGAGGAGGAAACCTCTTCCCTTGCCACCCTTTGCATAACTCCAGCGGCCTGTTTTCCCTTTACCACGAAAGGACCTGTCCTGGAAATTCCCTGATCTGAAGGGGGTCTTTCTGCGAAAAGGACGATTTTCTGGAAATCCCTTTTTTTTTATCGGCTGCCTTTTCGAGGATCTTATCTAAGATAGGACCGAACACGTATTCCCCCGAGAAGGGGATGGAACAAAGCTTCATTTTTGAAGCTTTGTCGCCAGACCAGGCCTTCATCCATATAGCTCTGCGTGCAGCATTTGAAAGACCCGCATCTTTGGCTGAAAATCTGATGGACTCGGCAGAGGCATCAGCCAAAAAAGCAGTCGCTGACTTGAGAAGTGGTAGGGAATTTAGAATTTCCTCTCTAGGGGTATTATTTTTGATATGTTTTTCTAGCTCGTTTAGCCATAGAGTCATGGAGCGAGCTACTGAGGTGGCGGCCACATTGGTCTTGATGTTAAACATGGCTGCTTCCCAGGATTTGCGCAAAAGGGCATCAGCCTTCCTCTCCATGGGATCTCTTAACTGTGAGGCATCCTCAAAGGGTAGGGAGGTTTTCTTGGCGACTTTAGCCACCTAAACATCAATTTTAGGTGTGTCATCATAGAGCTTAGAATCACTAGGATCGAATAGTAAACGGGATTTGAAATCTCTAGAAATACCCAGGCGCTTCTCTGGTTCCGCCCATTCCTCGAGGATCATTTCTTTAATATTCTCGTTAAAGGGGAACACCTTAGCGCGTTTTGCTCTTAATCCGCCAAAAAGCTCCTCTTGAACAGAGTGTGCCTTCTGGATTTCCTCCACCCCTATAGTGGCCCTGACAGCCTTAAGTAGATCATGCATATCTTCATTTTTGAAGAAGAATTTTTTGCATCCTTCAGCGTAATCCGAATCGGAGATACGCTCATCCTCCTCCGCATATTTAGAAGAGACTGAATCTTCATCCTGGTCTTCAAGGTCAGAAGATGAGGGATGAATGAATAATCTGGGCCATTTAGGAGGTGGAGGAGCAGGGGGATTTATCTGTGCCAGAGAAGCATGAATTTCATCCTGCACCATAGAACGAAACTCCTGTAGCAATGAGGGCTGTTCGTCCCGAATGACATTTCCAATACACTCTCTACAGAGCTTCTTGGTATAGGAATCCGGTAATTTACTGCTGCAGGAGATACATCTTGCAGGTTTTTTAGCCTTCTTCTGTGTCTCTTTAGATGCAAAGAGACAACAGGAGATAGGTCAATAGGATTCGAATATATTTGAAAATGTCACCACGTGATGAGATGCAGGAGAGGAAAGTATAAAACCTCCTGTCCAAGAGTGTCCCAAGACCATAGTATAAAAAATGCAGTGGTTTAGATGGACTTACAGACGGCGGCGCGGGAGGCTCCGGATCTCTGGGAGAGCGTGGCTCGGGTCCCGACATGCTGACACTGAAACCAGACCTCAGACCAGTACGCAGCTTCCCCCTTTTGAACTTACGCGCGTCCGGCCTCTGGAACGCACCGCCAACTTCCGGTCGCCGCCGGAAGAACGTCATCATCAACGGACGCGCAGCCCAGCTACGCCCACATGGGGGAAGGAGGGAGATCACGCCGGGAGCAGGCTCCGGATTAACCGGAACGAGTCCTCCCACAGTCCCCTGCCCAGCGTTAGTACGAGACCGCGGGCGGACAGGGGGGCAGAGGTAAGAGACACCATACAATGCGCTTCTGTACCATGGCCCGCACAGAACTCTGCCAGGGATATCATCACTACTCCTCACCACGAGGAGATCCTTCTCCGTCCTGGCCTCTGTAGGGACAGGAAACACTGGTGTTGGTGGAGGGAGGTGTGCCTTTAACCTTCTCTGTTCCTGCCCCTACAGAGGTCAGGGGTCAATCTCCTTGTGGTGCCGTCATGGTGATGATATGGAAAAATGCGTCTTATGGGGCGAAAAATACGGTACCTTCAATATTTGGGTGTATTTTGTGTTGGAAACTGTAGACTGTATTTAGATGCATACTAATCTAAGGCTACTTTCACACTAGCAACATTGTTCTCCAGCAGGCTGTTTACCCGCCGGAAAACAGCCTGCTGGAGAACCATGCCGCTAGTGTGATATGTCGTAGTTTTAGTCCGGCCACCTCTCGGCATGTTTGCCGTGCTGCGGGTGGAACTCCGGCCCGCCCCCATTATATTGAATGGGGGCGGAGCATAGTTCCGGCTGCAGATGTGCACTAGCGGCAGCATGGATCACCCCTGCCGCTAGTGTGAAAGTAGCCTTAGTAGATCTCAGTTTATATGGAAGTTACTTTTAATAGTTGAAAACCATAGGAGAGCCTTAGTAAAATGTGAGAGGTCAGCTCTTGTGTTCTACATGGTTACTGTGAGTCCTGTTAATGAGCCAAGCCACAAGGTAGCTGAGAATTCCCACTACGTTAATCCTTTCATCTTCCTGCCAGGGATGACTTGTTAATAAACTAAAGTCTAACGGGCAGAAGGAAAGGTAACAAAATCTGGCAGAAAGGGAAGACGCTTCTCTCACATTTCAAGTACATTAAGAAAAAATACTTTTGACCCAGCCAAGACCTTAAACCTAGTTTGTACCCAATAACATCCTTAACTCTTCACTGCATAATTGGGCAGTTTTGCAGCTTTGGAAAGCTGGATAGCAAAGTAGAGGTATGCTGGAGACCCAACTTCGGATTCCTGTTTTTAAAGTTGTAGAATCGAAGCCCGAAGTTATTCCCTGAAGTCTCGCGCAATTTCAGACTTAACAAATTTTTCCTCCCCACAGCACATACATTTTAATTTTGTACAGAGACAGGTCTCTGTACAGCATTAAAATGGAGTTTAGGAACTAATCAACTTTGGATCTTGGATCCGAAGCTTGATTCGCTCACCCCTAATAACCAGTATACCCCCATAACTGCCCTGTGAGGTTGTTACCCAGCAGCTTTTCCAGACTACAGAATACAGGGTTGACAACTAGAATTTTTCTTTTTTCTGGGCAACTTATCCCAAAATCACGGACAGACGACATTTTTTACAGACAAATTGGAAAACTGTAATGAAAGATAAGTAATGCATGTCTGTAGCTCAATGTAATAATAATAATCTATTACCAGTATTAACTGTGAGCTGTAAAATGATGATAATTACCATTTAAATAATCCAGACAAATATCAGAAAAAAATGATGGACACATCTATTTACTTTCATCTATTTCACGGAGACTGTAAAAAATTCACCTATTTTTATGGACTGTCTAGAAATTTCTGGACAGTTGGCAACCCTGACAGTGCCAGATCAGCCTATTTATGAATTGGTAAATCCCCAGCATTGTAGAATATCGAGTTGGATTTGCTAGCTGGAGGCCTGGAAAAGCTGAGTAGATAAGAATCCCAGTGACATATGCTTCATATTGTATCATAGCTAGACAGATGTTTCATTCAGGGCCCTGCAGAAAACTGGGTAACAAATTATATGGACCTTTAGTAGGGACTGCTAAATATTAAGTCTACCAAAATATCTTTCTCTTTACTTCCAAATAATGTGATAACTGGCCAGATTTGCCTTTTAGGTTACTCTGGAAGCTTGGTTACAACCATGTGGAGCTGTAATAGACTGCTGAGTACTACATGTACCAAGATAAAGCCCCTCCTTAATCTTAAATAATGCCATAGCTAGGCAGATTTGCCTTTTAGGGTACTAGGAAACTGGGTTACAATCATTTGTCGAGCTGTAATAGATACTGCTTAATACTAAATCTACAAAGATAAAGCTCCCTCCCCATTCCTAAATAGTGCCACAACTAGGCAGATTTGTCTTGGTCCTGTGAAAGCTAGGTGACCTTTACAATGTGGGAGTAACATTACATGGGCAGTCTGTACAGTTCTATATGACTCATAATTCAGCTTTCCAACATTGGTGAAAGAAATCCCTCCTGCCTGTATAGGCAAACTTGATATTTATGCATCTGGGAAAGCTACTTCTGTAGTTTCAGTGTCCTGGCTAGTCCTGTATAACGTAAAAAAATGTATTTGAGATCACTGTAATCGTTCTGACCCAGCAAAAAAAAGTTAACATGTTATTTATGCCAAATAATGAATGTTGCAAAATGTATAACAAAAACTCAGTGGAAGCTCATGGGTTGCAATGGGCAACTAAGCCAGTTCTACTTTACACTAGTTTGATAAAAAAGTCATACACACCTAAGAATTGCATCAATGAAAAGTACAGATTGCCGTGCAAAAAATAAGCCCAGCTCTGTACGCATAAAAATAAAAAATACAAAGCTTTAATTTTTTTTTGTATAAAAACGCAAGGAAAACTATACATATGTGGTATCGTTGTAATCATCATGACCTGGAGAATAAAATAGGTCAGTTTTGCCGCATAGGAAATGGTGTACCAAAAAACACCCCATAAAACTGTGGCGGCATGGTGTGTTTTTTTTTTTTTTTTTTAATAATTCCACCCATTTGAATTTTTTTCCAGCTTCCCACCACATTCTATGCAGCTGTAAATGGTGCCATTAGAAAGCGCATCTTGTCCAAAAAACAAGCCCTCATATCGCTATATGTGAATGAAAAAATAAAAAAGTTATGGCTTTGGGAGGGCAGGGAGTAAAAATTAAAACGAAAAAAATCACCCGATCTTGAAAGGGTTAATGCATATAATTTTTTTTTCCATTTCATTACTTCAGCATGCATTATATAAGAGGCTTTGAATATTAACACCCTCTGTATAGTGCTTGCAGTATATTGGATTGGAGCAATATGAAGAATATAAAATAAAACTCCTTTTGCCTTGTTTTGTCGATTTTACAAAAATCTTTGCATACATGAGAACGTGTGACCTATAACCACAGGCTGGACTCTTGTGCACTCGGTATCAGGTGACTGTGCCAAGCTTACAGCACACAGCAGGGGTGGCATTGTTCTTTCCCCACACAGCTTTATTTTCAGCTGATACACGCCTTAATGTTTTTCTACACCTCCGCTGCAGGCATAGCACTTTCCATGCTGAACTGCCAACATCTCCTGCTATTCTCCAGAGACAGAAGAAATATGCACTATTAATGTTAGGAAAACATCTGTGTCTCCCCCTGTGCCCAAATACCTATCACTCCATACTCTGCAATAACACCAGTACTTCTACACTGACAGCATGAACATGGCATTTTGTTTTTCAGTGAACTCAATCAGTGCTTTTCTAATGTATTTTTAGTAGTACTGCACAGATACATTTGCAAAGTCATCTGCTGGCATCTGTCTGCAGATTTGTGCCTATGAAACTGGCTGACCTGTTGCATGTGCGCCTATTATCTGAAGGCATCTGTGTTGGTCCCATGTTCATATGTGCCCACATTACTAAGAAAAATTAAGTTTTAACATATGCAGATGAGCCTCTAGGAGGCTGTTACACCTGGAGGCTCAGCTCTCTCTGCAACTGCTGCAACCTCACCACTTTGATTGACGGGGCCAGGCAGTGAAAATATCATCACCTGGCCCTGTCAATCAACTTCGAGAGGGTGCAGCAGTTGCAGAAAGAGCAGATCCTCTATGGGTAAAAGCAACGCCCCCATTTCTCCTAGAGGCTCATTTGCATACATAAAACACAATTTTTCTCAGCAATGCGGGCACATATGAACATGAGACCAATACAAATGCCTTCAGCTGCCAAGCGCACATGTAACAGGTCAGCCTGTTTCATATGTTATGTATGACCTAATAGGTTGGGGTGCACCAAGTGTGAAATAAAGAAAAAAAAGTTGTTTTTTTTAAAGAAAAATAAAAGCTCCAGGTGTGTAAAAAAAAAAAAAATTCCCCTAAATCATTTAAAAATTGAAAAAAGAATCTAAAATATATATTTGTTATTGCCATGGCTATAAAAATATTACATGATCTACTCGCAAAAGACAAGCCCTCAGACTTCTACTTTGGTAAAAATGTTATAGATGTTAGTATATGGCGATGCACTATGCAACAGATTTTGTATATAGAAATTTGGTATCACCATGATCGTATCAACCTGCAGAATAAAGTTATCATATCCGATATACCACATGATGAACCCTATAAACCATAAAAAACACTGATAGAATTAAAATTTTTTACCCACCTCACCTCCCAAGCCAAATATACACCAAAATGCCAATAAAAACTTTTTTAAGTGAATCCAGCAACTTGTCGTCTTAAAATATGATGCTTTAAAACTCCATAGGTGCATACATGTTCATCTACGCATTTCATCGTGGCATGAAAGATGACATGTGATTGTCTGAAACATGTATGCACCTATGGACTTTTAGGTAAAATCAAGTTTTACTAACTTTTCATCACCAAAAGTGCAATACAATTCCCAATAGGACATGTCAGATATACCGTGGTCAAATTATCTGGACAAACAATACACACTAGGGAGGGGTCGTCTGTTTAGAGAGAAAACATATGGCTTAGGCTACATTCACACGACCGTTGTGTTTTGTGGATCCGCAAAACACTGATAACGGCCCATGTGCATTCCGCAATTTGTGGACCGCACATGCCGCGGCCATCATAGAAATGCCTATCCTTGTCCGCAATTGCAGACAAGAATAGGACATGTTCTATTTTTTTTTTTTTTTTGTGGGGCCACTGTACGAAGCAATGCACCGTGTGCTGTCCGCATCTTTTCCAGCCCCATAGAAATGAATGGGTCCGATCTGAGCCGGAAAATATGCGGCTTGGAGGCCGTGAAAACAACGGCCATGTGAATGTATCCTTAAAGTGTTAGGTCAAGGACTCATTGCTCTTAAGCAGGTGGGCCTCCTTCAAGCCAAATGTGAAATCTAGGGGATTTGTGAAAGGAAATCCATGAGAGCCACATGGAAAGGAATTAGGAACAACTCCCTTTTTCTGATGCAACTATATCTTCCATTTGTATGATTCTATGTAGTGCCCAAAGACTATTCTAGCAAAATCTGCCCTCCAAAAACCATACGGCGCTCCTTGACTTCTATGCCCTGCGGTGTGCCCATACAGTATTTTACAACCACATATGGGGTGTTTCCAGGCTCAGACTGGCCCACAGGGGAACAGGTGAATCCCCCGGTGGGTCCCTGACCTAGCTAGTCCCCCACCTCCTGCACAAGTGACACATGGCACAGTAGACTGACCTATAAATAGGCTGCCTAAGATGCTATGCACTACATTGCCTATGTCCATATAAAAGACTGGATAGTGTGGGCAGGTAGCATATGCATGTGGGCCCCCAGAGTGAGCTTTACAGTGGACCCCCAGAGGGAATTTTACTGGTGGGCCCTAGACACCCCAGTCCGACCCTGGGTGTTTCTGTAAACTTCTTGCACACGTCCATATCCTGGCCAGCAAATTGCGGATCCACAGAACACTGACAACGGCCGTGTGCCTTCAGTGCACATTTTGCGGAACGAAACGTCCTGACCTCTATCAAACAGTTCTATCCATTTCTGTAAAATGGACAAGAATAGGACATGTTCTATCTTTTAGTGGGTGCCATGGTACGGGCATACAGTGTGCTATCTGCATCTTTTGTGGCCCGACTGAAATGAATAGGTGTGCATCCAACCCACACAAAATGCAGATCGGATGCGGAAGAAAAATATGCTTTAGTGCAGGAGCCCTTACAGGAAGAAATTGACTAAAATGGAAAATCTGCAAAAAAAAAGTGACATTTTAAAATTTCACTTCCATTTTACTTTAATTCCTGTGGAATACCTGAAAGGTTTATAAAGTTTGTAAAATCTGTTTTGAATAAATTGAGGGGTTTCTAAAATGGGGTCATTTATGGGTGGTTTCTATTATCTACGCGTGTCAAAGTAACTGAATTGGTCCTTAATAAAATTGATTTTGGAAATTTTCTTGAAAAGTTTAAAAATTGCTTCTAAAATTCTATGCCTTCTAACATCCTAAAACAATAAAATGTCATTCACAAATTGATACATAAAGTAGACATATGGTAAATGTTAGTTAATAACTATTTTATGAGGCATCACCATCTGTCTTAGGGCTCTTGCACATGACCATTGGATGTTTTGCGGTCCTCAAATTGCGGATCTGCAGCTCACAGTTACTGTCCGTGTGCATTCAGCATTTTGTGGAACAGAGCAATAAAACATGTTCTATTTTTTTGCGGAACGGCCATGTGGCTATACAGACACGGAATGCACACAGAGTCATTTCCGTTTTTTTTTTGCAGCCCCATGGAAGTGAATGTTCCGCATATGGGCCGCAATAAAAATGGAACAGACACAGAAAAGAAAATATGTTCATTTGCATGAGCCCTTAAAAGCAGAGAGATTCAAATTTAGAAAATAGTGAATTTTTCCAAATTGTTAGTAAATGTGGGATTTTTTAATAAATAAAGGTAAAAATATATTGACTCAAATTTACCACTAACATGAAGTACAATCACGAGAAAACAGTCACAATTTGGCTAATCAGAATAAATGCATATTAATTGTTATGTTGGTACATAAAGTGTGTAATACCTATGTATGTATTTTTTTATTCTCTCAGTTATTGTGTCTACTTCAGACTGAAACATGTTGGACCTGCATGTTGGCTGCAAAACTGGGGCAGACAGTTGACGGGAGAACAAGTTGTATGTGTAGAGTGCCAGACTGAAGCAATGGGTGCTATTGGGCGCTGCCAAGGGGATGGTCTTGCTAGTGCAAGGTAAGAGATCATTGGGTAGCTAGGACTGGAGGTAGAAAATGTGTTTAAAGGGTGCCTGTCAGCACTTTTGACCATGCTAAACTGCTGACAGTCCTAGGTATGGGCTAAGGGGAGCAGTACAGATATATCTGCTGGGGAGCTTTTCTCATCAGGAATAGTGTGAATATGAAGTTTTATTCTTCCATATTCTGTTCTCTCAGGTGCCCGGGGCAGGACTCTCTGCATTGGGCTGCATCACAGCCTCTGTCTTTTGAATGGTGGGTACAACTGTCACTCGGGGAGGGCTCAAAGCAGTGCAGTGTAGAAAGCACTTCAGAATTAAGCTTGAGAGTTTCACTACTCCTCAGGAGAAAAGCTCCACAAAAAGTATGTTTGTACTGCTTTCTGCAGCCGCTACCTAGTGCTATCACCAGCTTAGCATAGTCAATACTGATGACAGACTCGCCTTAAGGTAAAGGCAACAGGTCAGTAACTGTACTCTTAATAATCGCAGGACAGGTATAGATGCAAATAAATGCAAAGCTTAATTTACAACCTACAAGTGCTTGGGTCAGCAACCTTCGGCACTCTAGCTGCTGTGAAACTACAACTCCAGCATGCACTCTTACTCATCTATTCTTGTAACTCTCATAGAAGTGAAAGGAGAATTCTAGGAGTTGTAGTTTTAGAACAGCTGGAGTGCTGGAGGTTGCTGATCCCTGTACTAGTACATCTCAATAAGTTACAATATCATCAAAAAGTTAAAGGGGTTGGCCACTTTCTGACTACTTATGACCAATGTGTATGTAAGATGACTATATAGCAATTTCTAATATGGCTATTGTTGATATTCTGTGCCGTTTTCTATATTTCATAAGCCATGTCCCCTTGTTAGGTAAATCTGCTGTGCTGTTAACACACACAGAGATCCTGTCCATAACATGGCTGCTGATGAAGGGTCATGTGACCAGGCAAATTAACTCCATGTGGTGATTTTTCTATACAAACACACTGGACCTGCACTGAACTCCCTCGACTTTAAGTGCAGAAGGCAGGTGCAGTGTCTTTGAACAGAGGAGACATCACATGAAGGTGATTTACTTAATCACATGACCCTTCATCAGCAGCCATTTTATGGACAGGATCTCTGAGGACAGCACAAAATACTTGGCAAACAAGTGGACATATCTTATAAAATATAGACCATAATGTGGCCAACCCGTTTAATTTATTTCAGTAATTGCATTTGAACAGTGAAACTCATACGTAGTTTCATTATACACAGAGTGATCTATTTCAAGCATTTCTTTATTTTAATATTGATGATTATGGCTTACAGCTAATGAAAACCCAAAAGTCAGTATCTCAGAAAATTAAAGAATATATAAGACCAATTAAAAAAAGATTTTTAATACAGAAACGTTGATCTACTGAAAAGTATGTACAGTATATTCATTCAGTACTTTGTCGACCTCCTTTTTCATGAATTAGTGTGGCATGACATGAAGGCGATCAGCCTGTAGCACTGCTGAATTGTAATAGAAGCCCAGGTTTTCAGCCTGTGGCACAAAGTGAAAGTACCAGTCACACAGCTAGAAAAACAGTTTGTGACAGAATGGCTCAATATAATAAAGGCCAACTGAAAATATGATTTTTAGCCAAAAATGAGTAAAATGCAGTCATAAACAAAAATTGCCCCCAAAGGTGTACATAGCCTTTAACATGGATAAACCAGAATTTTTCCACCATCTCGCTCAGCCCCTTGTCAGACCTTTCCATCACAGTCCGTGGCTGCACACTCTTCCCAGTCAACCAGTCCACTGCCTTGGGGTAACCGATTCTGCTCTTCTCTTTATATCTAAGCCTTTTCTACTTCCTGCTGCCTCCAATCCAAAAATATCTCTTAAATCCGCACATTTTTCAATGCAGAGTGTGACAAAATGCTTGTAAATGCCCTCATCATCTCCCACCTAAACTACTGTAACACCCTCCTTTGTGGCTTCCCATATATCGCTCTCACACCTCTCCAATCTGTCCTCAACTAATCCACTTCTCACCCCATTACTCTCCTGTCTCTTCTTTCTGTCAATCCCTTCACTGGCTCCCCATTGCCCAGAGAATCCAGTACAAAACACTTACTATGACATACAAGGCCATCCACAACCTGTCCCCTCCATAAATCTGTGACCTGATCTCCAGATAATTTCCCACAAGAAGTGATGGCATATTGCCAGGATATTGCATTTTTTACTGATTGGTTGGGTAAGTCTGTAGATACCCTCAACAATTCTGAGAATGAAGGGACCACAGTGCTGCTCCTACCCACTGGCTGTGCTGGCAAATGCAACTCAACTTTTTTAAATTTAAAAGTGAGTTGTGATACATTTCCCTGCAAATCTTGACAGGACCCAGTTTTTGTAGAGACCATCACTTCTTCAGATGGAAATATATCTTTAATTGATGCATTAATTAATCAAGTCTTTCTGTGTTTGCCATTCTGTAACATTTACTTTGATGTGTGAATATACAATGCATTTGAAAAGTCTTCAGACCTCTTCCTAGAGCTGGCTTCCCCCCAAACTAAGTAATCAAGGGAGAAGGGTCTTGTAAGAGAGGTGACTAGAAACCCTATGGTCACTCTAGCTAAGTGCCAAAATCCTGCGTGCAGGTAGGAGACACTTCCAGAAGGTTAACCAGCACTCCAGCAATCCACCAATCTGGGCTTTATGACAGAGTGACTAGAAAGAAGCCTCTCCGCAGTAAAAGACATGAAAGCTTGCCTAGAGTTTGGAAAAAAGCAACTAAAGGACTCTAAGACTGTGAGAAACAAGATTCTCTGATGAAACTTAGATTGTACTTTTTGGCCTCAATTCTAAGTGTCATATCTGGAAGAAACCAGGCACTGATCATCACCTGCCCAATTTCATCCAGACAGTGAAGCATGGTGGTGGCAGCATCATGCTGTTGGGGTCTTTTTCAGTGGCTGGGGCAGAGGGACTGGTCAGGGTTGAGGGAAAGCTGAATGGAGCATAGTACAGAGATATACTTAATAAAAATCTGATCCACAGTGTTCTGGGCGTCAGACTGGGTGGAATGTTCACCTTCTATCAAGACAGTGACCCTAAGCACACAGCCAAGACAATACAGGAGTGGTTTAGGGACAACTCTGTGAATATTCTGGAGTTGCCCATCCAGATCCCTGTCTTGAACCCAGTGGAATATCTCTGGAGAGATCTAAAAATGGCTGTCCACCGATGTCCTCAAGCAGCCTTACAAAGCTTGAGAGGATCTGCAGAAAAAATTGCAGCAAATTCCCAAATTTCAGTTTGCAAACCTTCTGGCATCATACTCAAGAGGATCAGAGGCTGTCAAAGGTGCTTCAACTAATTAAAAGTACAGGGTCTGAATACTTACGTCAATGCAAGATTTTAGTTTTTCCTTTTCTTTTTTAAATTAGGTCTTTTGTTTATTAACATTTTACAATAAAGAAACCCCCTAAACCCCTACCCTCCCCCCACAAAATGTCCCAAAGATGCTCTCCATCTGCCAAAGTTCCAACCATTTAACATCACCATCACTTCAGTATGACATATACATTCTCCACCCATCCATAACTCCCACCAATACATATGATTTAAACAGTTGACTCAGAACAGAATGATCTCTGTTATTACTGGGTACATCTTTCCCCCATAAAATAGGAAATAGATATTCCCCACACTATTCAGAGGATCGCCAACCACGAAGCCAGGCACATATGTCAAGCGGCCGCAGTAATACCCCTCACACCAGTTCCAAACGATATCTCCGGATTTCCCTGGATGCCAGCCCAGGGGCATCGATCCAGGGAGTCCAAAGCCTATTTTTTCCTTTTCAATAAACTAGCAAAGATTTTGAACATTCTGTTTTCACTTTGTCATTATGAGGTACTGAGTGCAGAAGGATGGCACAAGGCCACAATATAACAAAATGTGAAAGGGTTTGAAAACTTTCCAAATGCATTGAGTATATACATACATACACAAAACATGGGTAGTGTATTTATGTTACGATTGTGTATATGTAGAAAAGCTCCTGGAGGATATTCTAATTATACATGCACAGTAGCTTTATATTACCCCCTTGACAAAATGCGCCATACTACGGAACAGTAGTACATTAGAATATACTGAATTTCCCATTTTAAAAATATAAAATTCAAATCACCCCTTGCCCCATAATAAAAATAAATAATAAAAAAAGATAATTTGTACCGCTGAATCCCACACTATTAAAATATAAATGTATTTATTTATCCTATACAGTGAACACCGTAACCGTGTTAGGCCCCGTTCACACATCAGTTATTTCTATCAGTTATTGCAAACCAAAATCAATAGTAAGGAAGGTATAATGAAATGATTTGCACATGTTCTGTGTATTTGACCCACACCTGGTTTTGGCTCAAAATAACTGATGGAAATAACTTATCAGGCCTTGTTCACACGTCAGTTTTTTTTATCAGTTATTTCCATCAGTTATTGTGAGCCAAAACCAGGTGCGGGTCAAAAACACAGAACAGGTGCAGATATTTTCATTATACCTTATCGCTGTGTAGCCTGCACTCCTGGTTTTGGCTCACAAAAACTGATGGAAATAACTAATCAAAAAACTGACGTGTGAAAAAGGCCTAAACTGTGAACTAGGCCTTACTGTGGACGATTCGCCTTTTTTTTTTTGTTGCCTCCAAAAAAGTTGAATAAAAAGTCATCAAAAAGCCATACACATCACAATAGTATCACTGAAAATTACAGATCACCCCACAAGAAATGAGCCCACACACAGCTCCATAGACATACAAGGCCATCCACAACCTGTCCATAGACAAAAAATCATCAGGGTTAGAATTACGTGATGAAAAGAAAAAAAATAAATATATTTTTCAAAAGTTTAGTATTAAAACACAAGAAAAACTATATCAATGTAATAGTACTGACCAAGATAATGAAGGTAACATGTCAGTTTTACCCCATAGGGAACACTGTAAAAATAAAGCCCTTAGAAGTATGGCAGAACTGCCTTTTTTCCAATTTCACCCCATCTCAAATTTTGTTTTCCAGCTTGCCACTACATCATAAGCAGTATAAAATGGTGCCATTAGAAACTACAACTTATCCCGCTAAAACAAACCCTCATATGGCTATGTGAAAGGAAAAATAAAAACGTTATAGCTATGGGAAGGCAAGGAGTGAAAAACGAAAATGGAAAAAGGAAAATCACTGCATCAGGAGGGGGTTAAGGTTTTCTACTGTAAATTGAGCTTGAGAAGATGTACCAAGTGAGTGTTGTGCAGATTGTCATTTTAGTATGCAGTCTAATAGTTCTTGGCAGTAACAGCAGATATCTATACCGTACTCTCATTTTGCTATCTAAGTGAGCACATAAAAAGCACGATGCATCTCAGGTCATTACACATTCATGTGTAAATGGTTGTACTTGTGCCCAGACACGTTAAGAAGCCACCAAAGATCAGAATTTAGCTAAATATTTCATGATCATTACTGAAATTATTGAAGTCCCAAATTCTATTTTGACATTACATCACACCAGGTCATAAGGGTTGTTTGAATTGTTCCAGGGACGTGGTGACAAATTGAGCTTGATTCAATATACTGCACATTACCAGATGTCGTCCACTGGACATTTCATAGAATCCATGACCTGACACATCAGGGACATTCTAAAGCCTGTATCCATCTGCTACTTGGAAGATGTACATAATAACACAGACATGCATTATTAAAACTATCTTGTAAATATTTTAGGACATTCTGGACCGCTGCCTCTCTTCCTGGCTGCCAGGGCTCCTGGGTTCAAGAAGACCTCAGAGAAGACTGCACGTGCCACTTACTCTCCTATATTTTTGTGTGATGAGCATTGTCATCATTGGATGTATGATGGCAGTTACACACATTGCAGTCCTCATAAAACCAAAATAGTTTACCTCTCAGATACCTACCTCTTCCACCTGCCTCTTGGGGGTGGGGATGTTACTTCCTTTTTTTTTTTTTATAAAGATTCTACTACTCTGTTATTGTTTGTAAGTACATGATACCTGCTAAAGTTGGCAGTGAGCTTCTCTACTCTCTGCAAATTTGCCTTCATAAGGTCCTCTTACACAGACTGATAATCGGGCAAGTTATCAAGGATCAGCTTTTGGTCTGTATAAAAGGTGCTGGTGATCACCCAGTGAACAAGCAAATGCTCATTGATTGGGTGATCATGTCTCTCAACCTGCACTAAAAAGTGTGGTTTCAGTGCTACAGATCAGCCTGTATGACCAAGGATCTGCTGCACAGGAAGAATAATTTTCTATGGGACAAGCAATCGCTCTAGCAAGCACTTGTCCCCATGTGGCAGAGGTGATTGCTACATGTAAAAGCAGTCATCATCTCCAGAGATGATCTTGCAATTATTGGGACATGTATTTCATAATTATATTGGTCTGTGTTAAAGGACCTTTAGATTTTAATTGACCAGTGTGAACAAATGCTACGTTGTCAACTATGAAAACTTCTATTTGCTGACTTAGAAATATTCTAGTGACAGCTCTAGGTGCTAATATAGGAGGTGGAAAGGAAAAATTTAAAATGTAGCAACTCTGAAGGAAGTATATCCATGTATGTAATTATATTCATATATAACATGTCCTATCATTTTAAACTTATAGTATGACTCCATATTGTTCTATCATTTTAAACTTATGACTTATGACATATATTGTCTCTGACAGTAGTAATTTACAGTACCACTGACTAAAACTGTGTGCATATGTCTGCTGTGGAGCTCCAAGTGTAAAATCACCTGGATATTTTCTCAAAAAAGATTATAAAATTGAAGAGGTTGTCTGAACCATAATTTTTGGGGGGAGTGGGGAGTCACTTGAGTGGGATTGTCATTTCCAGTACAGACTTAGATAGGAAAGGATGATGTTTTATTAAAAAGCCAAAAAGGACATAACTCTTCGTTCTAGGCAGTCCCAGTTTTAAAACCCAGAATCGGATATTGATAGTACACTAGCAAAAAAATTAAAAAAAAAAAGAACACCTGGAAAACTTAATGACATTGAGCCGAGACTGACAAAGTATAAACAAAGTATAAACTGCTAGTGGGGCTTGGTCAATGATCACACAACCAAGTTGGTGCACCCTTTGTTTTGGATTCTGCAGCAGGGTATATGTTGAGGCAGGATCACATTAATACTGGGTGGCATCTCCCCTTGCAGCAGTACAGGCTGCCACTCTGGTGGTCATACAGATAATAGATATCCTCCTGTGGTATGTCATTCCAAGCTCTTTCAACTTAGACCCATAGGTCTGTCAAGATAGTTGTTGGCTGCTGTGCATGGGGGAAGGGGGGGATCATGTGGTTCTGAAAAGAAAGTTCAGGACCGGGTGTTATGTGGGCAGGTGTTATCTTGTTGGGAACACCACTGCACTGCAGTCAAAAAAGGCAATAAGAATAGTTCCACAATATCCTGTATATACCAAAGGCTGGTCAATGTTCCCTCCACGAAAACAACACCTGTTGTTGGTCCTGTGTGCCTCCACACTATGTATGATGGCAGTAGGAGGTATTCAGCCCTCCTGCGAATGCTGATGCCTCCATAATTAGTACCAAGTGACCCTTATTGGATATTTATAAGATTGATCTGTCAGTTACATTTTAATGATTTTGGATGGATAGCTTTTGTCCAGATGATACAGGACCAGATAGCTTTTCCACTTCTGGCGCCCATAGACTGCCCATAAATGCCTGGGCAGTCCACTTGAATCTCTGCAAGAACACTTTTTACATTTTCCCTGGCATAAAAAATAAAAACAAAGTAGTAAAATAAAATGGCATAAAAATAAAGCCCCATGCAAAAATAATTAAAATAACCAAGTTATGGTTTTCAAAGCCATGTACCACCAAAAAATAAAAAAAGTTTGTGGTTATAAAGGGGGAAAATGGCCCATCTTGAAGCGTATATTTACACAAGCTGTTGTTGAACACGTGGTCACAGACGCCTCACATGGTTTTGATGTAGAACGAGTAAATTGTGATGCTTTCTGTACTCTGCATACATACATGCCAATGTGCCAGTGACAGGGACTGTAGCTTAGCTCTATTCACTTGAATGCAATGCTGACAAAACTTGGGTAGGTTTGCAGCTAACAAAGTTTACACAGAATTTTACAGAACAGACATGCATTTTAAACATATTACTTGTTGACTTCTTGACGCCACACTGTTATACTTGACTTCTGATGACCAGACCACACTGTATAGTGGCCATGTATATCCATAAATCGCTTCATACATGTACAGATATTTATCTTCATTTATTGCTTTTGTTAAATAATCAGAAAATGAATGACTTTTTATTAATAATACATTTAGCATGCCACCAGCTCTATGAAAAAAAATGAAGTATATGTATAGACATATAACTGCTGCAGCCAATCACTGGCCCGGTGCCATATACTGGCACATCACTGCTGCAGCCAAGTAAGTAAATACAAGAGGGAGGCATAGTAGAGGTGGCGCTGTAAGCAGCAGGGAAAGAGGTGTGTAAAGCGGGATTTTTTTTTTTTTTTTTAGTGTTGTCACAGACCCTGCTTTTGGTCACATTTTTCCATAATGGGACAACGCCTTGGCAGATAATCATACTGTGTGTTGACCATTTAACAAACCTGACAGGATCTTTTAACATGTTAAAAAAACACTATATCAGGCAGAAATGGCAGATGTTTAAAACTGTACAAATGTATCTTATTGTGCAACAAAAACACATTGTGATAAATACTGTTGAGGTTCCAACAATATCAGTCAATAAATATCCACTGCGGCATCATGCAAATCAGTACTTGTCTTCTCACTGCTACAACAGAATCATTGAAAATTATTGGTCAAAGGTAATGTTGACTGAAGATTTTAAAGATCTAGCCGAAAAGTTTACAGAGTTGCAAATACCTTGCATAGTTATATACAGTACCTCAATGATCAAATTCTGTCTGCCAGTAGCCCCCCCTGGATGAAGCGTTGGAGCTTACTGCATATATTTAACACAATAAAAGACAGTGTGCTGTAGGCTCCCTCTAGTGGTGGCTCCAGGCAGCCAGACTTTTCTCTGAACTTTATGCAGTATAAAAGAAATATTGCTATTAAGATATATTCAGAAACTAACCATAATGTTAGAACTAAAAAATACTTTGGTGTTAAAAAGTAAACATTCACTTTATAAAAAGGGGATTGCCTAACAATTAAATATTGCGTTCTCTGTTGGAGCAGAGAAATGATAATTTTTCAACTTGATTTCAACACAATGAACCAGTGTCTACATATCATTGTTATTGTAAAAAAAACGTGGTAAAATATAAAATGTTTGGCTATCCTCTCCAAATATGGTGTATGTGTTATTTGGAGTGAGAAACATCAGGAGGACTCATTCACCAGGATTTAACAAGATGTATAAAAATTAATAATCTGATTTATTTTCTGTCTTTATAAAAGTTGATTAGTTACAATACAATCTATTGTCCATTTGTGAATATGAATGTCCTTAAAGTATCATTGCTCCATATGTGCCTTCCATCTTATTCAGCAACAACCCCCTACAGAGTGAGAGCAAGAACAAGACCCCCATGTCTGTCTCTGTCAGTCATTTATAGCATAGATATAGGTGTGTCTTACACATGTATGTGCTTTTACTTTGTCATATAGGGAAGCTTCAAATTTAGGTCTTGACGTCCCCATACAGACCTGACATCACACTTGTGTATTACTATAGATGGTGTCAGTGTGTAATGTAATAAATTCTTTACATTAAATACCAATTAATAGTATGCCACATATTATTTAACAGTTATACAATTGTTAAGGACCCCTAATGTTCGTTGGATTCTCTCAGAATCCCTGGATCCTGCAACCCAGATCCATAAGTAACAGAATGATTCCTGCTATTGAGCCAGCCAGCTATTAAGAATCAGCATTCTAGACGTGGCTTCTTCTCAACAGCATTGCATAGGAGAAAATATATATTTATGAATTAGAATATGGCATTTGTTTCCCTGCGCTCAACAAATCTAGTGGTGGGCATCAAAAACAATAACCGCAGTCCTTTAATAAAAGACATGCAACAATGATATATCACTTCACTTTGTTCCATTGGCTTTTTATCATCATTTACACCATATTCTATTATAGGTGGATAAACAAAAATCTTAAGACAGAAAATTTCCGTAGCATACTCTTAAATTAGTCAATTCTTTGGAAAATCTAGAAGGATCCTGCAAGCCCCTCCTTTAGCTGAGATAGCTCTTTGGTCAGAGAACCTGGACAGAGTTTTAAGTATGCTATCTAGATGCTAATCTTTACTAACATCTCATGAGGCAATTAATTATGCTAATTCTTAATTTAGTATTCTAGGCGGATTGGACCTACAAACAGGTAAAACAAATTTTCTCTATTCACAGCGTATCAGATTCTTCTTTAGTGATACCAAGGTAATGAAGACGGGAAAGGCAAAATATAAGAGAATGGAAGTTCTCTTCACTTAATTTAGGAACAGGGTCTCACACACCTCCATCTTCAACTTGCAGCACATCCACTACACACACTGTAGCTTTGAATAAAAGGAAAAAAGTTGGATGGGGTAATGGAAAAATAAAGATAAGACATCATGAGAGTTGTCAAACCACGGTTCCCAACTAGAATTTTTTCTTTTTTCAGGACAACCTATTCCAAAATCATGGACAGCCAAGATTTTTTACGGACAAATTGGACCATAATGTATGATAAAGACTATAAGTATACATGTCTATATACTGATAAAACATAATTACCAAAAAGTTGCCTATTTTTACAGACTGTCCAGAAATTTCGAGATGGTTGGCAACCCTGCATCTAACCTCACAGCCAGCTATGTGAGAACAGGTGTAGTAATTTGAAGTGCTCATCTCACCACGTGACTTCCAGGAATGTACAAAGCCTCTGCTCTAGTCGCAATTTCCCACATGATATAACTGGATCTGCACAGACACAAGGAGGGCAGAGAGCCGGCAGGTAGCAAGGGACAGATCATGCAAGCAGTGTAAGGATAGGATGCAGACTGGGATGCAGTATTTCTTTTGCATGTGTAGCCTTTTGCAGGTCTTCCAGCAATATATCACTCAATCCTTGATATCTCAACAGAAGAGCTCCAGCATGCAGTGTGCTCCATACAGAACAATCCACATCACTACAAGACGGTCCCAGCATTCCAACATTGAGGGCTGTTGGATAAAATGGAAGATACATTCATTACATTAAAGGGGTTTTCTGGGACAGGCCATGAACATCAGATCAGTTGGCGGTGAAGATTCAGCAACCCCATGAATCATCTGTTTTAGACAGGCTCCAGAAACTATAGTGTGGACATAAGGCTTTCACAAGGCTATCAATAACTTAGCACCAGAAAAACCCCTTTTAATAATTCACAGTCAATGTTGGGTAAGTCTTTGGTGAACACACAACTTACTGAACAGCTGTAGAGCTGCACTGCGCATAGCCCAGCAGGGAGAGCATAGGCTGCGGACTGCCAAGGACATCATAGGAACTGCATGACAGAGTAGTGTAGAGCGAAGCCCTTCAGATCGAAGCATAGTCTGTAGGGCATGAACTGCAGATACCTGGAAACCAATAAATATAGAAAAAGTCATGGATGTGTCCTACATTCACAATATTAACTGTACTACTGTAAAACCTCTTTAGTTGACTCCAGAACTGGAAAGCCTGCAGCTCTGCGGGTAACACCTGAGACTTTGCCAGTAACAAGGCCTGCAAAACATAATACACATTAAGAGGTAACAGAACAAAGGCAGAAAACCTTGATTTATATAGTGTATACCATACCTGCTCCATCATTTTTGGCAGCTTTCTAAACCTTTGATCCTCATGGTGAAGTAATGCAGAACAAAGCCTGGTAAATCCTGTGCTGCATCCATCTACAACCCCCTGCAGGCAGAAATGTAACATACAACCCTGAAAATCCAACACAGGACTGTCTTTTTAAAGACATAGTTATTTAACCATTTCCAATGAGAAACACGGCCTATGCATCCATTATATATTAGCTCTGTGTAGGAGTCACTGCTGGTTTTGGCTCTCAATCACTGATTGAAATCACTGACTAAACACTGACTGTGTGAAAGTGGCCTAAGGACTGCAAATGGTGGGTCTGCAATATACAAGCACTGGCCGTCCTGCGGATGATACGGCTAAAGATAGGGCATGTCATAACTTTTTCAGAGGCATGGATTGAAAGCCCACAGAAACACTATAAATATTTCCAAGGGCTTTCAAGTGCATGCCTCCGCATTGCAAATGATAGCACATGTCCTATCTTTGGCCGTATCTTGCGAATCATGGACACATTCAAGTCAATGGGTCCACATCTGCAGCACGGAGTTCTCACAGCCGGTGCCCGTGCATTGTGGACTGCTATTTGTGTGTGTGCATGAACCCTACAACAGTGAATGCTATCAATCACTGATATACCTCCCTCATGTACAACAGAGAGCAGAAATAATGTTTTAAATGCATAAAATACAAGTTTTACTGAATCAGTTCCCACAAAACTACATAGCAATCTTTTCTGCTTTGTAACCTGATGCCTGCATAACACTGCATTTTGTGGTGACAGGGCTCTTTAAAGGGATTTTTCATTTTTTAACAATAGTGTGCAAATAGTTTATATGCAGGAAGATGAGTTACTAATATAGATAACTACCAGAACCCTGTTATAGAGGGGCATGCAGGCAGTGGTAAATAGAAGCAATGTTTGTAAGGGGGTAGAGGAATCATGGATATTGTAGTCCTTTACAATGGTAATCCTCCCATAAGCAAACCCTAGGAGCATCAAAACAAGGGTTTTATACAGAGATGAAAATGAAAAAGAAAAATAAGTATGTGGCAGCCTTCAGACACATATAGATACATATATGTATTTTTTATAATCACGGAAAAGCCTTTAACCCTTTAAAGGGGGTTATCCCATGACTAACGTAAAAAGTGAAAATCAGACATATAGTACATGGCAATACATGGATCCAGAGATCTCCCCATTCATTGTTCTACTACATTTATATCAAGCTGTGAGCTCAAGGGGAGTGTCTTCTCTGCTGCAGCTAAGGTGATGTGTCCATTCTCTCCCTATCAGAGCTCAGGAGGCAGTTGAAGGATGAAACTGAGCATGTGTGGCCTTCTTAATGAGCCAGTCAAAGAAATAAGAAATTAAGTGGCGCTATACAGATACATTTTATTGAATAACTCGGTGGTTATACAAAATTTTTAAATACATGCAGTTACAAAAGTATTAAGATCCAGGTGGTGGTTTGAAAACTGTTGAGTATTTTTCGTGGGACAACTCCTTTAAGTACCGGGCCGGTATTTGGTTTTGCATTTTCATTTTTACGACCCACGTTCCAATAGCCATAAATTTTTAGATTTTCCACTCATATATACATATGAAGGGTTTTTTTTTAATTCGGGATAGGTTGTAATTTTATAAGGGCACCATTTAATTTTCATGTCTGTTATTGTAAAATGGGAAAGAATTTGGGTTAAATTGACCCCCCCCCCATTCCAACAAGGTTTTTGGGGTTTTGACATCACAGCATTCACTGTGCACTAAAACTGACATTACATCCTTAGGGCTCATTCAGACGGCCGTATGATGTCCGCAAAAATACGGATAGTATTCCGTTTTTTGCGGACCCATAGACTTCAATGGGGCTATGTCCTGATTTTCATGGACAAGTATAGGACATGTTTCATTTGTTTTGCGGAGACATGGATTGGAAAAAAAGGGCCCATAGAAGTGAATGGGTCAGTATGTAATCTGCAAAAAAACGGATCCGCATTTTTGCGGATATCATACGGTCGTCTGAATGAGCCCTTATTCTGGGGCTCAATACGAACACGGTGATACCAAATTTGTATAGTTTTTTTTTTGTTTTACTACTTTTAAAAAAATAAAAACTTTTAAATTTGAAAATTAACATTTTCTGTGCATCACCATATTCTGACCATGTTTTATATTTTCATCCACAGAGCTGTATGAAGGCTTGTTTTTTGTGGGACAAACTGCAGTTTTTATTGGTACCATTTTTGTGCTCTGTACGACTTTTTGATCACCGTTATTAAAAATGTATTTGGGGGGGGAAAGGAGACTAAAAAAACTACGAATCACTTGTTTTTTCATTTTTTCCATTGTTGTGTTTACTGCACAGGAATTAAAAATATATATATTTTAATAGTTCAGACATTTTTTAATGCAGCCATTCCTGTTTATTTTTCATTGTTTAGATATTTTTACATGTAAAATTGAGACCCCCTGTGATTTAAACTTTTAATATTTTAATGTTTGTTTTTTTCACTTTTATATTAATAACCTTTAACTCCCTTAGGGGGCAAGAACCTAGGATCTTTTAAACCCTTGTCCCACTCACAGAAAATAATGTACAGTACTATAACAATAGATGTAAACATAACATATAGACTAAGCCCTCACTCTAATGATAAAATCTGATACTCTTAGCCAATATATTTTGATCAAAACACATCTGTGCCCACCTACCCAGCGCCACGGTGGTCTCAGGTCAGGCAGGTCCTACGCTAAACCTACCTATGCCATTGTGTATCTATGTTTAGGAGCGCAGACCCTGCACATATAGTGTGCTGCTCAGCAACCAATGAGAGGAGGAGCACGCACACCAATATGTGCCACCTTAATCAAGGTCGCTCCTACATAGGTGGGGCAAAAGTGCACATGAATCCTACTCCTAAGATAGAAGCGCATTCACACCTGAAGGTGCCACTCCTTCAAGACATTTCAAAAAATTTTGGGGGCACTATGGGGGTATGAACACTGTGTAGGTGGTTCCTCTATGGGCATAAATACCATAGGTCTACAGTATTGTAAAAGTGTTGTAGTAAAATGAAAACTCTGATATGATTGGTTGCTATGGGCAAGAATGAAAGCTGTGCTGTGATTAGTTGCTATGGGCAACCAGCTTGACAGCTGAGCACAACTTGCAGCAGAAGGGAAATTCCTACTGACATCACAATCAGTGTAATGTCACAAGTCAGAATTGTTACATCACATTCCACAAGGTTCCATGGACAGTTGCTGAGTCTCCCAAAGCCTTAGTTGCCTTTGGCTTCTGCTACAATATACTTGTGGATTTTGTCTGTACATATGAATTATTTGGATTATTGCCCTGTCATCTTTTGATACAAAAAAAAAGCATTCAACAACAAGCAAAAAGAAAGGAGAAGGAAGTCATAGAGGGAAACCAACCATGCCAGATGGAGTCCACGTGACAGTGGCAGGGAGAGAAAGGCAGTGCAAAACTAGGAGACGAGGAGGGAATTAGGAAGAAAAGGAAAGATCTGGCCCCTATTCAAGACCATGCTTCAAATGAATGTAGTGGTCCAAGTAGAAAACAAAAGATGACCTCTTACATTGGAGACATTTATCTTCCATAGTGTACTTGGAGAAGTCACCTATGGCAAAGTTATACTGGCTACAGATTCCATCCGTAATGAAAGTGTGGCCTAACAACAGTGAAGAAGAGAAGCTTAATAGTATTAAGCCAATGAATTGTAAAAAAAAAAAACAAGTCCTAAGGATTGCCCACAAAAAGCAACTTTCTAATCCATGGTTAGTCTGTGTTCCACACTGAAGACGATGCATATTATATCACCAAACTGATTTCTGGAGGTAATTTAGTACAACTACTATGTGAACCAACTCCAAATCAACACCATGAAATTTTTAACTGCAGAAATAATCTGTGGCTTACAGTTCTTGTACACTAATGGAATAGTTCACCAGGACATAAAACTAGATAACATTTTGCTGACTGGAGACGGCCATATAAAGATCACAAATGTTGGACTAGCTCTTTATAATGTCTATGAAAGAGTCAATGCCACGGATTATCCTGGAACATCCGGATATGGGGCTCCTGAAATAGGAGAGTCATATAATGGGGGTGTAGACCGGTTTGCCTTGGGTATCATGCTATATGCCATGATATTCCACTGCAGAGCATTTATCATAATCATTCATTAATATCAAACATTTAGAGAATCTGGAGAAATCCATATGCGCAAGGGAAAGAACGATGGTCAATATTGGATGTTTGAGATCTACAGACCCTCAGACGCACCGATTTGAAAACAGGCATGATTCTGTATTGGAAATCACTGCATGGGCTCAGGAACATGTCTAGAAATCATTGTCTGTGAACACAGTTTGCACGATCCAGCAATGCCAACATCTTATCTGAGCCAAAGCTTATTTAAAATGGAAAGCTGTTCTGTGGTCAAAGTGCCCATAAACTAAAGAAAAAGTGCATAATCCAGCATGTAATAAAAATTACCATTTATTTTCACATATTAAAATCCAAATACAGGTAAATGAATGGGACAACATTACTTTCCCAAAACTACAGCAATTGGTCTACTCTTCACAGACATTTACAGACTGTTGTTAAAAGAAGAGGGAATGCTACACAAAGGTAGACATGACCTGATCCCATCAAGTTCAAAATGAGTTCTTTTCATGAAATGGTACAATTTCCCAATTTAAACATCCGATACGTGTTCTGCGCTTTACTGTGAATAAAATATGGGTGTATAAGATTTGCAGATCATTGCTTGCCGTTTTTATTTATATTTTATGATACTTTTTGGGAATTAGCGTTATTATAGTGTTTAAAGCCAAAATTAGGAGTGGGTTTAAAAAAAAAAAAAAAAACAAAAAAAAAAAACACACCATAAATCTATAATGCAGTGCGTTCAGGTTATGGGAGCTGTGACCGACACAAGGGCTGTGTTTCCCGAGGTGATCAGCCCTTAATACCTGACTGTGAGATACAGAGAAATAGGGAAATAAGCAATAACAATATGTCCATTTTTATATGTCATGTTATGTCTCCAGTGTTTCTGGACTGTCTAGGTTGTCATTAGAGTTTGAAGCATCTTCTGGTGATTCTTCAGGAGAGTGTAGGGTGGCTTTATTGCCCTCTCTTATTTTGTGGTCCAAAGACCCGGTATAAGTAAATTGTACAAATTGTGTATTTGTACACAAATTGCATCTACAATTTCTACACTTCTTTCTGACGAGCTCAACAAGGGGTGGACCTTCACCAGAAAAGGAAGAATGAGGGTATGGAGAAATTTATATATATGCATTATGGTGGCTTTATGGGAATGAGATTTTGCTACGAGAGGCCTGATCTGAGAGGTCCATGCCTGGGGTGTTAGGAGTCCCAGAACTCTGTTTACATATGTGGATGATTGCAGGTAAGGAAAGAAGGGGAAGTAGGAGTATGGAAATTTACCCTGTAGTTCTGCAAGAGGCAAGATGCGTTTTTGTGAATATTCAACATAGCGGCTACAGAGGTAACCCCCCTCTCCTATTTAAAAGTCTATAATATCCAATGAGAAGTGCCCCGCTGAAACTTTGTAAAAGGTACTAAGGTTTTCAGTGTGCGGATTTCAATAATTGTCTGATATATTGATCCATGTAAAAGGATCTTTAGTAGAGATGAGCGAGCATGCTCGGCAGAGCATGCTCGAGTGCCATTTTTGCGTATGCATTTTAAAATTCCTACGCTATTCATACGCATATTTTAATCTATATGCAAATGTGTACGAATTGCGTACGAATAGCGTACAAATTCAATTTGCTCATCTCTAATCTTAAGGCTTTAAGTGACCAGTGTAGAAAAATGCTGACATCACAAATATTTTAGTGACAGCTCTAGGTAAGTAAAATGTGAAAAGGAAAAATAAAAAATGTAGCTATCTTGAAGAACTCTGTAGGAAGTATATTCATGCATATTATTACATTCATATACTAGCAGAATTACCTGGCTTCAGTCTATTGTTTCTGTGTGTGTGTGGTTAAAATCCACAACATCCCTATAAATTAGGGAAATGGTACAGAACCCATCTTATGTTACTATAATGACTAAAAACAATGTAGACAAGGATCAATTAAACAGGCAATTTAGGATGTGACCCATATTGCTTATTCATGACATTGATCTGATATCAATCACATTTTAATGGTTTTGGATAGATACCCCTTTCTAAAGTCCAGATGACACAGGACCAGATACTCTTTTACCATCTATGGCTGTTCGTAGATTAGAAACGCTTGGGCGGTCCACATGTATAAAATGGCATAAAAATATGTATATGTATGTAAATAATTTTATCAAATTAAACAAGTTACGGCTTTCAGTCACGTACCACAAAAAAAAAACCTCTGGTCAATGGCCAGTCTTGAACTGGTTAAGGATATATTTACCTGAGCCATTTTTGGTCAAAAGCACATACTATAAAAATACTGGTTTTGATGTAGACCAAATAGATTGTGATGCTTTCTGTACTCTGCGTCCATAAATGACAATGCGCCAATGGAATGTATGGTAGCTCAGCTCTATTCACTTGAATGTAATGCCGATAATCTTTGGTTAGGTTTGCAGCTAATGAAGTATACACACAATTGTATATTATGAAAAAGACATGCATTTTGAACATATATTAATCAACTTTGTAGCCCTCTTGACTTCACACTGTTATACGTATAGATATATCACCGCCACAGTGGTCTTGTTCCATTTACTGGCACATCACAGCTACAGCCAAGTAAACAGACACCTGAGGGAGGCATAGTAGAGGTGGTGCAGTAAGCAACAGGTTAAGGGGAGTGTAAAGTGAACAGTTTTTCGTTGTTGTTAAAGGGGATTTATATTGATGACCTATCCTCAGGTAAGGTCATCAATATCTGATTGACTGGGGGTCTGACACCCAGATCCCCTGCTTGTAATCACAAGTACTTGCTACATTCACTTGAATAGAGCGAGAACTTGTAATTACACTACTCCACCGCTACAGGGGAGATGACAGGTAGTGTAATGAAGAGGAAGCCATGCTCGCATGGAGCGTCGTCTCCTGTTCAAACAGCAAGGTGATAGGGCCCGCCGATCCTGAGGATAGGTCATAAATATAAAACCCCTGCACAACCCCTTAAATGTTGTCACAGACCCTGCCTCTGGGCACATTTTCCATAACTCTGACAACCCCTCAGCAGAGAACTACACTGTGTAGGTCCATCGAGCAAATCTTACAGGATCTTTTATCAAGTTCAAAATAGTCACAATAGCAGACAGAAATTGCAGATCTCCAAAATTATAAAAATAGATTTTATTGTGTGACAAAAACACTTTGTGATAAATAGTGTTGAGGTCCCAGACAATATAAGTCAATAAATACCATCCACTGTGGAATCACTGCTGTAAAAGAATCACTTAAAATTAATGGTCAAAAGAAGTGTTCCAAAGAAAACGGAAGGCTTTGAAGAGCTAGCAGAGAAGTTTACAGAGTTGGAAATCCCTCGCATTGTCATATATAGTACTTCAATGATTTAAGTCTGTCTTCCAGTAGCTCCCACTGAGTGAAGCTTAGGAGCTTACCATAATAAAACACAGTATACAGGAAGCTCCCTCTAGTGGTGGCTCCAGCCAGCTAGAATTATATCTGTGAACTTTATACTGTATAAAAAGACCACAACAAATGATTGCTATATATTCAGAAATAAACCAGAATGTTAGACCTAAAATTACTTGGTGTTAAAGAGTGAAAATTCACTGTATAACGGGGGTGGCCCATCAATTAAAAATTACTTTGTTAGACGAGAGAATTTTTTTTTCCCAATTGGATTTAAACACAGTACATCTGTGTCTACATATCGCTGTTATACACTTGCTAAGGAACCCCTGGTGTTCTTTGGATTTCTTTTCAGAATGCCTGGATTCTGCCACCCAAATCCATAGGTTGCAGAATGATCCCTGCTATTGTGCCAGGCGGCTAATAAGCACAAAACTTTGCTAAGGCACTGAGTCTCCATTAGACAGGAAATTTTTCCGGCACAGTCTTATATTAGTCACTATATTGGAAAATCCAGAAAGACCATGAAGTTCAAGCTCTGTCTTAAGCTGAGATAGCTCCTTGGCAAAAGACTCTGGACAGACTTTTAAGTGTGCCATGTGGATGCCACTCTCTAGTAACATCTCTTGAGCCTGAAGCAGCAGCTCACTTCGAATCAATAAACCTAGGACAGCAGAATGTACACGAGAACAAGCAGAGGCTCTTATTAACAGAAGAGATATAGATCCTGCAGAAGAAAAAAAAAAAAGCATTTCAGTATAAGCATGAGGATAAAAGAGTGGATACAAGAAGAGTAGATGCATACGTGATTAAAATGTTTCTACCCTAGGGTTACAATGATCACAGACTATATGCATCATGTTATTTTTATCAGTAAGTAGTGCTCACCACAGGTCCACTGCTTTTTTTCAGTGTTGACTACAGATAGTAGAGAACAGGTATTTGGGGAATATTCATTTTGTTAGTGTGTATTATATATCTGTAACTAATGGATTATACATTTTGTAAAATATGAACAGGGGGCCCAGAGCATGGGAAACATTGAATTTAGTGTACATTCATTATTTACCATCATGCTAGGCACAGCTTGCTCCTACTGTCTTGACTTACCCTGTTCATTCACCCAGCTGTGCCATCTTTCTATCTGCTCTTTCACTGGAATTGCTGTACTTGCTACCCATTGTAGTACTACAGAGCAAAGGGAAGATTCCTGAGTCATAAGACTCAGCAGATCCTGGATCAATGGACACAGTAGATTACAAAGAAAATTGGGGTCAGCAAATACGTTGGGCTCATCCTCCTCATAGAGTGTCATTGACCTGCAACAACAAGGGGAAGACTAATTTTATTCACACCTTATCTGATTTCTTTTACATTTGGCGATACCAAAGTACTGTCCTTCAAATCACCTGTCATGAAGAGAGGAAAGTGCAGCATGAAGATCGTAAGCAGGTAGGCGAAATATTAGAGAATGGAAGGTCTCCTCACAGCTCCAGAAATGATCTCTTAAAAGCTTCAGGAGGCCAAGAACAGCCCAGTCACTGTGCAAGGATCTCTCAGCTGGGTCATTCAGGGAAAAAACAGCAAATCTAGAAACAAGGTCCCGCACACCGCGGTCCTCATCTTGCAGCAGATCCACTCCACACAGTATAGCGCTGAACAAAAGAAATATAAAAAAACAAAATAAAAAAAAATAATATGGGATAACTGTAAAATAAAGAGAAGACCTCCTGGGAGTTGTCTAACCTCACAGCCAGCTGTTTGAGACCAGACGTAGTAGTCTGGAGTGCTCGTCTCACCAGGTCACCTCCAGCAATGTGCAAAGCCTCTGCTGCAGCTAGGCGCAGTTTCTCACACGATATTGCTGGATCTGCACACGCAAGGAGAGCAGAAAGCCAGCGGGTAGCAACAGACAGGTCTTTCCAAAGGTCGCTGTCAAGAAACAAAATTGATATCACATGACAAACCAGGAAGTAGGATTCAAGGATACTTCATAAGTATTCACTTATGAACATAAGTGAATACAATAAAAATAAAATTTAGAGTGAGAAGTAGTTTATGGCACAACCCCTTTAACCACCTAACTGTTCTGCCCGAGTCCAGCTCGGGCAGTGTGAAAAGTAGCTAACTGGAAGGGGGAGAGCTGCTTTAGATGGTGATATCTCCTCAATGGCAGCAGCTAGAAACATGCAATTGGCCTTGTCTGAAAGCTGACAGTCCAGGCAAAAATGACTATAAGCTATAAGCTAAAGTCCAAGAAACATAGGAGAAATCACGGTTAGAAATCAAGTCGGGAATAATCGCGAGTGAAACCTGTTTTTACTTTCATTTTCAGCTGCATTCACAGCATCCCGATTTCTATCAGTGATATCTTTCTCTGTCCTGAACATATTGCTATCCTTTTGGTACTGTCTGAAAGTTTTGAATGTCTGCTTTCAAACAAGATCAGTTGTATGTTTCTAGCTGCTACCATTCAGGAGGTAGCAGCATCTAAAGCAGCCCTCCCCCCTCCAGTTAGCTACTTTTCCCATTACTGGAGCTCCACTCCATGTCTGTTTTTTAATCAGATGTTATTAGGTCTTAAAACAAATAATACAGAAAGTACAAAACAATGGTGGTGCAACCACCATACCGTAAACCCCACTCCCATCGCAATCCCCTCCACCCCCACACTTCCATGCTGTCACTGATCGGTTCACCTCAGTTATGGTAATCTATGATCAATAGAGATGAGCAAACGTGCTCGTTACGAGCACTGTAGCGCTCGGCTCCCCTGCGCAATGCCCGCAGGCATTGCGGATCCATCCTCAGCCTGCATGTAAGGCAATGGGGACGGATCGTTTGGTATGACACTCATACCAAACGGATCCGTCCTCCTCACCCAACTGAAAGTCAGTGGGGACGGATCCGTTTGGTATGAGTGTCGTACCAAACAGACCTGTCCCCATTGACTTACATGCAGCTGAGGACGGATCCGCAATGCCTGCGGGCATTTGTTCGCAGGGGAGCCGAGCGCTACAGTGCTCGTAATGAGCACGTTCGCTCATCTCTAATGATCAACAATAGGGCAATATCTGTATATGCAGCAAGGCCGCTGAAGCCAACCCTGGCCTAGCAATCCAAACATTACATTGTTTCTTGAGTTTCCTAAGACTGCCATAAAAATCATGCTATTAGCAGTCATATTAGGAGTTGTGAACTGCAACCAATATTTGGCAATAAGTTTCCTAGTCAAGTAGAGAATCTTAGCTATAGCCAGTTTAGGCATATCAGTAGGAATGTCCATAACATGACCTAACAACCCAACCTTTGGGACTTTCGGCAACTGAGCAGTGTAGACATCTCCTAAAAGGGCAAATACAGCAGACCATAGGTCTTCCAATACTGAACAAGACCACAGTATATAAACTGTGTCAGCCTCTAAGTAGGCGCATCTAGGGAATTAAGCATCAGTTCTAATACACATTTTGAAGGGCAGAAGAGGGGTTCTATATGCGATATCTAATAGGAATAATTGTGACCTGCGCTGCGCCACACTCAATGAGAGTGACGGAGTACAGGTCAGAACATCCTCCCACTGTGTATCAGAAATAGGGCCCACGTCAACCTCCCATTTATGCTTTAGACCTTGCAAAGAATTATCCATACATGTGGATAGAAGAGCCCCATAAGAGAGTGAAAATAAAGTCTTAGATGTAGAAGCCAGGACTACTCTGTCAAGGACCCCCATACCAGAAATAGCCACAGTTGTAGATATTGATAAAAGATGGACTATGCCAATGCAAATTCGGGCTGTAAACTTTGGAAGGATTTAAGAGTAGTTTTATCGTACAACTGGTGAACATATTTAATCACTTTTCGCTCTCATATATCAAAACCATCCAGTAGAAACAACCCTCCTAAATAGGTATTATGCCAAAGTGGAGTATATTTTATACAGCCTCTGAGCTCCAGTAGATCTTTACATTTCCATCAGAGCCTATGCAATAGAGACAAAGTTGGCATAGATGGTGTTATCAGTTTAAATTTATGGGCTTGAAGGATCCCACCAAATCATCAGTATTTAGAATGTGCCTCAGTATCCTCTGCCTAGAGTCTCGGTCAGCAGTTAAGCCCCATCCTTGTAGATGTTGTAGCTGTGAAGCCAAAAAATAAGTCCAAGGATGAGGCAGTGCTTTGGAAAATATGATCTTGGAAAATATTTTCTATACGTCTAAACAGGTATGAAGGAAGCAAGAGGGGGCATTGTGCAGAATGTATAGTAATTGCGTCATCCAAATCATTTTAATTAAATTAGCACGTGCCTTCAATGACAAAGGAAGTTTGACCCAGGCATCCAATTTAGACCACATTCGATAGAACAGAGGTATGAGATTCCCCACCAAGGGGATCACCATAATAGCAGGGAGTATAACATTATCATCTGCTGACCGTAATGGCATCAACACTGATTCTGCCCAGTTGATGGTAATGCCTAAGTACCTACCAAATCCATCTATGATACCCATTATAGTAGGAAGTAAGCGATGATCACCCACAAATAGCAAAAGATCATCTGCATAATGTGAGACCTGTTCCTCTCTAACCCCATATTTAAACCCTACCATATCTGTAGATGACTGTAGTAGGGTATACCTCCCCCAACAAGAATGGGGCCACAAGGTATTATTCACCATGATTCTAGCCATGGGGGTGACATATAAATGTTTTACCCATTTAATAAAAGAGGAGCCAGTTTCTTTACGACGGCCCTCAGGTACTCCAACTCGACAATATCAAATGCTTGGGTTTCCATGTCTATTATTTGGATGATTCTATACATCCACAGGACATGAGAGAATTCAACCATCTTATGGAGGAGGCTCTACCACCGTATGAAAGCGGTAGATTTCTCCAACTTTTGTTAGAGTGGCCTCCAAGGATTAAAGATAAGGTGTGATGTTCACCTTGTATAAGTGTGATGATGATTTTGTGATCTGTATTACTAGATACTGGGAGGCCCAACCTGGTTTGGCCGAACCTTGTAGTAGCCCAGTTAATCGTATAACAAGATAAACACTAAAGGGCAGTAAATTTTACTGTAAGCCCTAACAAAAAAAAAAAAAAAATCAGATACTGTTTCCATACTTTTGATCATTACAAATTCTCTCTCGTCTACAGGCAAATTACCTATGTACTAGCAGCAAGCTTAGAGTACAAAGGACATGGCCGTGGACTTGTGGGCCTCCTTTTCTTGATTCCAGGAGATACAGGAGGCTGTGTACACACTGAATAGTCTTAGTGAAGGAAAGATGATGAACTGCCAGAGATGGACAAACTCTGTGCAGGTGAACAAAACCTTCTAAAAGCAGCCTGAGCCTACTAGAGAAATCCATGGTCAGCTGTGTGCACAACATATCCTGATGGAGAAAATGAAAATGATTAATACTAAAGTGATCCATCCTGAAGATGATTATTGCTTTTTTTTTTAGTTGGGCATACCTGCAATATGTCTTTTAGTAACTGTCCCAAAGGAAAAGGGACATCTCCAATCTGCTTCTCAATTAGCCACCTAATTACATTTGTATCTCCAGCCTGAAGGAGCTGTGACACTAGTTTATAACCAGAGTGTCCAAAGGAACTGATGGCCTCATTGCAGATATACTGGACCCGTGCCTTATGAAAAGCATCAGCTCCCACCTGTAAGAGATAAATAGACATTCCAAGGGTATTCCGGCAATTAGAAGTTATTCCTTGTCCACTGTATCTGCTAGACTGGTGGGGGTCTGAGTGCTAGGACTGTGACCAGGAGCAGTTGAATGAAGTGGTGGTTGAAAATGTATACTTCTGCTCCGTTCATTGTCTGTGGCACTGACTAAGATAGCCTAGTGCAGAGAACAGCAATCTCCTGCACTCCAGCTGTTCTGAAATTACAACTCATTCTTTCGCTTCTATGAGAGTTATAACAGCCAACTAGGTTTGCATGCTGGGAGTTGTAGTTTCACGCCAGCTGGAGTGCAGAAGATTGCTGAACACTGGTGTAGCGGAAAATTTGTAATTACCAGAATACACTTTAAAGCTGACTGAGTAAAATCTGGAAAACTTCCATCGTTCTTTTGTTGGCAACTGCTCAACAGATGCTCTCACCTGAGATAGATGTTCCTCTACACTCATCTCCCTACAGAGTGTATCGTGTACTTGACTTACAAAGTCCTCTCCACAACTGGGCAGCAACAAGCAAACAACGTACAAAAATGCATTTCTAACCAGAAAGCACGTTTGTACTGGTGACAGCAGCCAAAGAAATGGTAGAAGCTGTTTTGCTGCTTCCTGTTTGGACATCCTCTGAAATACTGAATAGAAAACACAGAAATATAAATTAAAGGGGTTATCCGACTCTTTGTAACTGATGACCTATCCTTTATAGATAGGTCACGAGCATTTGATTGGTGGGGGTCCCGCTGATCAGCTGTTTGAGAAAGAACCGGAGCTCCTGTGAGTGATGCAGCCTTCTCGAAGTTCACCCTAGGCTAGTGACGTCATGACCATAGGTCATGTGGCCTAGGAACAGCTCATCTCCATTCAAGTGAATAGAGCTGAGCAGTGCGTAGGCCACCTGACCAATAATCGTGAAGTCACTGTCCTAGAGTAAGCTGAGAGAAGGCTGTGGCATTCACAGGACTGACTTCTCAAACAGCTGATCGGCAGGGTTTCAGGGTGTTGGACCACCTCCAATCAGATGCTGATAACACCTTTAAGAGAAATGCAGTGGAGGTATCCCTTCACATAGTTTAAGCAATATGCAATCATATTTGCAAAAAACTAAACATCCATACCCTAAGAACTGAAGGTGATCGTTTTTGCACGCTGTATGCTGATTATATTCCAGGGAGTAAAACTCCACACACTTGCATGAATTTACAATCATGTTCAGTACTCTGGTAGACTCACATGTGGCTGGGACAGTTGCAAAGTTTCAGCAAGAAATCTGCCCTGCGTGATTTTACCTTTATACTTGCATTAGCACCTGCTGTGTTTTGTGGACACACATAATATCAATGGGCAAGGTGATGGCACTGCTGTCGTCAAGTATATCCATGAATAGGTAACAATTTACCCCGAGTTTTGGATAATGCCAGACTTGCATGCCTTTCGGATTGCCCATCGGACTGACTGGAATAGAATTAGCATAAAACAAACTAAAAAAAAAAATGTCCTTTTTAATTTGATTTTCCTCAAAACTGATTATCTTTAGGACACATGTCTGTATTGTGGTTAGTGGTTTGAATGATAAAATGCTTGAACAAGTTTAACCACAATTGAAGGGATTTTCTGGGACTTTTATTATTGAGGGCCATCACTATCAGTTTGGTTGGGGTTGAAATGCCAGCACGCAACATTGAAGGGGCCGCTCAATGGAGTTTTGCCTTCACCGTTTACCAGATGCAGCAAAAGTGCCTGGTATTGCAGCTCAGTCCTATTCATTTGAATGGGGCTCAGAAGAAATGAGCTTCAATACCAGGTATTTATAGTAATTGTATAGTAAAACTGCTTTAACATAGGAAAGCTATAAAATGTAAGAACAACTTGGACTTGTACATTCTCACCAGTTTTCCTTCAATGCTAGTGATAGCAAAGCATTAATCTGCTGCAGTTGTCCATGTAAGGCATTGTGGGACACTCCATCCTTGGTATGAGGAAGGTCTTTTATCAGTTGAACAATTAGTGCCCGATAGTCCATCACCTGGACAACAGGCACAAGAGCACGGGCAGCCATGACGCGCACATCATAAATGGGGTTTTCTCTTAGGTCCAACAGAGGCTTCAAAAAACATCTGCATAAACATCATAGAAAATAAAGTTCAGCTCATCAAATGAATTCCATGATCCTGCTGTATATTATAAGTGATTTCGCTCGGACCGACGTCACCTAGGCCTTGGGAACTTTGAGTAAGCTTGAAAAAAAAAATTTCAGCACTTGCAATAAGGAATATGTCCATTTTTATCAATGGACTGTGTCATGTTTTTTATAGTTTACTAACAAATACATTGTTTTATGGACATATTGCTTATTGCAAAGGCTGGAGGTTTTTTCAATCTTACTTACAAAGACTTTATTTAATAATGTAGTAGGCCTAGCAGCGATCACCAAGAAACACCTTCCCAAAGGACCATCACCTGGCTTCACTGTCTCCCCCAGGCTGAAGCTTGGCAAGCAGTGTAAGAATCGGATGCAGACTGGGATGCAGTATTTCTTTAGTCTTTGTAGCCTTCTGCAGTTCCTCCAGCAATACATCACTCAATCCTGGATATCTCCGCAGAAGAGCTCCAGCATGTAGTGTGCTCTGTACAGAACAATCCACATCACTGCGAGACAGTCCTAGCATTCCAACAGTGAGGGCAGCTGGGTAAAATGGAAGAGATAGATAAACTCATTACATTAAGGCGAGATTTCCGTGCGGGTGCAATGCGTGATGAGAACGCATTGCACCCGAACTGAATCCTGACCCATTCATTTCAATGGGGCTTTTCACATGATCAATGTTTTTCACGCAGCAGTTCGCTGTTGCGTGAAAATCGCAGCATGTTTTATATTCTGCGTTTTTCACGCAGCCCTGGCCCCATTGAAGTGAATGGGGCTGCGCGAATAATGCATTGCATCCGCACGCAAGTGCGGATGCAATGCATGATTCACTGATGGTTGCTAAGAGATGCTGTTTGTAAACATTCAGTTTTTTATCACGCGTGTGAAAAACGCATCAAAACGCTTCGCACCCGCGCGGAAAAAACTGAACAAACATGCGCAATCGCAGTCAAAACTGACTGCGATTGCGTGCGGATTGGTGCAGATGCGTGCGGATTTTCCGGAACGCATCCGGACTGAATCCGTGATGCTCGTGTGAAAGAGGCCTAAAGGGGTTTTCCAGTACTTAGTTACTGAGGACCTATCCTCAGGATAGATCATCAATATCAGATAGGTTGGAGATCCAACACTCAGCACCCCCATCAATCAGTTGTTTCTGCCGGTTGCTGGAAACTATATAGTGGACCGAAGGCTCTATTCTCTGTGAAGTTTCCAGCGCAGTCATACTGCAGCTCAGCTTTCTTTTACTTGAATGAGAGCTGAGCTGAAGTACCCCGGCATGGGTACAGAACCTTATGCTTCTTGTTCCATCTACTGTATAGTTTCTGGCGCCAGACCCCCACCAATCTGATAGTGATGACCTCTCCTGAGGACAGGCCATCAATATCTTAGCATCAGAAAACCCCTTTAATAATTAACAGTTAATTAACATGTTGGGTAAGTCTTTGGTGAACACACAACTTACTGAACAGCTGTAGAGCTGCATTGCGCATAGCCCAGCAGGGAGAGCACAGGTTGCGGACTGCCAAGGACATCATAGGAACTGCATGACAGAGTAGTGTAGCACGAAGGCCTGCAGATCGAAGCATAGTCTGTAGGGCATGAACTGCAGATACCTGTAAACCAATAAATATAGAAAAAGTCATGGACGTGTCCTACTTTCACAAATGAACAACTGTACTACTCTTTAGTTGACTCCAGGCTTAGTACCTGTGGAAGGTCTCGTGTCTGGTCCCAGTTAGAGGGCAAGGGCTCTTTAGCTAACGTGAGTAAAGACAGAACACAGGTTTCAAGAAGTGGATGTTGTGGTCCCTCTGCAGATAAGATGCCCTGCAGGAGAACTGGAAAGCCTGCAGCTCTGCGGGTAACAGAGAGAGAATTCTGGGACTTTGCCAGTAACAAGGCCTGCAAAATATAATACATGTTAAGATGTAACAGAGCAAGGAGAGGAAAGCTTGATTTATACAGTATATAGTGTATACCACACCTGTTCCATCATATTTCTTGGCATGTCTCTAAACGTTTGATCCTTATGGTGAAGTAATGCAGAACAAAGCCTGGTAAATCCTGTGCTGCATCCATCTACAGCCCCCTGCAGGCAAAAAAAGGAACATACGACTCTGAAAATCCAACACAGGACTGTCTTTTTAAAGAGATCTTGTAAAGAAATAGATATTTAACCATTTCCAGTAAGACAGGTAAACTACTTCTATGTGACAATGTAAAAGATTTTATCATCGCACTCTTATTACTACACAGGGCTGGGCATTCAATATGGTTTCTGTAATTATTTTTTCAGGCTTCTGGAAAAATCTATTGCATCTCCATACAAGTTTAACCATATAATTCTCCAAATATTGTCATCTACAAGTAGAAGGGGATTTTCAAAACCTCATTCTCAATTAGCGGAAAAAATCTGCAACAAAATAAGAGTATGCAGCAGATGTCCACAGCATGTTCATTCTTGTGCAGAAAAAATGTGAATTTATACAGAGAATTTCCATATTTGCAATGCAATAGGGTAAAATCAATAACAACATCTGCATGTGACCCAAGAAGATTTTGCCACAGATTTGTTGGGGATTTGCAGCCAAGTATGCAACAGAACTTATCTGCCATGTAAGAACTTGGCCTAAAAGGCGGAGTCTGCATTATACTTATGACCCAGCTGGTTGACAAGTCATAAATGTTGACATGTTGTGCAACAACCTATTTAAGCCATGAGTCCATGAAACTTACCCAGTGCCGACATCTCATGAATATATCATGATATGTTGCCATAGAAGCCTCTACTGTGGTGTCAGAAAGTATTGGTGTAGGAGCAGTAATCAACTTCTCTACAAGTGGCCCAAGAAACATTCCAATTTCCTGGCAGGGTTAGATGGACAAGCAAGTTAATAAAATAAGTAGACGTTGCCATTCGTGTCAGGCAGACTATTAGTAGCTTCTCTGAGTCTCACCTTTAAGGAGACCCAGCAACAAGTCATGATGAGGCTGTGCTCTTCTGAAATGAGAAGGTCTTCCTGGATTTCATCTAGGCCTCTACCATGTGCAATCAAAGCACCAACAGCCTTGCCCATATCCTGAAAAGATGGTGCAGCTACTTCTGTGGGAGGTATTGGATGAAGTTAATGCAATGAACAAGAGAGACAAATACATGGTGTGACGGGTTAGCGTCAGGAGAGGTAGGCAGGGGCGGTCTGGGAACTTAAAGTGGCCCTGGAAAAATAAAGTGTCCCCATGTTCTAGACAGCTCCAAATTAACAGAAGGCGAGGTAACACAAGGAGGTGGGGCCAGCAATACCATAATGCAAAATACCATTCCAGCAGTACAAAATACCACAGTGCAGCACAATATACTGCCCCAAAAGCTGTCCGTCTGTGGTGAATATCAATATCTGCCATCTGTCCTTCTCCGCCTCCACTTATCTCTGATTAAGATATGTAGCAGGGGACTTAGGAGGTGAGATGCGGGCAAACAGTTGAATTCAGGTAGGAATGTGCCGTCACTAGCTGGGAACATGAGTACCTGATTCTCACAGCGTTAATTACCTCTGAGAGCTGCCAGGAGGGCTTTGACCCACCTGGAAGTTTCAGTATAAGGTCTATGGGCAGTCCGCCTCTGGAGGTAGGCAAAGGGGGGGGTTTACAACAGATAGTGACACATCGGATAAAAGTCCTCACAGGGCTTACCTATGATTTATTTTTCAGTCCAGAACAACAGAAACATCACCTTTTACATTTCAGGCAAAAACAGCATTTGTCCAACGACTAACTACACAAGTATAATCCCTTCCTACACCAGGTGCCTTCCTTCCTCAGAATGATTTTTTACTCACAGGAACCATGCAATGTCCCAGCCCAGTAGTGAGTCCTCCAACATGGAATATGCACCTCATGTGCAGAAATCAGCAGACTAAAACTAAAAGCAGAGATGGACTAGGGATTGGGAACCCCCTTTTCTCTGGCTTCCTAAGACACATATGACAAGATTCTAGGGGAAATGTACCACCCCTCAATACCTTTGCTTGTCACGGTCTCACAATGATGGCTTGCTAAATGTGGCAGTGAGCAATGATTCCACAATTTAGTTGTTTTCCATTGCAGTGAGCATCATAAAGTCTACTGTGTACATGACATGCCATAAAATTGTGAATAACCCTGTAAGTACAAAAACCTTCAAAAGCTTCCTCATCCGCTCGTGTGGTCTCGCTAGTATTTCATCACTTAAATGAAGGAGGTTGAGCGGTAAAACTGCACACAACCTGTGCACGGTGTGAAAGCATTCTATACAACACCTTTAATGAAAACAAATAATTCTAGAACAACTGTGAGTACAATGTTATTAATACCTTACCTGAAGGTTCTGCCCTCCATGATTTGTGCAGCGTGCTGAGGATGAAGGATGCTATTTCTTGCAACAAGCTAACAAGATTTTGTAAGAGGTAACGCCAGCAGGTGGCATCATGAGCTTGTAAGATGGATTGTGAGGAGGAAAAGACATCCAACAGGCATAACCGCAGAGCAGAGAGCACCCCTAAGTGGTGACAACAGGGATGACTACATGTAAATGGAGCTATATGACCAGCAAGTAATATGTTCTCCAGCTGTACAATGCTTTATCTAGAATATGAACAACTTACTGGAAATTATCTATTTTTACACAGATTTGATTAAAGAGGACCTGTCACTACTCCTAACATGCCTGTTTTAATATAGTTCCATGCATTCCCCATGTAATAACAATTCTGGAGCATCTATTCTTATGTCTGTATGTGGTGCCATTCCTTTATTATTTCTACTAGAAGTTTTGAATGATTTGCTAGCAGTCTGCAGTAAGGGTACAGAGGGGTGGTAACCAGTTGGGGGGTGTGCCTGCACAGTATGAACATAGCAGCACTGATTGGATAGAGTGAGTCTGTGCAGGTACACACCCCCAACTGGTTACCACCCCTCTGTACCCTTACTGCAGACTGCTAGCAATTCATTCATAACTTCTAGTAGAAATAATAAAGGAATGGCACAACATAGAGCCATAAGAATAGATGCTCCAGAATTGGTATTACATGGGGAATGCATGAAGCTATTAAAACAGGTATTTCAGGAGCGGTGAAAGGTCCTCTTTAATTCTCCATGCACAGAAACAATTTGTCACTATAACATTAGGGCTCTTTCACATCAGCGTTAGTTATCTCTGTTATAGGAGCAGAACAACAAAAATAACGGCAGTGCCGGATTCGGCACATAACTGAAGCGAAACAGACCCTATTGGCTATAAAGGGATACTTTTCGTTTCCGTTCAGGAGATTGTTTTTTTTTTTGGCGGAGAAAAAAGTCCTGCATGCTACTTGTAACAAATTCTTCCCCGAACCGAGCCTCCAACGCAGATGTGAACATAGCCTAAAGCATACACATACAGTATCTGTGAGCAAAGAGAATCATCACACAAAACCAACTGGATGCTTACCATGGATGGGCTTCTTGCTAGCGGCATCTAAGAGATTTTTCTGTGCACAACAATAATGATCCTTGAGCATCATGGTGAGGTAGGTAACAAGTCCTAGAGCAGACAGAGGGGCACCTTCGGCCAAGAACAGAGACTCATTTGGCCTTTACAAGGAACAAAAGTGAAGCCATATCAATATTTAGTAAAAACCTAATTTTTGCATAAAAAGTGACACTATGAATGATTTGCTATTATTGTGTATTTTACAACAGAGGTGAAGCAGCTGCCGGAAACACATATTGTCGAACGTGTGTAAAAAATAAGTCATCTGATGATGTTCACATTATACAAACAGGACTTGAAACTGTTTTGAAACAAAAAAAATTATATTAAGAAAGCACTCCATATTTTTCTTCTTTATTTGTTTCCCGATAACGGAGAGGATAGTACATTCAAGGACCTCTTTATTCTTGCATAAAATAATTCCATTCCCAGCGCTGCAGGATTATGTGACCTGCAGTCTGACTACCACATGGTAGTCAGAGGGAAATAAGCCTTTCTATTCAAGTCTATGACAGCTTCAATGTGAGAGTCACAGACTTCCATGACACAGGATGTATCAGTCCAATGGTCAGACTGCAGGTCACATGATCCTGCATGGCTTCAGGCAGTCGGCCCCTCTTCCAATCTGAGGTGCATCCGTGGTCAGAGGACGGCACTAACACACATAGAGAGCAGTTTATACTTTGTCAGTCTCAGCTCAATCACATTAAGTTTTCCAGGTGTTCTTTTTCCACTAGTGTATATTACAGCATGTAATGCATGCTCTGAAAATGAATGTCAGTCCTTCACAAGCATTCAGAATAAAATAGAAAATCTCTCCTTATAAGAGCAGCATTGTGTAAAATGGAATCTGGAATCAAGTGACAAGAAAAAGATTAAAGGCTATGTACACCTTTGGGAGCAATTTTTTTTTTATTATTGCATTATACTTATTTTGACCTAAAAATCACTTTTTCAATTGGTTTTTATTAGCAATATGGAATTATTTTTTTGTGTACAGAGCTGAGAAGCTGTACTAGCTGCCTGTGGATTGTTTCTCAATTCCGTCATCCGAGGAGCAGACGGACAGCTTATCTCTGCTCTCTGACCTTATAAACACTCATTGAAGCTCAATCCTTAACCTTACTGATAAGAATGTGGCTTAAATAAGTGTTTATGACCTCTCAGTAGTTTACAGATAAGGGCAATTAGATGACCGGCACAAAGTGAAAGTACCAGTCACCCAGCTAGACAAACAGTTAACCCTTTGTGACTGAATAGCCCAATATTTTTAATAAAGACCAACTGAAAATATGATTTTTAGCCAAAAATAAGTTAAATGCAATCATAAAAAAAATTGACTCCAAAGGTGTACAAAGCCTTTAACCCCTTCCCGACCGCGCCGTACATGTACGGCGTGCGGGCGGTGCGGGGACATGACGCCCGCTCGCGGGTGCGGCGGGCGTCATGGCCGGCAAGTCTCTGCTGTTTCTAACAGCAGAGACTTGCCGCATCTTACCTCCGTCTGCGGAGACTTCCAGGGCCTTCTGATGCCGTGATCACACGTGATCACGGCATCAGGATGCGTCTGAACCCGGAAGCCCACGCTTCCGGGTGGTGTACAGACGCCCCGATTGGCCAATCGGGGTGTCTGTACACCATATGAAAACTGTAATCCTCGCTGGTGAGGATTACAGTTTTCAAACTGCAATTCTTATTCTGGCCACTAGATGGCAGGCCAGGATAAGAAATGAGCAATTCATGTTTTAACTGCATCTAGTAAATCCATGATTGCTCATAAAGAAAAAAAACAAAACACAATAGATCAGATGATATTTGAGCTTTAAAATAATCACAGAAAAATTAAAAAAAAATGTTAAAAAATATATAAAAAATAAAAAAGATATAAAAGTTCAAATCACCCCCCTTTCCGTATAAGTAAAAAATAAATACCTAAATAACAATAAATATAGACATCATGGGTATCACCGTGACCGAAAACGCCCGTACTTTTAAAATATAAAAAAAAAATTTCAATACGGCGAATTGTGTGGCGGAAAAAAGCGTCCAAATGGCGATTCGCAGTTTTTTGTCCCTTTTTTTTCTAAAAAAAATTAAATAAAAAGTGATCAAAAAGTCATACACACCCCAGAATGGTATCAATAAAAACTTCAGACCGCCCCGCAAAAAATGAGCCCCCATACAGCTCTGTACACATAAATACCAAAAAGTTATAGGGGTCAATATATGACAAGGAAAAAAAAAAAAAAAAAAGGGCAACTTTCTAATTATTTTATCACCATCTAAACGCAGGAAAAACTATACATATTAGGTATTGCCGGATTCGTACTGACCAGTAGAATGAAAGTAACGGATCAGTTTTAATGCACATCGAATGCTGTAAATAAGAAACCCGTAGAACTGTACCGGAATAGCGTTTTCTTTGCAATTTCACCCGGTTTGGAATTTTTTTCCCGCTTCCCACTACACCGTATGCAATATTAAATGGTGGCGTTGGAAAGTACAACTTGTCCCGCAAACAACAAGCCCTCATACAGCTATGTGAACAGAAAAATAAAAGAGTTATGGCTGTTTGAAGGCAGGGAGCGCAAAACGAAAATGTAGAACCGAAAAAAGCTCCGGTCGTGAAAGGGTTAAAATTCCCCTGAAGTTCTACTAGTAATTCCATTACATTCTTTACATTTCAAACAGGCAATGTTTGTAATATAAAATAGACCAATGTAAATAATATATCAGAAATGAAGAAAGATACAGTAAATCTTAACCCTTTCATTGCTGTTTTCTCATTTTATGATTCTCTAAGCACCTTTGCAGCAAAGTCTTCATTAGAAGAGCTCCAGATTCTGCCATTGGTACACGAGGACTACAGAGAAATGCCTGCCCTAGTTCAAACAGACTAACAGTCAGCTCTTCTGAGGCGGGCAGGAAAAAACGGGCAAGCAAATCAGACGCCATTTCACGTATCTGTGGGGTAAAGAGTAATGCAACATATTAAAAAGCTAAAAATGGGAATCACATTTGTCAACTTTTCATTGTGTGTTCTATGACTATAACCCCCTTACAGCAAAATTATGAGCATGTACAACAGCCTGATGTATTTCAGCTTGCTTGCATCATCAAGAGGGGAGCTCCCTGTGTCTTATCCCAGATAGCCCAGGCAATATGATGACCAGTGGAGACCGGGAAATCGTGAAAGCCATGGACAAAGGGCTGTCTAAGGGCCATATTATACAGATCAAGGATGGGTCAAGCTTGTTCCCGACAATTGCCCCATGTCAATGCGCCACCGATCACCCAACAAGCAGGCAAATGAGTGATTACATCATTCATTCTGTACCTAAAAGTGTTGTTTGTCAGCAGCACATCTTCCTGTGTAAACAGCGGATGTGATGGTGACGATATGCAAACTGAACTGGGTGTGAATGATAGTAATAACAATAGTTTGCCCCAATTCATTTTGCATTGAGTCGTGTGAAAAGCCCTTTAAACAAGCAGTGTTTGAACTTGGCACCATTGGCTCATGTAACAGGACCCTTAGCTTATCAAGTGTCTACATTTTACATGCACAGGTAAGAATGTACTGCCATACATAAAAAAAAAGAAAAAAAATTGTTAAAAACTCCTCTTATATTTATATCTATCTGTGCTCACTTCTAAAGAGGAACAATATCTTGTATTTGATCTTCAATGGTAGTACAACCAAAATATAAAAAAATAAATAAAAAAAGGACTGTCATATCTAGACATGCACCAAATTCCTTTTACCAGGGTTGGTTAAAAGAAGGTCCCCCAGGCAATATTACTCATCTTTGTCAGGCTACTTTCACACTAGCGGCACAGGTGTCCGCCAGGCTGTTCCGGCGGGTGAACATGTCGTAGTTTTAGTCCGGCCGCCTCTTGGCATGTTTGCCGTGCTGCGGCCGGAACTCCGGCCCGCCCCCATTATAGTGAATGGGGCTGGAGCATAGTGCCGGCCGCACACGTGCACTAGCAGCAGCACGGCTGTTCACCCGCCGGAACCCCGTGCCGCTAGTGTGAAAGTACCCAACTTCGATCCTCCCTGCCAGCCAAGCTTTGTTTGTTTGGCTGCAACAACAACTTGCCTGTATATCACAAGTGACCATTTCAATCAATGGTCTCAGTAGTCTTGTGTCGTAAACCGCTGAGGACAGCGATTGGCTGCAGTGGTTCATGCGGTATACGAGATGTCAACACAGCAGGTAGTGATTATAACTTTTATGGTTTTAACATATGTCTGCCTTTTTTTGTCTTTAAGCAGATTTGCTCATGGAAATTAGGTTTAATATTTGAAGTTGGTTTACCTCATTAGTGCTGTCCTGCATACATCCTAACAGTGCCTGCATGCTGCCAGCTGCCAGGAAATCCCAGCATCCTTTCTGCTTTGCAGAGTTTAGTAGAATAGAAACGTCTTCTGTAAACATAGGCAAAAATGTCTGTTTTTTTAGAAGAGGAATAGATTATGAACAAAAGATTTATAAAGGATTCATACTAGCAAATAAACCATATTAATTACTTAGAGAACACATACTGTATATCAATATAATGTATATAAATTATAAGCAGGCTAGAAAGGACCTTATGGGTCCACATTTAGATAAGAGCGAATCGATTATAAACCAATCGAATTGTTATGAATGTCACAAAAATTTGCCCGCCACGAACCTGAAGCCTTTCCGAATAGTTTCAGACGAATTGCATAAAAAAAGCACCCTGTGCCATTTCACTACAAATATTGGTGGGGTAAACCATGAGGGAGGAAGACAATGGAGGATCACATGACACTGGGATAAATGGGGGGTGGAGCTTACCCTGATTGTCTCAGAGGCTATCAGGCAGCAGTAGGTAGGCAGATCCTTCTGCAGATATAGAAGAATTGCCATTTGGTCTTCAGCTTGTGACCTGGAAGGAGGTCACGTGCCAGTGTCTGACAAAAAGCTGTTACAGACACCAAACCACTAATGTAGCGTGATAGGGACAACATAGAGAGAAAATAGGGTAGATTTTAGGGAATTTGATCAAGGATAGCTAGCTTTGAGGGAGTGAGATAATGGTCACTGAGTTGAATGTTTAATACAGCTGCCAGCTAGTTGTACATTACAAAATCCCCTGCAAGAAAAAGAACACAAAAGTACATTTTTTGTATATGAACAGACCGCTTAAAAAAACAAAAAAGTTTCTACAGTTCAATAGCATTCTGCTGCAAACACTGAGCTATTGCACATCTTTTTCTTCTAAAAACCATTTCAGTGCATTATACCCATCTTATTAACCCTTTCACTCCCGGAAGTTTTTTCGGTTATGCATTTTCGTTTTGCGCTCCCTGCCTTCAAACAGCCATAACTGTTTTATTTTTCTGTTCACATAGCTGTATGAGGGCTTGTTTTTTGCGGGACAAGTTGTACTTTCCAACACCGCCATTTAATATTACATATGGTGTAGGTAGTGGGAAGCGGGGAAAAAATTCCAAATCAGGTGAAATTGCAAAAAAAACGCTATTCCGCTACAGTTCTACGGGTTTCTTATTTACAGCGTTCGATGTGCATTAAAACTGACCCGTTACTTTCATTCTACTGGTCAGTACGAATCCGGCAATACCTAATATGTATAGTTTTTCCAGCGTTTTGATAGTGATAAAATAATTAGAAAGTTGCCCTTTTTTTTTTTTCCTTGTCATATCTTGACCCCTATAACTTTTTGGTATTTATGTGTACGGAGCTGTATGGGGGCTCATTTTTTCCGGGGCGATCTGAAGTTTTTATTGATCCCATTCTGGGGTGTGTGACTTTTTGATCACGTTTGATTTTTTTTAGAAAAAAAAAGCGACAAAAAAACAGCGAATCGCCATTTGGACGCTTTTTTCCGCCACACAATTCGCCGTATTGGAATTTTTTTTTTATATTTTAAAAGTACGGGCGTTTTCGGTCACGGTGTACCCACGATGTCTATATATATTGTTATTTAGGTATTTATTTTTTAATTATACGGAAAGGGGGGTGATTTGAACTTTTATATATTTTTTAACATTTTTTTTGACTATTTTAAAGCTCAAATATGAGCTAATATATTGTGGCTTTTTTTTTTCTTTATGAGCAATCAGGGATTTTCTAGACTGAGATAAATCCAAGAATTGCTCATTTCTTATCCTGGCCTGCCATCTAGTGGCCACAATAAGAATTGCACTTTGAAAACTGTAATCCTCACCAGTGAAGATTACAGTTTTCATGTGGTGTACAGACACCCCGATTGGCCACTTGGGGCGTCTGTACACCACCCGGAAGCGTAGGCTTCCGGGTTCAGACGCAACTAGCGCCCTGCAATCTAAACGCCCAGCAAGATGCCGCCGATCATGTAAGTAGCGGCAAGTCTCTGCTGTTAGAAACAGCAGAGACTTGCCGGTCATGACGCCCGCCGCACTTGCGAGCAGGCGCCATGTGCCCGCATCGCCCCAGCGCCGTACATGTACGGCGCTGGGAGTGTAAGGGTTAAATTCATATTACTGCAAGTTAACGTTAAGTTATAGCAAAAGCATTTTACGGCAATAACACTATTCTGATCCAGTGTTATTAAACGTGCTACATATTACTGCAAGACAACATTAAAGGGGTTGTCCGGGTTCAGAGCTGAACCCGGACATACCTTTCAATTCACCCAGGCAGCCCGCCTGAACAGGGCATCAGAGCATCCTATGCCCTGCGCTAATTAGCGCAGGGCAAAGGAATTTAGCCCGGTTCCGGTGACGTACCGGGCTCTGCCAGGCGGAGGCTTCTGCCCGGCAGTGAGTCCGGTGACGTCATCGGCGCTGATGGGCGGGCTTTAGCGCTGCCCTAGCCATTGAAACGGCTAGGGTAGCGCTAAAGCCGGCCCATTACGGCCGGTGACGTCACCGAACTGTTTACAAACAAAAGAGCCCTTGCCCTGCGTGATCCAGCGCAGGGCAAGGGAGGGCATTGGAGCATGAGATGCTCCGATGCCCTGTTCAGGAGGGCTGCCGGAGTCAAAACCTGGGTATGTCCGGGTTCAGTTCTGAACCCGGACAACCCCTTTAAGTTATAGCAAAAGCATTTTACTGCAATAACGCCATTATGACCCGTGTGTTATTTGTACCAGTTTAATTGCATCCACGTATTTAAATTACGGGGAAAAAAACTTGCAATTTTGCTAGTGCCATTTAATTATCTGTGTACCAAACCCCTGACTTTTCATTTATAGGTCTCATAATAAAATGTTCATAAAACAGAAAAATGCAAAATGAAAGACCTCATCATCCAAGAGTCAGAATGTGCATAGTAGCACCAGCCATCCGGTCAGTAGTAGTAGGCCACAGTTCTCCATGGCTTACAATAGGCGCCAAATTATTACTGAGGACAAAGAAGATGATGTAGTGGACTGGATTGCTCACTCCTCCTCCCAATCACAACAGGATAATGTGAGTCTGAGCCTGTGTTTTGGATCACAGCATTCCCCCTGATTCTGCTCCATGCAACCCAAGAGATGCCTTTCAGTTTCATCTGCAACCTCTCTGTCTTTACTGCCCCATAAATCAGGTCGAGTTTAAGACTCCTGATCTAGATGGTCAAAGAGCACAATTAAAACAACACCTATGAACCCTGACTAAAGTACCCATGAATAAATGCAGCTCAGTTGCGAATATGAATATGGAGCCTAGGGTAGCACCAGCAGTAAACAACGCTCTGGAAACAGGTTATACTTTTTCCATCAAAAGGGAAAGGGCAGCACTCACGTGGGGGTTGTCCTTTTTTCCTCTGTGGACTCCAACGGTCAGTAAAAATTTCCAGCACGGAACAAAGTGTGATCAAGGCACTGCATCGCCTCTGGTAATTGGCCGCAGGGGTCAGTGATGAAATGCTCAGATGAAACATCCAGTCTGTGAAGTCTGACGCAGTAAATACAGATAAGAAAGATACATAAAGTAACCACATCTAAAGGACGAAAACCATTATAATTCTGAAGCATGCATGTTAAAAATAATTGCAATGTTCAGTAATATTATTAAAGTATCAATTTGGGATATATTTTTCTTTGCCTATATAATGCAGTATCAAAGGCTATTATCAAAGGATAAGACACCGCAGGTGGAGTCTCGCCACACTCTCAATAAAGTGAAAAGAGTTGCTGTCCCCTCATGCTGCAGGGTCTCCTCTCTATCTTGTCATCTCTTTCAGCTTTTACATGTTAGAAGCTACATCTCATAGAACTATATTGGCAAGTCAGCACATAGATACTACAGGCATTGTAAGGTTTATATAACTGCAGCTAATCACTGTATATCCTTACCTACTATATATCTCCAAACCTGGGCCTTTAGAAGGGGAGACATTATATTATCAACTGAAAACAGGAATATACAAAGGAAGATGCAGAGTACACAGGGGAGGGGCCTGAGAGCTGGCAGGGGTGATTTGATTTGTGAAGTCATTCTGTAGCTCATAGGAAGTCAGTCACAATTACACATTAGAGCAAGCTCTGGGCTGCAGGTCAGACTCATGTGATCAGCTTCCCATAAAGAAAATGTTCAAAATGTATGACTGCAGCTGAGCTAGGATGTAACAAATGCTAGAGTGCTGGCGGTGAGTTAATAATATATGTAAAATAAAAAAACTACTTCTTTAGTAAAGTAACATTGTGACTAAAAATTTATTGGTCCTTAATTGACGTTTTCCCATAAAAGGAAGTGACAGCATATCACTAGAAAACATGACTACCTCCTAATCAGTGGAGGACCAACTGCTGAGACATCTAAAGGCCCCTTTACACTGCCCAAGTATCGGACCCAACCCCCAAGAACAGAAGCACTTTTATATTGACTTGCATTGGGGGTCATTCCGGATCCGTCTTGGTGCGGATGCCTGGACCGGAGAGAAAACTGCAGCATGCTGCGGTTTGTTCTCCGGTCTGAAGACGTAACAGAATGCTTTCAGGAGCATTCCGTTGTCTTCAGTTCAGTTTTTCCCCCATTGACAATGAATGGGGACAAAACTGAAGCGTTTTTTTCCGGTATTGAGCCCCTATGACGGAACTCAATACCGGAATTTAAAAACGCTAGTGTGAAAGTAGCCTAAGTTAGTAGTTAGACTGATATTTGTATTTGTGAAGTAAACGTAATGTATATGTAGAAAAACAGAAGAAACACTGTCCAATTACTGACATCAAGCATACTGTATATCACTTTTCTTTAACTTAAAGAGGACCTTTCACCACTCCTGACATGCCTGTTTTAACCCTTTCACGACCGGAGGTTTTTTCGGTTCTGCATTTTCGTTTTGCGCTCCCTGCCTTCAAACAGCCATAACTGTTTTATTTTTCTGTTCACATAGCTGTATGAGGGCTTGTTTTTTGCGGGACAAGTTGTACTTTCCAACGCCACCATTTAATATTACACATGGTGTAGTGGGAAGCGGGAAAAAAATTCCAAATGGGGTGAAATTGCAAGAAAACCGCTATTCCGCTACAGTTCTACGGGTTTCTTATTTACAGCGTTCGATGTGCATTAAAACTGACCGGTTACTTTCATTCTACTGGTCAGTACGAATCCGGCAATACCTAATATGTATAGTTTTTCCTGCGTTTAGATCAGTGGTTCTCAACTCCAGTCCTCGGGACCCACCTGCCAGTCAGGTTTTCAGGATTTCCTTAGTTTAGACCAGCTGATATAATTAGCGTCCATCCATCAGGACTTACCACAGGTATTCATTCTGTGGGATATTCCTAAATCCTGACTGGCAGGTGGGTCCCGAGGACTGGAGTTGAGAACCACTGGTTTAGATGGTGATAAAATAATTAGAAAGTTGCCCTTTTTTTTTTTTTCCTTGTCATATCTTGACCCCTATAACTTTTTGGTATTTATGTGTACAGAGCTGTATGGGGGCTCATTTTTTGCAGGGCGGTCTGAAGTTTTTATTGATACCATTCTGGGGTGTGTATGACTTTATCACTTTTTATTTAATTTTTTTTAGAAAAAAAAAGGGACAAAAAACTGCGAATCGCCATTTGGACGCTTTTTTCCGCCACACAATTCGCCGTATTGAAATTTTTTTTTTATATTTTAAAAGTACGGGCGTTTTCAGTCACGGTGATACCCATGATGTCTATATTTATTGTTATTTAGGTATTTATTTTTTACTTATACGGAAAGGGGGGTGATTTGAACTTTTATATCTTTTTTATTTTTTATATATTTTTTAACATTTTTTTTTAATTTTTCTGTGATTATTTTAAAGCTCAAATATCATCTGATCTATTGTGTTTTGTTTTTTTTCTTTATGAGCAATCATGGATTTACTAGATGCAGTTAAAACCATGAATTGCTCATTTCTTATCCTGGCCTGCCATCTAGTGGCCAGAATAAGAATTGCAGTTTGAAAACTGTAATCCTCACCAGCGAGGATTACAGTTTTCATATGGTGTATAGACACCCCGATTGGCCAATCGGGGCGTCTGTACACCACCCAGAAGCGTGGGCTTCCGGGTTCAGACGCATCCTGATGCCGTGATCACGGCATCAGTAAGGCCCAGGAAGTCTCCGCAGACGGAGGTAAGATGCAGCAAGTCTCTGCTGTTAGAAACAGCAGAGACTTGCCGGCCATGACACCCGCCGCACCCGCGAGCGGGCGTCATGTCCCCGCACCGCCCGCGTGCCGTACATGTACGGCGGCGGTCGGGAAGGGGTTAATAGCTTCATGCATTCCCCATGTAATAACAATTCTGGAGCATCTATTCTTATGTCTGTATGTTGTGCCATTTCTTTATTATTTGCACTAGAAGTTATGAATGAATTGCTATTTGCCTTTAGTAAAAGAACAGAGGGGAGGTAACCAGTTGGGGTGTGTACCTGCACAGTCTTAACATGGCAGCACTGATTGGCTAGAGTCAGACTGTGCAGGTACACGCCCCCAACTGGTTACCTCCCCTCTGTTCCTTTACTCAAGGCAAATAGCAATTTATTCGTAACTTCTAGTGCAAATAATAAAGGAATGGCACAACATAGAGACATAAGAATAGATGTTCCAGAATTGTTATTACATGGGGAATGCGTGAAGCTATTAAAACAGGCATGTCAGGAGTGGTGAAAGGTCCTCTTTAAATACAGCTCTCACCAATTGCCTGGGCCACAGTTTCCTCTTGAGTACGTCCCTTGCGGAGGGCAGACATGGCTGCATCCCGAAGCCTCTCTAGAACTCTGCGTAGCACTGCATGCAGTTGCTGTCGAAACCCTGGATTGTCACAGCCCATATTGTAAGGCAGATATTTTTTGAGTAGTTGCAGCTCATGAGAAGATGGGGGTTGATTACTCCGAGGACCACAACACAGGAAACTCATTGCATCTAGACGTACGCCATCATCAGCAGATTCCAGACACAGCTGCAGCCTCTCTTCTGCTTCTACCATTTGGCTTGAGACTACCTTCTGTGCCCGTGCAAGGCTGATCCAGCCACGTAGATGTGGTATGCCTGAACCACACAGTTGCTTTGCCAAAAATTTGGATGAGTCGCTAAATGTGCGCAGAGTACACGGGAGAATATGAGTAGCTGCATTATTTTGTAGACTACATTCTGTGGAGCTTAGTGCATCAGAAAGAGGTGCAAGCCAAATTTCTGCCCAAAGTTCAGCTAGCTCCCCTTCATCCACTATGCCCTCCTGAACCCATTCTTGTTTCTGTAGAGAAATAAAAGTGCGGTAAGTCTCTGCAGCGGGAGGGCAGAGGTAGTTTGTCTCCAAACAGCAAAACAGATGGGAAGGAAGCAAAGGATAGAAAGCCAAAATCTGTAAACAAAAAAAAAAAATTGTCAACTCTAACAGAAACAAAGCAATAGTACATACTATAGGTGATTACTGAGAATATACAGGATATTAGTTCTGACCTTCTTAGACCCCAGAAATGGCAACAGAGCGCAAAGTACTGTATATCTTGATCGCGCCTGCCAGGAGATTTCAGTGATTTTCTGCAGCAAATTTTGAAGCATGGTATCTTCTGTTACTGCCAAGAGCTGACACTCCATATGGTGTATGTGTAAATAGTGCTGGAAGCAGCAGAGCACCAGAGCGGTCATACCATCCACCTGTGCATGAATAAGGTAACATAACACCTTTGATATATATGGTAAAAGTGTTAGAATAAAACAATTTAAAGGTGTTTTACGGGAGTTAAATATTGATGACCTATGACCTCAGGATAGGTCATCAATATCAGATCTGTGGGGATCAGATAGCTGTCACCCCTGGTGATCAGCTGCTTGAGGAGGCCGCAGTGCTTGGGTCAGCATGTTACGTCAATTGGTCGGATGGCTTTCTGCAACTCAGACCCATTTAAGTGATTGGCCCATCAATATTTAAAGTGGTGTCAGAGTTCAATAGACTTGAGCAGCCCTGCAATCTGCTATATAACAAATCAAGCAATGCTCAGCCCTTTTCTCACCTGCTACTTCCAGCGATGTGCACTTATGCTGCACCGCTGCCGTCATCTTGTCATCTTTCCGACTGCAGCAATGCCATCTGTGCGCACAGATCACAGTGCAGTCCATCAGTGGCCTCAGCAATACAAGAGATGGCACCGCTGCAGCCAGGAAAACAAACAGCAATGTGAAGGACCGGAGCTTATCGTAGGAAGCTGCAGGGGAGAAAACCGCTAAGCATTTTAGCACATTTACAGGCTGCCTGAATTTTACCTTTAACTCATGGGCTGTCTGAATTTTTATTGAACTCGGACAACCCTTTTAACTCCTTGATAAACCCTTTAAGACATCATCACAGGAATAGCTACAATACAAATCAAGATACTGCATATGGCACCCCCCCCACCAAAAATATATATTTTTAAGACTAATAGTAATATTTTGGACAAATAAAGTAACAAGAAATTCTTACCTGCATTTCTGCACCAGTCCACAGAAGATTCATCACACGAGAGGCCGTCTCTCCAGTACCTGTCAATAGAAAAGCCCCTTGCATTCTGAGCAGCACAGTCAGGTGCTCCCGTATACGCTGTAACCAGAGGCAGAGCACTAAAACAAAAAGGGGCAAGAATCAGTCATTTGTTGTTTTTAAAAAACTAAATGGGCTAAGCTTATTAAGCTTTGTATATTGTACCTTGAAAACTGTAATATGGTTCAGTCTGCTGTGCACATAGGCAGGCTACAGCAGGAAACAGGCACTCCAGTAAGGTCGTACTCTGAGGATAGACAAATCATACAGTACAGATACTGGTTATGAACCTGCCTGCCTATACGTACAGTACATATTCTGCTTTTATGGAATACACCCTTTATCAGTATCTAAATGACAGCAAGATTACATCACAGAACTACACATTAAAAGATGTGGCTGCACCGACTGCCAGAAAGTGACGGTCGGAGATGCAGCTGAGAGACCAAGTGGTCTGATGTATAGGCAAATGTGCTATGCCAGAAGCGTCTGCAGCAAAGTTCCTTAGAGATGACTACACTCATAACTAGATGTACACTAACATATATAAAGAGATGAACTCTAGATTACCAGCCTTCATTTCAATTTGACTGATCTTAAAATTCAATAGAGACAATCCACTATGCTGATTACTGTTACAGGATTACAAAATGTTATGATGTTACCTGGCCTGAAGAATATAATTTACAGGTTAGAAGATCTCCACGGCCACAGGTGAGCAGCCCTCGTAATACGGCTAACAGTCCAACGTCACTGGTTGTGTGCCTAGGGTGAGACACCTGTAGTTCTCCAAACTGTAAGTCACCGGAGGCTGCAAGATGGATGTAAAAGAAATACATATGAAGCTGTCCTTAAAACCCTGACAGCTAAAATGTCTATATGACATGGTAGCTATGATTTCTCAATAGCAGTGTTGACGCTCTCCAAAGGAGAAACAATATAAAATATTGTAATTTGATACCTTTTAATAGCTATCTAAAATACATAATGTTATGGGGGCGTGGCTACCGGCTGTGTGAGATAATAGCTCCGCAGCACTTCAGCACTAAAGCGGCACAAAACATCACGAGACTGCATAAACTAAGCTCATTGCGTGACGGGCTTCGCTCCAGTGACCCACAGGACCCATTTAATGGCGAAAAAACGGGGGGGGGGGAAGAAGAGTCCATTGAAACTTACCCAGTTTTTCCCTGCAGTGGATCTCTCCCAAGATGGCGCCATGTTTCATCAGGCAGCAGCAGAAGGTGAGCACATGGCTCCAACCAGTTCCCCGTCCTCCTCAGCAGCAAGGGGACAAGGCTCAGGAGGATCCACATCAGAATCTTGCCCCAGTTCATCTCCAGGTGAGAACCTCTCTAATATACACAACAGTGCAGCCTCATTTACTAAAGCCTCTAGAAGTCAGGCTATTACTATAGACAAGGCAAAAGGGAAACAACAAGCTGCCATAACTGCAAGTCCTTGCTCTACTATATCAGGGTCAATTAACCCTGTAACTGAATTACAAATGAAAAATCTGCTGGCTGATCTAAAATTAGCCATTCAACAAGATTTCAGGTCTGCTTTATCTCAATTACAACATGAAATTACCTCTTTGGGCTCCAGCACTGATCATATTGAGACCAAAATGGCGGAGTTTACAGTGGCCCATAATGGGATAGTAGATGTGGCTAATAATCTAGAGGAAGAAGTATCTGCTCTTAGAAATAAAATCGCAGACATGGAAGATCGTTCAAGGCGAAACAATGTCCATTTTAGAGGAATCCCAGAAGATATAAAACAAGAAAAGTCTGAAAGAATATCTTACAGATTTATTTGCGGCCCTATTACCTCACGCAAACACTATAGACTTTCTGATTGATAGGGCTCATCGTCTGCCCAAACCAAAATCACTTCCAGCAGATATTCCCAGGTACGTTATAGCCCGTATACACTTTTTTCATGTCAAGGAACAATTACTGGATGTCATGCGCAGGGGATCAGATCTTCCAGAAAGATTCAAGAACATCTCCTTGTATGCTGACCTATCAGCAGCTGCTCTTGCTAAAAAGCGGGAATACCATGAAGTCACAAAGCTGCTCAGAGATCAGAATATTCCTTACAAATGGGGCTTTCCCGTCAAGTTGATCGTCACCAAAGGTGGTCAGAAGCATGTTCTTTCTTCTCCAGGCACCGCTCTTCAGATGTGTAAAGAATGGAATCTACTCTCAGGAGATGATACCGCAAATATCGGCAAAAGACAAGCCCCTCAACACATCCCTGAAGAATGGACCACAGTGACATACCGGAAACGCCGCACAGTTTAGTTTTACTCAGGCGAACTGGAGATTTGCTCTTTTTGTATCCTTTGCCAATAGGCATGTCTTTAAGTTGCCTCATTTTTATATAAGGTTATGGGGTGGCACTAGCTCACAATATGTTTAACACGGATTTCGCTAATCCGTTCCCCAATGGATACCCATTTTGTATCCTACAATGTTTAATTGACTTTTCTTACATTGGATTTCCATCCTGGACTCTCTTTATTGAGTTTATTAATGTTTTCTTAGATCTCATCTTTTTTCATGTTTTCTTCTCTTTGCCCAGTGAACAGTGGCGATACTTCATATGTGCCATTTATACGTTTGAATGTAGTAGTATAGTAGTAATGTGTAATGGGGCTGCATCACATTGTTCACCACACTAAATATGGGTTTTAAAATAATTTCTCTAAACGTTAAAGGTCTGAATTCACCTTTCAAAAGAGCAATGCTCTGGAAGGAAATTAAAGCACTAGGTGGAGATGTAGTGTGCATTCAAGAAACACATTTGCGATCGACTGATCTCAAACAGTTACAAAACAAACAATTCCCTTATATATATTCAACGGCAGCGCCTAATAAAAAAACGAGGCGGCACTATTGCAGTCAAAAACACAGTAGCATTCACCCTACATAGAGGTGTGGTGGACGATGGGGGCAGAGTGGTTGTCTTATACTGCACTATTAATAATGCAAAATAAACCTTGGTTGCACTATATGCTCCTAACAAAGGGCAAGAGCATTTTCTCAACACGATACTAACAAGGGTATCTAAAGAACCATTTGGGTCCTTAATAGTGATGGGAGAGTTCAACAAGCCCATTTGGCCTTCAATGGACTCTACATCTAAAGTTTCCTATAAAGAACCAACTTCCCTATACGCTATAATAAACAAAAATGGCCTATACGACATCTGGCGTATTCAACACTCTTCTGATAGGGATTTTACCCACATAAGATCTATACTAGAATTGATTTTATTCTTGTTGATAAATTCCTCTTACATCGAATTAGCCACTCTGACATCCATACTATAATGTGGTCGGACCACGCTCCTATCACCATATCTGTGACTGAACAACTCAAATCCCTTCTTACCTTGGAGATTGAATAACTATATTCTTACTCATAATTCCTATAGACCACAGATGCACCGTTTTATTGAAGACTTTTTTTTACCTTTAATGATAATAATATGACCTCAAACAGTACACTTTGGTGTGCTATTAAAGCTACAGTGAGGGGACGCTTTATACAGCAATCCTCATTTGATAAAAAGTGTAGACAAGCTAAACAGCTCCAACTTCAGCTATTAGCAGATCTTCATAGGAAAAATAAATTGGCATATTCCACTGAACTAGCTCTTAAGATATCTGTAGTACAAGGTGAATTACACAACTTACAGTCATATCAATATGATTTAGCATTAAGACGCCTCCGATTAAAACATTACTGGTACGACAATAAATCAGGAGCTATATTAGCCAGTAGACTCAAAAACCAGTCTTTGAAATCTAGAATTTCATACCTACAGGGTTCAAACGGTACCAAAATTAGGGGTTCTAAGGGAATTGCTAACTCCTTTGCCCACTATTACAAAGCCCTATATAATTTGAAAGATGATAGTACCGCACATCAACCAACACAGAGTGAAATTATGTCCTTTTTAAATCAAATACCCTTACCTAAACTCTCTACAACACATATGCAACATTTGACCGCAGAAATATCTGTACAAGAAGTAATAAAACTTATTGACTCACTGCCTCTACATAAGTCTCCAGGTCCAGATGGAATGACTGGAGAGTTTTATAAAACCCACAAATTCCTTATTGCCCCATATCTAACTAAAGTATATAATGATGTACTCAGAAATGGCAAATTTCCATCAGAGATGTTAGAAGCACTGATTGTCGCCTTACCCAAACCTCGGAAACCACCAAATATACCTGCTAATTTTAGGCCCATTTCACTTCTGAATGTCGACTTAAAATTATATGCCAAAATATGGGTTTATAGGCTAAACAACATCCTTCCTTCTATTATATGTAAAGATCAAGTGGGGTTTGTAAAGGGGCATCAGACAACGGATGGAACCCGATGGTTTATAGACATTCTGATGGTGGTGGCGGAGCGTCGGACGCCTTCTCTGCTTCTCTCTTTGGATGCAGAGAAGGCGTTCGATAGGATTGATTGGGGCTATATTGAAGAAGTGCTTAGAAGATTTGGATTTCCCCACACAGTCATTACTCCCATCATGGCATTGTATGGCAACCCAACTGCAAAGGTTTTTACATCGGGTTCCATCTCAGACCCATTCACCATCTCAAATGGAGTTAGACAAGGGTGTCCATTGTCTCCTATCATTTTTGATATGGTCATGGAGCCCTTAGCTCAACATATCAGGACATCTCCAGATATTACGGGCATTAAGAGTAGGCTCAGAAGATCATAAAATTGGCCTCTTTGCGGACGATGTTCTCATCTGCCTTAGTAAACCAGAATCATCCTTATCCTCTGTTATGGATATCCTTGCACGCTTTACCTTAATCCTTAGGGATGGGTATTAATGAGAATCTACAGTCAACCTTACAGCGGCAATACCCTTTCAGATGGACTTCTGAGGGTATTCCGTATTTGGGAGTAATCCTAACATTTCCCCCCTCTAGGCTTCAGGCTACAAATTTTCAGACCTTAATTAAACAACTCAATACTGACATCAAAGCCTTCTCGACATATCCTATTTCTTGCTTGGGTCGTATTGCTGCTGTTAAGATGTTTTTACTACCTAAGATATTATACTATTTTCGTTGTTTACCTATTTTTATTCCTTGCCAAATTATTAAAAGAATACAAGGTATATTACTTAACTTCATCTGGGTGAACGGTAGACGAAGAGTACCTGCTTCTACCCTATTTCTCCCTATATCACATGGAGGTCTAGAGCAACCATTCTAGATCAGCTCAAACACTTATGGACAAATGACATTAGTAAGCATTGGGTGTCCATGGAGAATCATTTAGCTGGAACAACTAAGATGAAGTTCCTTTTACGGAGCGCTTCTTTGAGTAAAAAACCTTTCCTCATTGGTTCTCTTCCCTTACAAGCAGGTATCAAACTATGGACTAAATGTTCCTTCATCAGAACATTAATTCCCTTACGTTATCTTGACACTCCATTACAGGTCCTACAAACGCTAATTCCAGATATTGATCTATCAGGTTGGTTAGACGGAGGGACTGTTACATTAGGGAAGATCCATACAGATCAGACACTTTTCATTTTCACAGATTATGGACAAATTTGGGATTGATAAGAGAGACTTTTATAAATATCTTCAGTTAAGACATCTATTACACTCACTCAAACAGTTCCCCTCTTTACCCACTACTAGTTTTGAAAACTTCTTCTCTAACACCTCCCTGAGAAAGAAAGGGCTGTCTAAAAGCTACCAAGCGATAATGTTCCTACACATACCAGAAGCCCTAACATTCCAATCTAAATGGGAATTTGATTTGGGACGTTCCTTCAATAAGGAGCAATGGTATCATGTATTTACTCTTAGTGTTATCACCTCCAAATGTATCAACCACTTAGAGGCATCGAGAAAGCTATTATATAGGTGGTATTATACACCATACCGCTTATCTAAGATTTTCCCTCAGACCTCCCCATTATGTTGGCGCGGTCATAGAGAGGTAGGAACATTATTGCATATTTGGTGGCATTTTCATCGATTAGACAATTTTTGGATCAGTATTGCTCGCTTGCGTCAATGAGTAACCAAATCTATATTTCCTTGGGGCCCAGAAGTAGCTTTACTTTCTTTAGGATTAGAAAATATGACCATGGAGGACATTACCATTATATCTCACATCGTTTCACTTTAAGCTGTTTGGACAGCTGGTATAACTCTTAATGTATCAATTTTCACTTTCACAGGCCTCTGTATGCAAATATGGATCACTGTTCACTCCTTTGAGCTCAGATAGCACACTATTACATTAGCACGATCTGTCGAACTAGTATAAACTGAAAACATACATAAATATATTATGTAAAATAGGTATTTACAATATAGTTTCCGATTCCTCACCAGTTTCAAAATGCTGTACAAGGTTAAGAGCGGCACGAGCTGCTGACTCCACTACTGGTCCTGTATTTGCCAGGGAGGCCACAGCAGTCCCAGCTAATAATCTGGCATCACGGCTGATATTCTTAAAAAAAAAAAAAAAAAAAAAAAAAAGGAAAAATATATATTGCATTATAGCAGACAATGTCAGTATTATGTTACACCAAGGGCAACACGTACATGTCCTCTCAAGTGTCACTACAAGTGAAAGAACTTTTAGTAACTTCTACTAAGTATCTTCACCATAACCCAAAAGTTTAATAATAAATAGCAGCAATGTTTGTTAGAGGGTAGAGGAAACCGTAGCTCTTTACACTGGTAATACTACCCTCAGCAAACCCTTGCAGCATCACAACAAAGGTGCTATACAGACATGAAAACTAAAAATTAGTACATGTGTACATAGTGGCAGAATTCAGACACATATAGGATACTTTTATGTATTTTTTAAGCATGCAACTATAGGAAAAAGCACTGGCCTCTCTGTGTGCATAGGTCAGCTCTTTTTCCTATAAAATGTTAGTATGGCCATTGCTGCTAGATTGCAGAGTGGTCGTAATCCCTGGACACAAGAGGTGCATAATGTGATGAAAAAATCTAGCCAGCAAAGGAGGCAATATGAACAATCACAATACATTAGTAAGAGTCTTGTAATAACTTGTCTACATGATATGAATGCCATTTGCTGAAGTGAGCCAACCTCTTTAACCCCTTGAATACCAGAGGTTTTTTCGTTTTCATTTTTCTTCCCTGTCTTTACCTTACTTTCTGTTCACATAGCCGTATGAAGGCTTGTTTTTTTTGAGGGACAAGTTGTACTTTCTAATACCGTCATTTAATATGGCATATAAGGTAGTGGGAAGCAGGAAAAAAATTCCAAACGGGGTGGAATTGGAAAAAAAGCACAATTCTACCACAGTTTTATGGGTTTTTATCCCTATGGCGTTCCCTATGCTGTAAAACTGACTTGTGCTCTTCATTCTCTGGGTAAGTACCATTACAAAGATACCACATTTGTATAGGTTTTCTTGTGTTTTAATACTGAAAAAAAAATAAAAACTTTGAAAAAAATATTCTGAACCCCCATAACTTTTTTATAGTTATGTCTAATGAGTTATGTCGGGCTTATTTTTTGAGGAACGATCTGTAGTTTTTATTGATATCGTTCTGGAGTACGTGTGACTTTTTGATCACATTTTATTCAATTTTTTGGGGTAAGTGAAGCGATGAAAAAATGCGAATCAGACATTTTGATTTTTTTTCCCTTTACGTCAGTTTGCCGTAAGGAATAAATATTTTTATGTTTTAATAGTACAAGTGTTTTCAGATGTGGTGATGCCCATTATGTTTATTGTTTATGCATTTATTTAATTCCATGGAAAAGGGGCGATTTAAATCCATAGAACTACAGTTTACTGTATTTTTCGCTTTAAGGCGCACCCCAGATTTTAGAGTAGGAAAATAAGAAAAAAATTATTTTTCATCACACCTCATATCAGACCCCCCATAAATTTCAGGACATCACATCAGACCCCCATATCAGCCCTCTATGTCAGAACCCCATCAGACCTCAGATAAGCCCACTGTGCCCCCATATCAGCCCACTGTGCCCCCATCAGACCTAAGATCAGCCCACTGTGCCCCCATATCAGCCCACTATGCCCCCATCAGACTTCAGATCAGCCCCCATATCACCCCACTGTGCCCCCATATCAGCCCACTCTGCCTCATGAGACCTCAGATCAGCCCCCATATCACCCCACTGTGCCGCCATATCAGCCCCCTCTACCCCCATCAGACCAGCCCATCAGCCCCCATATTAAATGAATATGCCCCCCATCAGACCTCAGATCAGCCCATAAGCCCCCATATTAAATGAATATGCCCCCATCAGACCTCAGATCAGCACATAAGGATAAAAAATAAACGTCTCTTACCTGTCCCGCGGCTCTACTCCGGGTCCAGCGCTCCTCTGGCTTCTAAGGCCGGCGCTGCACTGTCGCGGCTGTACGCGGTCAGGACAGTACAGAGCTGGCCTGGGCAGACAGAAGAGCGCCGGACCCAGAGTGGAGCAGCGGCACAGGAGAGGTAAGAGAGGTTTTTATTTTATCCTTATGGGGCTGGGTGGGCTGATCTGAGGTCTGATGGGGGTCCCGGCACCTTATACATACAAGTGAGCGCTTTCATAATGGAAGCGCTCACTTGTATTCGCTTTATAAGACACACCGCAATTTTCCCCCTAGTAAAAGTGCGTCTTATAAAGCGAAAAATACGGTACGTTCTATTTGCAGTTATCCTATGAAGGCCTGCATCCTGCAGCTGCAGCTCTAATATGCTCGGTCAGACAGACTCAATGAATCAGAACGAAGGAACGCCTCCCTTGATCACCCCACGGGGGAGTCGGTCCTAACCTGGAAGGGTGTGCTTCCGGGTCTTTTGACATTTAGGTGCTGTGGTCACGCTTGGCCATGGCATCTAAAGAGTTAAATGGCTAAGGTGCTTGAGAGCAGGTGCCATATTTAAAGCATGTAAGGGTTAAAGGGGTTTTGTAAGATTTTAATACCGATGACCTATCCTCTGGCACTGGGGGTGTGAGCGCTATGGCCTTCTCGCAGCTTTTCTTACACCAGTGATGGCACATTCATCTGTTACGTGGCCCAGACGTAGTTCAGCCCCATTGAAATGACTGGGGCTGAGCTGCGATACCAAGCACAGCTGCTATAGAATATATGATTTTGTGCTTGGCGAGTATGGTGAAGGCTGCAGCACTTAACAGAGTGCCACTGCCTTCTCAAACAGCTGATCAGCAGGGATCCTGAAAACCCTTTTAAACAAGCATATAGCAGAGCAAAATAAAGAAAAGATACAATTTTAAGTTACATCCCGATATAATCAATGGATCAGAGGTATAGAATTGGCATAAAGTACTAATATAGTAATACCTGGTCTATAATTATTTGCAGCAGTGATTCCAGTACGTTTTCCACAAGGTTTGGTGAACAAGAAGAATCCCATACCAGTGGGCGAATACTGTCAGCAAGCTCTCGAAACAGCTGAAGGCACAACTAGAGGGAACACAATGACACAGAATGATCACCCTAAAAACAGACACAGCCTTCGTAATTAAAAACTAATCTGAGAAATCAATGTTAAAAAATAAACTTTAAATAAAAACAACAGTAAAGTAATTTAATCAGGAGTTGAACACATGTGAAAAAATGGAAAAAGATTCAACTTTCCAGTATATATTGCATTTCAATTACTCAACAATTTACCCCTTATGAATGAAGCCTATTTTGGGCTTAAAGGGGTTGTCCCCCTCTCATCCTATTATGGCCGCGATGGTAATAACTACAGTAAGCGTCGGCCAGTGGAGGCAGAATTACAGAAGTGGCCAATGCTCTGCTGTTTCCATGACTCTCATAGCAGTGAATGGGAGCTACACAAACAGTATAGAACAGTAGACTATGCTGTTTCCGAAAGCTCTGCAAGATTTTCAACTTACTTTAACACTGAGATGACAATAATCAGCACTTTGAGCAAATTCTCCACGTAACACTGAAGATAAAGTTAAAGACATTTTTGAAAGTAAAGCTTGTAGATTTTTTGTGAAATATGTCCGTCCAGAGGGGCTTCCTTCCAAACACATACATACTGCAAAAGACAAAAACATGCAGACTGCAATCACTACATATGTGACAACAAAATCCAAATAAATAAAAGCAAAAAGCTTAGATACAGGCAGATGCATACATATTGTACAATTCTAGTCAAGTAGGACACATGTTATAAGAATATATTAGGGAGCTCTACCTGTATGCAATTCCACAAGCTGGAACACCTATGATAAAAAAAAAAAAAAAAAAAAAAAAAAAAAGACAATGACAAGTTAAGATTAGCTGCACATCTTAAAATATTTTAAGGGAAATGCCATTATTTAAATCTTTTTATAAACGTATGTGCCATTAGAGAACAATAGGCTGCCATAGCCTGTTTTCTGTAGCCTGCATAGTCATCTCATCATCATTACAGATGTGGGGGATTAAAAGGGTTATCAAACTTCTAAAAAAGCAAAAAATAAATAAACACTAATGTAAATGTTACAAACAAATAAAAAACACTACTACACTACTGTCGTGTCAAAATGCTCACTCCACTCTTGATAAAGAACTTGAGGGGTGTACTTTCCAAAATGGGGTCACTTTCACAAGATTTTAACTTTAGCAGTATCTCAGGGGCCCTGCAAACGTCGAAAAACATTGCAGCAAAATCAGCACTCCTTAACAAATACCTTGAGGGGTGTAGTCTCCAAAATGGGGTCACTTCTCTGGGATTCCAATTATTATTTCACCCTAGAGCATCTACCGTTGTCATCACAAACTGTGTAAGTTACCACATTGGGCCTCAAATGCACATGGTACTCTCTATCTCCTGAGCCCTGCTGTATGTCCAGGCAAAATTTTAGGGCCACATGTAGGGTGTTTATAAAAGTAGGAAGCACAGCATAAGGGCTCCTGCACACGACCGTACGTATTTTGCGCTCCGCAAAAAATACGGATGACGTCCGTGTACAGATGATTGGCCACTAATAGAACAGTCCTATCCTTCTCTGTAATGCGGATAATAATAGGACATGTTCTATTTTTTGGTAGAATGGACACACGGAAACGGAATGCACATGGAGTAACTTCCGTTTTTTTTCCGGACAGTATACGAAACCATTTCAATGGGTCTGCAAAAAAACAGAAAAGACATGGAAAGAAAATACGTTCGTGTGCATGAGCCCTAATATTGATAGGGCTTGCTTTTCACATTGGTATACAGTGGGCACAACATATTGGGCACTGAAATGGCATATTTGTGTAAAAATTGCAATTCTGAATTTGCACATTTGCTGTGAAATCATTTTTTTCCAAACACCTGTTGGGTCAAAATAACGATCACTAAACCCCTTGATAAATTCTGTGTGGGGTCTTGGGGTCTAAAATGGGGTCCCTACTTGGGTTTTTTTATTTTTTTTATTTCACCACAGAGCCTCTGACGTTGTTGGCCAGTGCTGTATATATATCACCAAACTAGGCCTCAAATGCTCTTTCAGTGTGCCCAAATACCAGTTTATGACCACATATTGTGGTCATACTCGGAAAAAAAAATTATGTAACAACAGTTGGGCGCTTTTTTCCATTACCACTTGTGAAATGAAACATTTATAATTGAAATAAAATGTAATTTTTCATTTCACGTCCAATCTTTTAACACAGTACTAGTGCCTCAGGGGCTCTGCAAATGACATGGCACCCGATAATCATTCCAGCGAAAACTGCCATCTAAAAGTCAAATGGTGCTTCTTCCCTTCTGAGCCTTGCGGTGTGCCCATACATCACTTTACACCCATATAATGGTGTGTCGCTGTATTCAGGAGAAAATAAGTAACCAATTGTGGGGAGCTTTTTCACCCATAACCATTGTGAAAATCAACAGTGTTGGGCTAAGGCAACATTTTATTGATAAAAATGTAATTTTTCATTTTCACAGCCAAGTCTCTCTAAATTCTAAGAAACACCTCTAAGGTTAAAACCCTCAAAACACCCCCTCGATAAAATTCCTTGCAGGGTGTAGTTTCTATATTGGGATTATTTGGGGGGGGGGGGGGGGTCCACTTGAGGGGTACCTCAGGGTCTTTTCAAATTCCACATAAGGCCCAAAATCCATTACAGAAAAATCTGCCCTCCAAAAGCCAATTGGAGTTCCTTCTCTGAGCCCTGTGGTGTGTCCACACACCAGTTTATGACCACATATAGGGTGTTGCCATATTCAGGGAAATATGCTCCGTTCTAAGTATAAAGGTGGGATCTGCACCTATCAGACATTGGGGGCATATTCTAGCAACAAGCCCCCAATGTTTAAGATGGGAATACCCTTAAAGAAATTATATGAAAATATATATATATATATATATATATATATATATATATACACAAAATGACAAAAAATGGAACAGCACCTCCTACAGGTGAGAGTCAGGTGCAAGCTACCTGCTGGCTAATTAAATACTAAACAGAAAATGGCAGCAGCACTAGATGAGCCATGAGACATAAAATGAACATGAAATGAACATATGAAGAAGCAAAAAAGCATAACTGCTATGTAGATAAAGTGGAAGCTCTTAGCGCATATAAATGATCATAAATATGTCGGGCTCATCCACCAACGATCAAGGTGGCTTCCAATCGGATGAGTCCTACACTAACACTGACCTGCATCCTACACAAACCGGCAGGCCCATATCAGGAGAACAACATACCTGGTCAGAAGCTGCACCAATGTGAACAGGAGTGCTAAATTCCCAGAGGAGGCCAGGCCTCCTCTATATATACACATAAAATGACAAAAAATGGACAGCACCTCCTACAGGTGAGAGTCAGGTGCAAGCTACCTGCTGGCTTATTCTTCCTGCTCAGCTCTTAAGAATTTAACCTGGCACACTGACCGCATCCATGTCCGTTCTGTGTCACCCGCCAAAAAATAGAACATGTCCAATTCTTATCTGTATTACAGACAAATTTGGACCGTTCTATAGAGGGCTGGTCATTCCGTTACGCAAAATATGTAATGCACACAGCTGGAATCTGTTTTGCGGATTCGCAACTTGCAGATTGCAAAAACGGCAACTGCCGTGCGCATGAGCCCTAAAGGGGTTCTCAGGATATTTTGTCTATTTAGCACATGGTACTAACCTGTGGAGGGAAGATGTTTTACATAGTACTTACCCTTTCTTGCGTACCTGATGCCACAGTCTAACTATAACGCAGATGAACAGGAAAAGAAGCTCCATTTTCGGTAAGGAACTAGATGGAAGAGCTCACAGCGCGCAAGTGCAATGAATGCTCATAATCGGGGAACCGAGGATAGATGTGTACTATGTAAAACATCTTTCATCCACAGGTTAGTACCATGCGCTAATTAGACATAATGCCTTGAGAACCCTTTTGACTGAATATGCCATAAAGCATTTACAAATTACAAATGTAAAAAAATGCAACTTACCTCACATTTCAGTTCACACTTACCTTAATAAATATGAAATAAAATGTAATAAAACTCTATAGTAGAAGTGTTTTATGTCAACTTAATCTCACCTCTTTACTCTGTAACAGGCGAGCCAAAAACGCTTCTCTGTGCTGTGTCACGAGGTTTGGTCTGTCCTGGGAAATCCGTTCTAGAACCTGAGGAAAACAATAGAGGTGCATATGTTCATGCAGAACGCCACTGTCTTAAACCAATCAATAAAGAATCATTTCCTTTGCACAAAACACGGAGCATACGTGAAAGAATTTTACAACTGTAGAAATGTATATTCCCTGTCATTGTATTCATGAATATAAACATATAGATTAAAGGGAGTCTGTCAGCAGGATATGCTGTATAGAGATAATGACATCTCTGTATTGGTCTTAGTGCTGTCATTCTAAATATGTTATTTTTATTGTTATCAGAGCTGTACTTTCCACAAAAAAGTGTTTTAATTCATATTATAATTACCCACATAAGGAGCCCAAGGGGATGTCCTGGGGGCCGTTGGAGCCCAGTCATGCCGCATATTTTCGAGCCCAGCACCGCCCTCCCGCTAATTATTCACTCCCCTTCATCGCTGTGTTCTCCTACTAGGTACTGCGCATGCGCGGGATTCGCCGTAGCCGGAGGAGAACACAGCGATGAAGGGGAGTGAATAATTAGCGGGAGGGCGGTGCTGGGCTCGAAAATATGCGTCATGACTGGGCTCCAACGGCCCCCAGGACATCCCCTTGGGCTCCTTATGTGGGTAATTATAATATGAATTAAAACACTTTTTTGTGGAAAGTACAGCTCTGATGACATTAAGAATAACATATTTAGAATGACTGCACTAAGACTAATACAGAGATGTCATTATCTCTATACAGCATATCCTGCTGACAGACTCCCTTTAAATACACGTAAACAAACATTAGTATCCAGGATTGCTAAGCACGGAGTTCTGGGGTTTTACATTACCAACATATCGATGACTTATCTGTAAGACAGCTCATCAGATCGGCGAGGGTTAACACCTGCACCCCCACCAATCAGCAGACGGACACGGAATATTACACCTACGTGCACTGTGTAATGGCAATTCTCAAGTACAGCAGCTAAGGGTTCATTCACATGTCCATTAGGTAAATACAGTATTCTGTCCTGGCAGAGGAGCACCACCAGATCCCTATTCACTATAAAGGGATTTGACAGACACCTGGCTGGTCTCCAGCATAAATACCAGATATCTGCCAGAAAACTACTGCTGCACAAGGTGGTATTTCTCTGGAGAATGCCAGCATTTATGCCGTCTAATCTCATTATGGTCATTGGGGATCCGGTGGTGCTTGGCTATGTCTGATTCGGTAGCTCTGGTAGTCTGCTCCTCTTCTGGAACAGAATACCAGAGATGTGAACCTATCCTTAGCTCCTATTTACTTGAAAAGGAGTTGAGCTGCAATACCTGAGAACAGCCAATACACAGTGTACAGAGCTGTAGTGTTCCTGTCGAGCTGATCGGTGGGGGTGCCGGGTGTAACCCCGACTGATCTCATACGGATGACTTATCCTTTTTCGTTTCTGGAAAGGCTTCACTCTCTGAATGGAGTTGATACAGAGGCAAGAAGACTGCACTATGGATCCTGTGTCTCCGCTAGACACATTCTCTCCTAGAAGTAATGTAAGGGAATAATACAGCATGCATCAAAGGACGGAATATGTAGGGAAAAAACCTCCATATAGAATAGAAAGCACACAGAGGTATAATACAAGCCTATTGAATTCTACAGGCACTCTGCATATAGATTATTTCAGACATCTGTAAAGCAGCAGCCACCGATGGCTCTTTAGGTCACAGTTACTCCCAGTGAGAATAACTGTACCTGTAATTTGAAAAAAAAAAAATTTTGATACATCAGTAACCTACCAAAGTTATTTACTGGTGGGGATGTGAGTGGCGAGACCACTACCAATCACTAGAATGAGGATAGAGCAGCGCTCACATAGAGCTCTGTATCTCCTTGCTGAAGGAGGTGGACTCACAGACTTCCTATTATACAGTCTCCTGTAGCAAGGAAAGACAACTCTTTATATGAGCGCTTCTCTCTTAAGTGATTGGTGGGGGCCTCAGCACTCCCCACCGACCAAAACCTTTCATACATCGCTATGTCATATCAAAAGTTTTTTTGGAAAGTACAGGGGCACTTTAAATGCTGAACATATGAACACTTAAACATATTGCAGGGTTAAAGCTTACTACCAGTTCGGAGTGGCTCTTTACACATCAAGTAATGACTTAGGTAGCCATTCCCTACTGCACATCAATCAGTCGGGGGGGAAGTAACACAAATGGCCAATGCTATCATTTTCCAATGGGGGGAGGAATTTCAGAGTGAAGTACTGCCTCTGAGGCACTTGTAAGAGTGGATCCCAACAGAAGAAAACGTGACTTCCTCAGTCCTGCCTATAATGAATGTCGCTATATAGGTGTGTTTACCTTACTCCTTTACTTTACCTTTTCTAGCTTCAGGAAAAAACTGGAAGAGCTGCTACAAGCCATCTGCGTGGTGAAGATATACTGGAATAATGGAAGCAGCTCATCTTCGGGGAGAGTTTCCAGTAGACATGCTGCGGCTTCTAACGCCTGGACAGCCTCATCTAGATGCTTGTCTTTACAGCGCTTTACTGATGATCTGCGGAGAAAGAGACAATAAATACCATGGCAAAAGGATTGTCGAAAGCAAAAGATGCTCAGTACGTAGTTCGCACTGCTGCACTCCCAGGGTTCAGGGATGAAATGCGACCAAGGTCAACATCTGCATGGGCTTTTACCATCATCCTCTCTAATGGTAATGGAGACTGCATACAAGTGCAGCTGCTCATTATCCACATCTCACCCTCCTCTCTGTACTTCATGTCTCCTCATGAACTCCATTCCTATGGAGATTCAGCTGAAGATCATATTAAACTGTATTCAGGATCATAATCCCTGACAAGCAGAGCAGAGAGGAGGATGAGGCAGCTCTATAGCTCAGAGTTGTGAAGTAACTTGTCGTCCTGTGTGATTAGGACAGGTTTTGTGTGTACTAATAGGACGGCGGCCGTTTTATTTCTCCTAATGATTTCTCCCTGGACTAAACGAGACATTATAACTAATGAAAGGTATTTAAGAATATATTTATAATAATATGATAAGTAAGTATTTTCAGTAATTTTATTTTCCTAATTCCCGGGGAACCCCTTTAAATGTCAGGTTAAATATGCTGCCTCTGTATACATAAATTTAGCATCAGCACAGTCAAAAGAGCCTCCGTTACAATCCTCAGGAAGCCACCCAGCTTCCAAAGATCTTCATCTTTTCCCATATTGCTGCACAATCAGGCAGGTTTGCCATTCGGGAGGTTTCACCAGCTGGGTAACCAATGAGGTATAATGGAGACCAATGTAGTCATACAGCATACTCACTGTTGCTGATATTTGCCTAGTTATGCCAAGACTGACTTGTCACCCTGCTTTCCCACGACCCTGAACAGCACAACCTCAGACTACTGAGCCCCGATACATTGTGTCTATGATGCAGTATCAAAGCAGCAGGACATAACAGCTCTGCACGGGTTGTTACCCAGCTTTCCCTCACTGCACAGAACCAGTTACACATGGATATACTGAATTATACTGTAGGATAATTAGTTGGATTGCTATTCAGGAAAGCATGGTAAGAAGCTTTATCAAACACATCTGCCTAGTTCTGCAGCGATGAACTGTAGCTCAGCTAGGCAGACTGGCTTTTCAGGGTCCTGGGAAAGCTGAATAACCAGATAGGTCTCTCCTCTTTAGTATCAAATTGTACCATTGCTAGACAGACTTCCCTGGGAAAGCTGGATAACTTGCACAATGTAAGAGTATGTTCACAATATATTTACGGTAAATGTTTCTGTAATAGGAGAAATGTTTCTTTTTTTTAGCCCAAAAAAGATGCCCCCCAAGTGTCCATAGTCTTTGAAGGGGATGGCCAAACATTTCCCATCCTGAACTCTGCTCTTGTAACAGGAACAATGACTTATAATGGGGACAGCAGCTGTAATGAACTGTTATCACATAATGCTGTCAGTTCTTTACAGCTGATGACGGGCAGGGACACGCAGCATTATAAGTCGTTATAATGTCGTGAAGTCCCACATGGAGCGTGTTTCCCACTGTCAACTCACTTGTTTGGAAATGGCCTAAGTCTATGGTCACACATTCAGGTTTTTTCAGTTTCTGAAGCCAAAATCAGAAGTAGATCATAAAAGGAGAGAACATATGAAGCGAAGATACTTCTTGTTTACTCCTGATTTTGGCTACAACAGCTGCATCAAAAACCTGAACGTGTGGCTGTACCATTACACACTAAAAACTGTTTCACAGTGGCAAGCTTTTTCGCGGCGGTTCGCAGCGGCTCCCGACTTTTCTCAGTCGAAAATAAAGGAAAACGAAATGGTGAACCTACCCTAACATGTAGATTTTGGTTTGGAAACGCTGAGAAATCTACATGAAAATTCGTGCAGCAGCAGGCAGGGGTTATATGCATTACACCAGAACAATTACATAACCTGCCAAGTACTGCTCACTGCTATCAGGTATCATGTAACCCTGCAGTAATGTACGGATAGTATACACGGCATGGCTATATGAGAGGGTAAATGGACGGGGCACTCACTCTGCGAACTGCTCCAGCGCCTGAGCCACTGAACACAGTGAATGCAACCCCCGCTCCTGATAGAAACGAGCACATTGCCCGGGCTCCTGCAGCATGGTAGATGCTATTTCCTAGCCAGCTAAAGGACCTCTGATGATGTCATGCCCATGTGACCAGACTCTTGAGTAGGCGGAGTCAGTCTGGAGTCTGCAGGAAGCACAGTTGATTTCCCAGGCTTATGAGTGGTTTGCTGGTGAGGGCAGAAGCCCAGTAACAGGTGAGTGTTTTCCAGGGTTTATGAGTGGTTTGCTGTAATGCTCTGCAGTAGAGGGGGGGTTGCTGTAATGGTCTGCAGGAGGGGGTTGTTTGCTGTAATGCTCTGCAGGAGGGGGGTTGTTTGCTGTAATGCTCTGCAGGAGGAGGGGGGGGGGGTTGTTTGCTGTAATGCTCTGCAGGAGGAGGGGGTTTGTTGCCGTAATGCTCTGCAGGAGGAGGGGGGTTGTTGCCGTAATGCTCTGCAGGAGGGGGGGGGGGGTTGTTGCCGTAATGCTCTGCAGGGGGGGGGGGTTGTTGCCGTAATGCTCTGCAGGAGGAGGGGGGTTGTTGCCGTAATGCTCTGCAGGAGGAGGGGGGGGTGCCGATGCTCTAGGAGGGGTGCCGTAATGCTCTGCAGGAGGAGGGGGTTGCCGTAATGCTCTGCAGGAGGAGGGGTTGCCGTAATGCTCTGCAGGAGGAGGGGGGGGGTTGCCGTAATGCTCTGCAGGAGGAGGGGGGGGGTTGCCGTAATGCTCTGCAGGAGGAGGGGGGGGTTGCCGTAATGCTCTGCAGGAGGAGGGGGGGGTTGCCGTAATGCTCTGCAGGAGGAGGGGGGGGGTTGCCGTAATGCTCTGCAGGAGGAGGGGGGGGGTTGCCGTAATGCTCTGCAGGAGGAGGGGGGGGTTGCCGTAATGCTCTGCAGAGAGGAGGGGGGGGTTGCCGTAATGCTCTGCAGAGGAGGGGGGTTGCCGTAATGCTCTGCAGGAGGAGGGGGGGTTGCCGTAATGCTCTGCAGGAGGAGGGGGGGTTGCCGTAATGCTCTGCAGGAGGAGGGGGGGGGTTGCCGTAATGCTCTGCAGGAGGAGGGGGGTTGCCGTAATGCTCTGCAGGAGGGGGGGTTGCTGTAATGCTCTGCAGAATGTGGGGGTATATAGAGTTGTTTTCCTGGGCCAGACTCTTGAGTAGGGAGTCTGCAAGAAGCACAGTTGATTTCTTGGGCTTATGAGTGGTTTGCTGGGAAGGACAAGGGTAGATTTCCTAGTGGGCTAAAGCAGTGGTCCCCAACCTTTTTTCCACCAAGGACAGGTTCCTTGCAAGACAATTTGGGGGCAGTTCGCTGGTTGACGCTGATTGATTCACACAAGGTGCATAATAAAATATATAGATATAACATAAAATGCCCCTATATAAAATACCCCTTCTTTGTGCCCTCATTAGATGTCCCCATAGTGCCACCCAATAATGTGCCAGTACCAAGTACCCCATAGATGCTCCCACAGTGCCCCCCAATAATGTGCCAGTGCCAAGTTCCCCCATTAGATGCCCCCACAGACCCCCCCAATAATGTGCCAGTACCAAGTGCCCCCGTAGATATGCCCCCCCAGCGCGCCTTTCCTGTGTTGTTAAAGAGGACCTTTCACCACTTTTAAAAAATCAAACTACACTATGTACCTTATAGTGTATCCCCCCTCTGATGGCAGCGGCGCTTTTTTTTTTCCAAAAGGTCCCCCGGTGGCTTCACACGCCCCCCCGGTCTTCTGTCGGGCTTTATGTAAATTCAGAAGCATCGGAACAGGGAGGAGGAGACTCCCTGTTCCTCAATGGGCGTTGCTTCTGCCCTGCTGTGAGCGCTGTCCAATCAGAGCGGACGCGCTCACAGCAGGGTTGAACTCCTTCGGCCAATTAAAGTCAATGGTCCGCCCAAAATTGCGGAACACTACAGAACTGATTCTTTCCACGGAAGTTCCCCATGTCTTCCATTCCGTTTTTATACGGATCACGGAATACATACGGTCGTGTGAATGGGGCCTAATACTTACCTCCATGCCTCTACTTACCTCATGCGATGCAGGCATCTTCCGGCCTGTGTCCTGCGCCACCTGAGCCGGCCTTTGATAGGCTGCAGACACTAGGCCTGTAGCCTATCAGAGGAACGTGCTGGGGAGACACCTCTCCCTCCCCTGCCCTAGCACTAGTCATCTGTATCGCTGTCCTGAGAACGGCCATACAGATGACTATGGAGATTAGCGCTTCCACAATTAGCACCCCCCACTGGTGACCAGGGCCCTGATTTCTGCTGCCCGGCAAACATCCATCCAATGCCCGGTCCTGTGCCGTGGACCGGTGGTTGGGGACCACTGGCTAAAGGACCTCTGCTGACATCATCGCCTATGTGACCAGACTTTGGGGGGGGGCTGCCAGATGAGCAGGGTTGCCAACCGTCCGTAAATTTACGGACAGTCCGCAAAAAGTGGTTGTTTTTCTCTGCCGTCCGTAGCGTCCGGCAGAAAAAAACAACGTCCGTAATTTTTGGGCCGAAACGCCCGAAGTCTGTTCTGCGCAAACACAAGCAAGAGTGGGGAGGAAGGAGGAGGAGAGGGAAGGAGGAGGCGTTCCCCAGTCACGTTACCACTGCCCACCAATGAAACAGCAGCTTATTCCTGCGCCGGCAGTTGAAGATGGACCTGGCTGAAGGTCTGATGGGGGCACAGTGGGCTGCTCTGAGGTCTGATGGGGGCACAGTGGGCTGCTCTGAGGTCTGATGGGGGCCACAGTCGGGCTGCTCTGAGGTCTGGATGGGGGCACAGTGGGCTGCTCTGAGGTCTGATGGGGGCACAGTGGGCTGCTCTGAGGTCTGATGGGGGCCACAGTGGGCCTGCTCTGAGGTCTGATGGGGGCCACAGTGGGCTGCTCTGAGGTCTGATGGGGGCACAGTGGGCTGCTCTGAGGTCTGATGGGGGCCACAGTGGGCTGCGTCTGAGGTCTGATGGGGGCACAGTGGGCTGCTCTGAGGTCTGATGGGGGCACAGTGGGCTGCTCTGAGGTCTGATGGGGGCACAGTGGCTGCTCTGAGGTCTGATGGGGGCACAGTGGGCTGCTCTGAGGGTCTGATGGGGGCACAGTGGGCTGCTCTGAGGTCTGATGGGGGCACAGTGGGCTGCTCTGAGGTCTGATGGGCGGCACAGTGGGCTGCTCTGAGGTCTGATGGGGGGCACAGTGGCTGCTCTGAGGTCTGATGGGGGCACAGTGGGCTGCTCTGAGGTTGATGGGGCACAGTGGGCTGATCTGAGGTCTTGATGGGGGCACAGTGGGCTGCTCTGAGGTCTGATGGGGGCACAGTGGGGCTGCTCTGAGGTCTGATGGGGCTGACAGTGGGCTGCTGAGGTCTGATGGGGCACAGTGGGCTGCTCTGGATGGGGGGCACAGTGGCTGCTCTGATCTGGGGCACAGTGGGCTGCTCTGATGGGGGGGGCACAGTGGCTGCTCTGATGGGGCTGGGCTGCTGATGGGGGGCACAGTGGGGCTGCTCTGATGGGGCACAGTGGGCTGCTCTGATGGGGGCACAGTGGGCTGCTCTGATGGGGGGCACAGTGGGGCTGCTCTGATGGGGGGCACAGTGGGCTGCTCTGATGGGGCACAGTGGGCTGCTCTGATGGGGACACAGTGGGCTGCTCTGATGGGGGCACAGTGGCTGCTCTGATGGGGGGCACAGTGGGCTGCTCTGATGGGGGCACAGTGGGCTGCTCTGATGGGGGGGCACAGTGGGCTGCTCTGATGGGGGGCACAGTGGGCTGCCTCTGATGGGGGGCACAGTGGGCTGCTCTGATGGGGGCACAGTGGGCTGCTCTGATGGGGGCCACAGTGGCTGCTCTGATTGGGGGCACAGTGGGCTGCTCTGATGGGGGGCACAGTGGGCTGCTCTGATGGGGGGCACAGTGGGCTGCTCTGATGGGGGGCACAGTGGGCTGCTGCATGGGGGGCACAGTGGGCTGCTCTGATGGGGGCACAGTGGGCTGCTGATGGGGCACAGTGGGCTGCTCTGATGGGGGCACAGTGGGCTGCTCTGATGGGGGGCTGGGCTGCTCTGATGGTGGGCACAGTGGGGCTGCTCTGATGGGGGCACAGTGGGGGCAGGCTGCTCTGATGGGGGGCACAGTGGGCTGCTCTGATGGGGGGCACAGTGGGCTGCTCTGAGGTCTGATGGGGGGGCACAGTGGGCTGCTCTGAGGACCATTACAGCGGGCTCCTTATTATTTCTGGGAACACTACTGGAGGCACTGTGGGAAAAATGATTTCTATTATGGGGAATTATTACTACTGCAGGGGTACTATTGGGGGTGTTACTATTATTAGTACAATATGGAGGGCACTACTGCTAAAAGGGCTACTTGTGGAGCATTATTGGGGCACTATTACTAATGAGGGCACTCTGGGAGAGAATTATTAGTATCAGTGGGACTTTGGGGAGCACTGTAACTATATGGGGTCCTACCTATATGAGACTGTTATATCTACAGTATAGTATTTAGGGACATTGGGGAGCACATTATTTTGGGCAGCAGCAGGATAACAGAAAAGTGGGTAATCTAAGGTGTCTTTGTGGCAAACTCTGCAGAGAGAAGATCCAAGGGGGCACAGTGGGCTGATCTGCTTTACCATGGGCTGCATTGCTAATGACAGAGGGGCTTAGTGAGGGCCCGGAGCCGTCACCACCCCTGCAGCGAAGAATCAATGTGGGTTTTTTTTTTATTTATTATTTATTGATTTTTCTGTCTGTTCTTTTTTTGCAGACCCCCCAACTGGACTACTTCAGACTTGTTGAACTACATCAATGACCAGCGTTTTTTTTTTTGTTTTTTTTTAAATAAAATAGTTATTGAGGGTTGTGTGTGTGTTTTTTTTTTTTTTTTTTTTACTTTATTACTATTGCCTTAGTAATGGCCACTGTCTCATTGGCAGCATTTATTACAAAGGTGAGGCTTAGTATTAGCCCAATTATTACCCTGGTACCACCAGAGGTACCAGGAAGAGCTGGGTATGGTCCAGTACCCGACCATGTAGTAATGGTCAGGTAATGGGGCATCATTGGGTTGGTATTATTAACCCCTTCCCAATACATTATGTAACCTGTAAAGCGTTATGTGCCTGTGGGTGTATGGAGTGGGCCTCTGCAGTGAGCCCGCTCCATACACAGGCATGAAACAGCCAGCACCTGGCCACACTAATGGGGAGTGTCGACCGTGCCACCCCCGTCATTTAACCCCTCAGGTGCTGCGGTCAACGCTGATTGCGCCACCTGTGAGTGAAGGCAGAGGGATGCAGTTCCCTTTGCCTTCAGATTTCAGCCCCTGCAGTGAAATCACGGGCATTGGTTGCCATGGTAACCTGGACGCTGCTAAACCATCCAGGCCTGTCATGGTTTTCTCTATACTGAGCTATGCATGAGGCAGAGCTCAGAATGGAGAGAGCAAAAATGCTAGGAGAGATCCCATGTACTAGGCCCCTAAAGGGTCTAAGGCCTTGTTCACACGACCGTATATTGTTTCCGTTCCGTTTTTTTTGCGGACCGTATGCAGAACCATTCATGTCAATGGGTCCGCAAAAAAAACAGAAGTTACTCCATGTGCATTCCGTTTCCGTATTTCTGTTCCGCAAAAAAATAGAACATGTCCTATTATTGTCCGCATTATGGACAAGGATAGGACTGTTCTATTATGTGCCAGATGTCCGGTTCTGCAAAATACAGAATGCACACAGACGTCGTCAGTATTTTTTGCGGACCGCAAAATACATACCGTCATGTGAACAAGCCCTAATAGTTATAAAAAAAACAAACAATATATTCAAAGTTTAAATAACCCCCCTTTCCGAATTGTACATATAAAAATATATAAACAATAAAAGAATGAACATATTGGGTATCACCATGTCTGAAAACGTATGAACTATTAAAATATTTTCTAAAAATTACTGTGTGGTGAACTCCTTAACGGAAAAGAAAAACATAGGAGTAGAGATGAGCGAGCAGTGCTCGTCACGAGCACTGTAACGCTCGGGTCCCATGTGAAATGCCCGCAGGCATTGCGGATCCGTCCTCATCTGCATGTAAGTCAATGAGGACGGATCGTTTGGTATGACACTCATACCAAACGGTTCCGTCCTCACCCATCTTAAAGTCAGTGGGGACGGAACCGTTTGGTATGAGTGTCATACCAAACGATCCGTCCTCATTGACTTACATGCAGATGAGGACGGATCCGCAATGCCTGCGGGCATTTCACATGGGACCTGAGCGTTACAGTGCTCGTAACGAGCACTGCTCGCTCATCTCTACACGGGAGCCTTTTTTTTTTGTCATCTTGTGCCCCAAGAAATTGAATAACTGTGATCAAAAAGTCGTATATACGACAAAAATAGTACCAATAACAACTACAGTTCGTTACACAAAAAACAAGCCCTCATACATCTCTGTGGACCAAAATATAAAAAAAGTTATGGCTGTTAGAATATAGCGATAGAAAGAAAATTTTGATTTTCCCAAAGGTTTTTATTTTTTTTTTTAAAGTAGTAAAACAAAAAAACGATTCAAGTTTGGAATCGCAGTATTCATATTGATCAGGTCATTTTTTAGTGCATAGGGAACGCTGTGATTGTCAAAACCCCAAAAACCATGGTGGAATTTTTTTTCCCTCAATTTTGGCACACAAAGAATTTTTTTTCCAATACAAGACATGGTAAATTAAATGGTGGCATTAAAAAGCATCTTGTCCCTGAAAAAAAAATAAGCCCTCGTGTAGCTATGTGAACGGAGAATTAAAAAAAGGTTTGGCTATTGGAACGTGGGGAGGAAAAATGTAAAACTGAAAATAGGCCCCGTCAATAGTCCCTGCTTTGGAGCGGGCGTTATAGCAACTGGGTACTGGCTGTTTTACACAGCAGACACCCGGCCTAATGTCTGCGACCAGTGGTAATGCCAGTCGTTGACTTCTAACCCCTCAGATGCTGTGGTCACACCTGACCACAGCATCTGGAGGTGCAAAAATCTGGATGCGTGTGCTTCCATGTGTTCCCTCAGCGAGCTAGAGCATGTGTGCGGCAGTCTCTGTATTCCTCAATGATACGAGGCTGCTGCACATTAGTTTCTATGGAACCTCTGTCTGTGGCCCCGTAGGAGCATAGTATTTTTCTGACTCTGGTTGCTAATGCCCTGGAGTCTGACAGAAGCAATACGATGATCGCTTGTTATAGTTCCCTATGGAAAAAAATATAAAAATTCAAATGACCCCCCCTTTCACCAAAATTAAAAAATAACATATGAGCATTGCTGCTCAAGAAAAACTATATGTATGTGGTATAGCCATAATCGTACTGACCTGGAGAATAAAAGTAATACATCAGTTTTACTGCATAGGGAAGGAGCACCGTAAAAACAAAACCCATAAAACAGTTGAGGAATTGCGTTTTTCCAATTTCTCCCCATTTGGAATTTTTTTCAGCTCTCCACTGTATTTTATGCAATATTAAATAGTAGAATTAGAAAGCACAACTTACCCCACAAAAAGAAGCCCTCATACGGCTATATGAACGGAAAAATAAAAAAAATGGGTCCGCAAAAAATGCGGACAATATGTGGAACGCATCAATATGTCATCCGCATATCATCCGCAATTGCGGATCCGTTTCCAGGAAATAGAAAGAAATACCAAACCAACATATATTCCTCCTTCCGTTTTTTTTTTTATATGGATGCGGATGTACAATTGGTAAAAACGGAAGGTTTTTTGCAGAAACACGGATCCGTAAAAGACTGAACGAAAATCTGGAAAAGAAAAATACAGACGTGTGAATGAAGCCTTAGTATAGAATCCTGCGCTGCCTCCTCTCAGGATGGAAAGCTGATGAAGATCATAGGTCAGGTGGACTCCGTTAACATCGGGTCTGCTATAAGAACAATCGGAGTTTTGTTGGGGAATTTTTTGACACTGAAAATGAGTTCCATTCATTTCAATGGGGTGGCAAGAAGACAGATTTCTACAGGCCTCATTCAGATCAATGGAACTGATTCTCAGCAGCCGAAAATTCTCTAACAAAATCCACAGAGTGTGAAGGTCGCCTAATAGCACAATAGGAAAGCTGTGTCCACGTCCTGCCCTATGGTCATAGAGTGAAGTGCAGGGTCTGCATGAGGCTTCAGGAGAAAAAGCTGACAGCACCGTATGTACAGGTCAAGAGAAGGAACAGAAAACGTGAAGATGTGGAAAAATCCGACCTCCGTGAAAAGTGGAAGAAATAATACTAAAGTATACTTACAATGAGAGTGACAATAGGAAAACCAGTCCAGCAATAGTACACTCACTACCAGACTGGGCAAGGGGCAGTAATCTTACCCTACGATGTCCCTAGTGAACTAGGGCACTATCTGGACTCTCTGCCCACTTGGATTTAGCATTCTTACATTTTAGAGCAGGGTAAATCAGAGTAGGCAGAGGGGCCTGGTCCTTTCTGTGAAAACGGGCTGTATTCTAGTGGCTAGAGGGACCTGGTCCTTTAGCCAACTAAGATTTAGTATCCTTATATAGAGCGGGCTAAATACTAGTGGGCAGAGGGACTGGGTCCTTTTGCTTGCTAGGATTTAGCAATCTCACATAGAGCAGGCTATTTCCTAGTCAACAGAGGGACCAGGTCTTTAGTCCTGTAGGATCCAGCCTTTATATACCATATAAAGTATTATAAGCTATTTTCTAGTCATCAGAGGGACCAGGTCCTTTAGCCTATAAGATCCAGCCTTTGTATATATTATAAGCTATTTCCTAGACAGCAGAGGGACCAGTCCTTAGTCCTGTAGATCCAGCC
>ONZH01015161.1:0-25693 GCA_900303285.1 Rhinella marina
TGTTTCCATCCTACAGTATACCCACTGATTCAGTAGAGCAGCCCTGAGGCCGATTCGGACAAACTGGCTGCCTCACGCCTCAATTAGAAGCCTCCACCTGGACCACCAGGAGCTTCTTCAAATGATGGATACACGCCGTCAACGGCCTATTTAATTTTTTTTGTATTTAGGTTTTGTATTTTTTTTGGTCAATTCTAATTGTTATTATTATTATTATTAGTAGTAGTAGTAGTAGTAGTATTACTACTAAAATTATTCAGAACATGTTTTTTGATTTGTTTTTCAACACCTTTAACCCCTTCCTAACATACTGTGAAGAAATCCTGTTATGAAACATATATTGACTTGTACGTAAAGCGCAAGTGCTGCCAAAAATTAAGCGGAACAGGCACTCCAATACAATGGGTATAAAGAAGGGCGTCATTCACATTGTGGAACAATTGTTCTTGTCGTGGTACTCATACATTCATAAAGCCTATGCACAAAGTGACAAGTCTGCCAAAAATTACAAGGAACAGGCACTCCGATACACCTTTTATTACACATAAAGGAGGGCATCAGTCACACCCGTGAAAAATTAAGATTGATGGCCTGGTGGTGAGCAGACCCTTGAAAACATTATGGTAGAAGGCCTGGTGGGGAACACACCCTAAAACATTATTTTTGAGGGACTGGTGGTGAACCAGTAGGGTTGAGAAGAGACAAGTTGAGGAGGAGGCACCACTTGATTGCAACCAGTATGTTTCCAGATAGACAATTGATGGTGGGGGCATTAGTAAGAGCAGTATTCTTTTGGACCCAGAAGGGCCTAGTACAGAGAACTGAAGTTGGAAGCTAAGAATATGCACGCTTGTAAAAATCAGTTTTTATACATGACAAAAAGTTGATGTTGAGTTCAGCACAGGACAGTCAACGTTAAAAAAAACCCTCTAACGTTACAGCTAGTGTAGTAGGATACGGATACGGTGAAATAGACAGACAACCTCACCCACAGAATCCATGAGGTGAAGAAAGGACATTTAAAAAAGGCACAGATTCAAGAAGGCTTTATGCTAGTTCCATTATCCAAAAATACGTGTCCAATTTTCATGAAATGGACACCTCACTGGCACTCGCTTTACAAATTGACGCAACTACTCTGGTGTAAAAACTGTTGAATCTGGGCCTATGGCTGTTGTCAAGACATATATATATATATATATATATTATATAATATATATATATATATATATATATATATCTTTGTTACACCAGTTTGATGTCCTAACCGAGTGCAGCGCCCAACCCAATGGATGTATGCTTTTGTGTTTTTTTAGTGCTGTCACCAGCTGGCTTAAAGGATAAGTCCGTGCAATTTATAAGGCCCCATTCACACGACCGTAAGTGAATGGGGCCGTATCTATCCGCAAAATTGCGGATAGATACAGCCCCATTCACTTACAGTCGTGTGAATGGGGCCTAAGTTTCTGGGTCAAATAAGGGCACAGAAAGTAATTAATTGCCTGGACTTATCTTTTAAAATGGGTAGGGGAAAAACCCCTGATGGGGTATGGGAAGTGACCTTCCCGCCCTCTCTTTGGTCACTCCCAAAAAACCTCACCCTATGGGTACCTTCACATGGGGCTGCGGGTCTGCTGACTAAAATCCACAGGGCATTTTTATACCGTTCACCAAACTGCGTTCAGTACTATGGTGCCATCCGGACATACGCAGCTCTGCGCTGAACTGGGTATTTGCGTCCAGCCCCATAGTACTGAAGGTGGCATAAAATCAGCCAACGATGCGCTGTGAATTTTAGGCAGCAGAGAACCACAGAGAAAGCATCCCATTGTAAAGGCACCCGTAAATAAGGTAAGTTAACCTGCCTTTCAGCCACTGTTCGTTGCTGTAACTAACTGTGGAGGTTTTTTATATCACAGCTGAAGGACAGCAGCGTCCGTGATATATACCCCCATAGACAGCCCTTATTCCACGCGTGACTGCATGAGAGGCGTGAAATCATTCGCACAGAGAAGAACCCCATCGGGATTTGCGGTGCAAGATTTTACTACTCTCATGATATCAACAAAATACCTCAAGAACAGGTTAGTACCCGCTCACAAAACGGTGAGTAGTGTTCCTTGGCACGGGTGCCAGGGATAGAACCCCACGGCTATAGTTCACAAAAGGTGAAATCCCCACTTTGTGAAGCATAGTCATGGGGATTATTTTAGGGATGGTACTGTTCTTGTGGTATGGGTTGGACGGTGCACTGGTGTGAGGCATTAAGCTGGTGTGGAGATGTTAAATGGCCAACACACCATGGGCATTAAATTTGGAGATGGGGTTCTGTGTATTTAAATGTATCCGAACTAAGTTGGGAATTTTAAAGGTGATTTTTTTTAAAATTTTGGGTCTAAGGGGGAAACATTACTTAATAAGTTAAATTACGGATTTTTACGTTGGGCACATATTTGGGATCTTAAGGTCATTTTCTTGGTCACACGGATTGCCATGCAAGACGGGTGACTGATGACTTAGTCATTCACATCAGGCAGGGGGGTGGTATAATCCGATGTAATCCAGGCACGATTCATCTTTATAAAAGTCATCATCTCAACACTGTGGCAAGAGAGCCTCGTTCTTTGCGGTGTTACGATGTTACCCGCCACACTGAACACCCTCTCTGACGCGACACTACTGGCTGGGCAGGACAGCAGAGCCAAAGAAAACTCTGCCAGTTGAGGCCAAATGTCCAGTTTCTCTGCCCAGTACTGCATGGGGTCGGTGACACTTTGGGGCAGGGTACAATCCAGGTAGGCAGTGACCTGGTGGGTGAGCTCATGCTGGTCCATGCCATGAGTCTGGTGTTGTGTCCCCTCTTCAGCGGCTGGCTGCATGAAATCGCTCATAAGCGTTTGGAGGCTGTAGCGACTTCTCACGCCTCCACTAGTGGTGGTGGTAGTGGAGCGCGCTGGTTCCCCCCGAGCGGATGTTGTCTGGGAACCTGGCTGGTCTCGCTGGTAAGTAGAGATCAGCTGTCTGGTGAATAGGTCCCGGTAGTACCCCAGTTTTGCCTCCCTCTCTGATGGTGGGAAAAATTCAGCCATTTTGCGGCGGAAGCGAGGGTCCACCAGGGTGGCCAGCCAGTATTGGTCCCGTCTGGCGGATGTCCACAATCCGGCTGTCACTCCCTCAGACACTCCCGTAGGCACCTTTGCCATCGGCACCAAGGACAATGAGCGCCTCTCCTCTCCACTGTCCTCGGTATAGTTCCAGGGTCTGCTGGGGTCTTCCTCCGCTTCCTCTACCACCTCATCCTCCATCTCCTCCTGTGATTGAGAGGCAGAGAAGCCAGGTGGTGGTGTGTGGAATGGCTGGGCATGGACATCTTCCTCCTCCTCACCCTCCATCTGCACTTCATTCATCTCTGGGCTCAAGGCGATGTTCAGCCTTGGAGTGGTGGCCTGGGAATCCTCGCTGATTATGCTTTTCAGCGCACTTTCCAGAACATGGACGAGTGGGATGATGTCGTTTATCCCATAGTCATTCCTGCTCACAAACAAAGTTGCGTCCTCAAAAGGGATCAACAATTGGCAGCCTTCACGCATCATCTGCCAGTGTGTGACTTGGAAGTTGCAGTGTGGCGTGAAGCTGCCTGATTGCCCCATGAGGTAGTCTGTAACGGCTGACCTTTGCTCATACAGGCGGTCCAGCATATGGAGGGCAGAATTCCAGCGTGTTGGCACGTCGCAGATTAGCCGATGTTGGGGCAGACTGCGCTGTCTCTGGATCCTGAGCAGGGTGTTCCTTGCAGTGTAGGAGTGGCTGAAGTGTTTGCACACTCTGCATGACATCCTCATAAGGTCTTGTAGTGCAGGAAATGATCGAAGAAACCTGTGCACTATGAGGTTTATCACATGTGCCATACAAGGTGTATGACTCAGGCCTCCCTGCTGCACTGCAGAGACAATGTTCCTCCCATTGTCTGCTACCACACTTCCCACCGTTAGTTGACGTGGGGTCAGCCATTGATCTACCTCCTCCCTGATGGTCCGGAGGAGCTCCTGCCCACTGTGTCTCCTTTTACCCAGGCTCACCAAATGGAGGACAGCCTGAGAGCGCCGGGCCTGACATCGGTGGTAAGACACCGGGGCAGGTTGGACTGCAGTAGAAGCGGCGGATGTTTGCAAGGTGGTGGAGGTAGAACTTCTGCTTCCCGCTGCTGGCCCCCTAAAGCACCGTGAAGGTGACAGTGGCAAGAATGGCCCAACTTCCTGATGGTCTTCTGGGAGGATGTTGACCCAATGGGCAGTAACAGACATGTACTGCCCTTGGACATAATTTGAGGACCAGACATCAGCACTCAGGTGCACACTCTAGGACACCGAGAGTCCCAATGAGTCGCCCACCTTTTTCTGTACATAACTGTGCAGTAATGGGACAGCTTTTCCAGAGATGTAGTGGCGGCTGGGGACTCGCCATCTGGGGTGCGCACACACCATGAAATCCCTGAAAGGATGGGAGTCCACGAGGTTGAAGGGCAGGGACTGAAGCACCAGCAGCTTAACCAGGTGTCCGGTCAGTTTCTGGGCCATGGGATGGCTGCTGGAATACACCTGACGTCTTCCCATGGACTCAGTCAGGGATTGCTGCCTCATTAGCGGTATACATGGCAGTGACACTGTGCTGCTGCTGGCAACTGAGGCTGACAAGCCCTGAGTTCCAGTGAGAGGATGCTGCATGATGGGATCTGCAGTGTATGGTGCATCATGACAGGAAGTGGTATTGGGGTCACGGTTGTTCCAGGTCTGTTGGTGTTGCCTTTCCATATGCTTTCGCATGGATGTTGTCCCTAGATTATCACCCCTACCACGACTGACCCTCTCATTGCACAGCAGGCACAAAGCAATATGCTTATCTGTCCCCAAGCGGAAGAACTGCCAGACGACTGAGGACCGTGGTTTGCTGACAGCCACGGGGGTTCTTGCTGGCTGTTGACTGCCACTGCTGCCTGAGGGTGCCCTCTCAGTACCAATGCTTTGAGAGGGTGATCTCGCCTGGTAGCTTCTCTTCTACCCCTCCCTCTTGTGCCTCGGTTGCTTGTAATAGTGGGATGTTGCTGTGTCGGTGTCACCTATATTTCCTCCACCGATGATGCTGAGGATAATGCTGTTTGAGGGTGCCACGTCAGATCAGCGACATCATCATCAAAGTCAGGACCACTGCTACTTTCCTCCGGTGGCTGGGACAGGATATCAGGTGTGGCACTGGATGCCCCTCCCTGGCTCTGTTGACTGCTTACAGCCAACACTTCCTCTGGAGTCTCAGTACCTTCCACCCGCTGACTTTGGTGGACTTCCTCCTCCTCATCACTAAAAAGTGGTAGAGACTCCAAGGTCAGATCAAGGTTTGCAAAGAGTTCCCTGGCAGAAGGTGCCCCAAAGGAGAGTGGCATTCTAATAACAGGGGATGGGGCAGAGGACTCTCGCTGACCGTCCCATGTAAGGGTGGTGTCAGATGATCCAGCGGATGCTTGACTCCTCGTTTGGGAGCTTTGGGCGGTGGAACTGGAGGATTGGGTAAGCCAATCTAGAACCGCTGGCTGTGTGGTTCTTACTTGACCAGTGGCCGTCAGGGGTAGCTGCACCCTGCTGCCACGCCTGTTACCCCGGCTGCCACCGGGCCTGGTGCTGCCACTTCTTCTACCCTCACCGCCTCCGTTGCACTCCTTGCCTGGGAAGTGCTGGAAGTAGGACGCTTGGACATTTTTTTTATTGTGTGGGGGAAAATGTAATGATATATTTTTTTTATACTATTTTAAAGTTTATTTTTGTTTTTTATAACTTTTTTTATCTTTTTTTTTTTAAACTTTTTAATTTTTTTTTAATTTGTTTATAACTTTTTTATTGAAGTTTTTTTTAACTGTTTTTGTTGTGGATTAACAGGGTTGACAGCACCCAGCTGAGCAGCAACGTGTAGCGTGTACGGTCACAGAACAGGAATGCTACCTGTCCTGACTCTTTTCTCTCTCAATTTTTATCTATCTATCAATAATCTATCTATCTATCTATCTATCTATCTGTCTGTCTGTCTGTCTGTCTGTCTGTCTGTCTGTCTATCTATCTATCTATCTCTTTTCCCTCTCTATCTATTGAGCTCCTTTCCCTTGGATGTCTGAAGACGCACTGACAAAATGTCGGCGCGATCAGGCACTTCCTGATCACACATCTTTTTTTTCACAGAAAACTAGGATACAAGGGATTATAGGAGTAATAATCCCTTGTATCCTGGTCTATTCTGTGAAAAAAATACAGTTTTGCGTTGCCGTTTAGTTTTTTTTACCAGATTCGTTAAGAATCTGGTTCGTTTCGGTTCGCTCAAAATAACGACAACGCAAAATATACGCATATTTGAGAATGTAAACTCAAATATGCGTATATTTAGGGTAAGGAATACGGCATATTCCATACCCTAAATATACGCATATTTGAGAATGTTCGCTAATGTGTACGCATTTTATGAATGCTTACGCATTAGCGTACGCATTAGCTTACGCATTGGCGTACATTCTCAATAAATATGCGTATATTTGGCGTCGTCGTTATTTTAACCAGATTCGTTACAAACTTTATCAAAATTCGGTTCGGTGACGAACCGAACTTTTGGGAAAGTTCGTAACAAATCTGGTTCGTTACGGTTCGGTTCGCTCATCCCTACTTTCCAGCTCTACTATGTCTGCCTTGTTCACAGGAGCCCAGAACTGTACACAGTACTCCATGTGGGGTCAGACTAGTGATTTGTAAAGTGGTAGGACTATGTTCTCCTCATGGGCATATATGCCCCTTTTGATGCAACTAGAGATGAGCGAATCATTCAAAAAATTATTCGCCGAACATTCGCCGAACTTTTCCTAAGATTTGTATATTCGACAAATAGATTCGTTGTATTTGCGTACAAAATATACGTTATGTGCTATTAGCGAACATTCGCTCAATAATTACGAGCGTTAATTTAAAAATTGTACGCAACTTCTTAGAAGACGTACGAATGAGCGTAAAAATAGCTTACGAATCCTCAGCGTACTATTGTCTACACGATTATGTAATACGCAGGCACGTACGAGGAGAGGCCACGGCGTCCACTCATCAGAGGCAGAGCGAATATTCGAAAATGGCATCCAGATGATCCTCATCATTTAGCTCTGCTGCACAGCTGAAATACATAGTCCGGCTGATGGACCGCCAGGATTACGATTTACGATGGCACACACCGCCACCCGAACCAGCATAAAAAGGAGGTGATCCAGCAGGTGATCCGAGGCTTGCGCCATCGTTTTGACACCTTGCGGACCCCGGGCCAGATCCAGCATAAATGGTCAGATCTGAAATCGCCCTCAGAGGCAGTATGTATATTTGAGGTAGAACAAGTAAGGTGCTGTCTATCCGGCTAAGTGCATAGTACAACCATCCACCATACAATAAAGTGAATATGAGGACACATTGCAGTACCTGTAAAGAAATACACACAATGGGCAACATACTTGAAAACGTTGCTGAAAGGTAAAAACCTTAGTGCAAACAATCCAGTGCAAACAATATAGTGCAAATACATTATAGGTATAATGTAAACATTTAAATATCACCTACCTAGTATGCTCACGGACACGTTTAAGTCTCTTTTCTTCTGACGCTTGTCATACAACTGGAACAGAGTCCCAAACTCAGTTGCAATTTGTAATCCAAATAGGTAAAATTGTAATCCAAATGGGTAAAAAAAAATAACAGCAAAGGTTCCTTAAAAAACCTGAAAAGGGGGAAAAAAGGCATGAGGCGCACGTATGCGCAACTTGGGTAAAACTTTTTTTTTTTTTATGGGGGGAGTCCTGACAATCCATGTCCATCTGGGTGAGGACAAACGCAGGGCAACAAAAATAAAAACAAACGCCAACTAGTGCTCACCCTTCAGGTTAAGTACACGTTGTGGCTCCCATAAAAGCTGCAGGATCCGATTCCTCACTTAAGGGCCAGCAGGTCCTCTTCACTGCTGCTGGAGCTAAAAGACATGAGAGGGCACTCCTGCCTCATGAAAGCGACACTGGCTGTGGCAGCAGACCCCCACCGACCTCTCAGGGATGGTCTTGGTAGTGACCGGGCGGTCACACTGGCAAGGGCCGTGGCAACTTGGGCCTTGCCCATTACCTTGTAGTGGCCAGATCCTCCCGCCGGCATACAAGGTGACAGAATCTCCAGCTGTAAGGGCTCTGGTAATGGTCTTCCGCAAGCGGCGGACTGTGTGGCCTGCACCTGCCATGTCAGTTGGTATTGTACCACCGATGGCTGGTAAACAAAACTGTTGGTGGTCATCTGTCCCACATGAAGGATCAGCGGCGGTGGCAAATCTGGTATCAGGGGTTCCAGCTGAGCTTGTGATTTCTCCTCAGATTGCAGATTCCCATCATTGGTCTCATGGGAACACCGAGACTCTTCTGCGGCCTGGGCCTCCTCAGTCCAGTCTTCCGGAGGCGCTGCAGGAGTAGCTGGTCACTTAAGGAGTTTCACCCCAGTAGCAAAGGGGCCTTGGAGGCTCTTCATGGGGGTATACTCCACGTAATCCGCTGCGTGGAAATTGTGGCAGACGGGCGGAAGATGCGGCCGCTTTACAGAATGGTGGTTTACGTATAATTCTTCCGCCGTCTCCTCATCGCCAATAAAACCTACTCCCCGTTCCACACTAAACCAAATAATGGTACCCCTTCGGCGCTCCAGCTTGGGGTCACCGGACCCTGCGTGCTCCAAAACCTGCACAACCCACTCCTCTACCAACTTTTTGTATTCCCAGAGGGTCAGGGCGTTCCGGGTGACAGCCTCGGGGACCATTGAATTTTGCCGAAGGGAGTAGTCCTTCCGCAGTGGAGTGGGAACTCCTGCCACCTCTGTCGTGTCAGCCAGCGAAGTGAACACCTCAGCGGGCACCTCAACCGACTTCTTAGGCTGCCGGACAGATTGAGAGACGTAGATCTCCTCCGGTTCCTTCTCCTCATAGGGGTCGGTGCCCCAAACCGTGCCTCCCCAGTCAGGGCCTCGCTGTCTCGCCATCTTAATTTCCTGAGTTGCCTCGTCTTCCTCACGCGCTGGAGAAGGGGGCGGAGCTACCAGGGAGGAGTCTGAAACGCTAATGAATTGAATTTGTACGCAACAGCGGATAGAGTAACTTATACGTAGCAATAGCGTATAATTTATAGGACAAACTACGTAGAGAATGCGTACAAAGCCGAAGCGAATCACCTAATATTCGGATTCGATTCGCAGCTAAAAATTCCCAAGATTCGATACGAATCAATGAATCGACTAATCGATTCGCTCATGTCTAGATGCAACCCATTATTTTATTGGCCTTGGCAGCAGCTGCTTGACTCTGGTTTCTCCAGCTTAGTTTGCTGTTCACTAAAATTCCTGAGTCCTTTTCCATGTCAGTGTTACCCAATGTTTTACCATTTAGTATGTATTGGTGACTTGGATTATTCCTTCCCATGTGCATAACCTTACATTTCTCAGTGTTAAATCTAATCTACCAATTCTCTGCTCAAGCCTCCAATCTATCCAGATCCATCTGTAGCAGTATACTGTCCTCTTCTGTGTTAATTACTTTACACAGTTTAGTGTCATCTGCAAAAATTGATATTTTACTGTGCAAGCCTTCTACAAGATCATTAATAAATATATTGAAGAAAATAGGGCCCAATAATAACCCCTGTGGTACCCCACTAGTGACGGTGACCCAATCTGAGTGTGTACTATTAATAACCACCCTCTGTTTTCTATCACTGAGCCAGTTACTTACCCACATACAGACATTTTCTCCCAGTCCAAGCATTCTCATTTTATATACTAACCTTTTATGCGGTACAGTATGAAATGCTTTGGAGAAGTCCAGATATATGACATCTATTGATTTGCCGCTGTCAAGTCTAGAACTATCCTCCTCATAGAAACTGATTAAGTTAGCTTGACATGACCGATCCCTCATGAAGCCATGCTGATATGGCGTTATTTGCTTATTTTTATTGAGGTACTACATCTCTTAGAAAACCTTCAAACAATTTACCCACGACAGATGTTAAACTTACCGGCCTATAGTTTCCAGGCTCTTCTTTTGGACCCCTTTTGAATATTGGCACCACATTTGCTATATGCCAATCCTGTGGAACACTCCCTGTCAGTATAGAGTCCTTAAATATCAGAAATAAGGGTCTGGCTATGGTGTTACTTAATTCTCTTAGGATACGGGGGTGTATACCATCCGGTCCTGGCAAATTGTCTATTTTAATCTTTTTAAGACGCCTTCTGTACTTCTTCCTAGGTCAGAAAAGAAACTTTAAATGGACCAAGGACCAGGACTTGTCCCCCCAGAACCAGAATGGTGGAGGAGGAAGACAAGAAATACAAGGAAGATGAGGATCCTCTCTGTCTTCACCACCCTAGTGGAGTGCCTTCTTTTTTCAAAGAAATGACAACAAAACTCAACCGTACCCTGTGGCAGACAGTCAAGAAGGTCTTCCTGTTGACAACTTCGATGAAAGCAGTCAGCATTTGGACTGCCTGAGGAGGAGCTCCATGAGGAGGCAGGGGACCCCATGCATAAGTGTGGTGGTGGTGATGGTAATAGTGGCACCTGTAGCCACAGTATTGGCATTTAGGGCAGCGACAGAGGCAGAGAGGTGAGCCAAAGAGCCCACCATAATACATCACAGTCTGATAAATGGCATGGAGAGTGAGGACTCTGACACTGATTGTGTGTTTGACAGGACCTGGGAGCCAGATTGGGGTGCTGAAGAGAAGGAAGTAACATCAGAGGAGTAGGGTGGTGGCACCAGCAGCAATATAGACTGGAGACATCATACCTCCCAAAGAACTGCCAAGCACCATATTTGCTTCAGGAACTGGTGATGCCGCTGACACTGATGGTGAATTAGGACTAGTGATGAACCGAAGTGGAAATTCAGTTTCAGGAAATTTCAGGAAAATCTGAATTTCTTCATGCTTCGTGTTAACAAATCAGATTTTTTTTAAAATGGCTGCTGCACATGTTATAAAGTGGAAGTAAAAAGCCTGGGAATGAGGCATCACCCATAATGCCGTGCAGACAGCCAACCCCTGTGATGTCACAGCCCTATAAAAAGCCTCATCCTACCCGGTCTCTGCCATTTTCCAGTAAACTGAGCATAAGGACAGAAGTGGATGATGATGTAGCCGATTATATGTTGGAGCCGGGTGAAGAGGGGGCCATTATCATCAGGGGGTGGCAGCTTGCCCGTGAGACAGCGGCAGGGTAGCAGCATTCCGCTGAGCCAGCAGGATGCAAGCATAGCCATTAGCGAGCAGGGTGGCAGCAGTGTGAAATCTGGAGTCAAACGTGCCTATGGTAGACTATCTGGTACTCAGGAGCCTACCTGTCTGGAAACAACTAGAAGTGCACAGCTTCATAGAGGCAGCGGCAGGCAGGCAACACGGAGCCTTGGGGGGGGAAAGGCAAACTCACCCATGTGGGAAGTCACCTGAGGATGTCAGTCTGACGGTGTGTAGGATCTGTGGGCAGAAGATGAAAAGAGGCCAAGGTGCCAATGTTGGCCCTGCATCAACACATGGAGAGTCACCATAAAGTGGCCTGGGGAAACCATGGCGCTAATGTGGTCGTACAGCCTGAGACATCTTCCAGCCCACTTCTTCTTCCAGTACACTTTTTCCAATAGTCAGGCCTCCACCACCTCTGCAGAAGGGAGCTGTGTTTACTTTCCATCGTTTACTAGTCCCGATGTTCCTCCTCTTCCGTCTTCACCTACTCCTTATCACAAGTTTCGCCAGTAATCAATCACTACAATCAGCAATTGTAGAGATAACAGTATGCATGCCCTCATGCAACACTGCTACAGTTGATCCAGCTCCTGGCCAAGTTGCTGGTACTACCGTCCCTACCTTTCAATGTGGTTAACTCTGTATATTTTAGAGAAGGAATGGCTTGTGCTGAGCCAAGGTGAAGAGTCCCAAGCCGTCACTATTTCTTTAAAAAAGCTATAGCAGCTCTGCATACGTATGTACAGCAGATGGTGGGCCAGTCCTTGAGCCTGTCAGTGTCTGGTACAGTTCAAAGCAGCACCAAGATGTGGAGCTATAACTATGGTCAAGGAAAATATCTAGTTTACGGCTCACTGAGTAAAAGTGGTTCCTGCCCAGGCACACGATCAACTTGGCATGGTGATGACAACTCCACCTATGCGTTCTCATGCTGTGATTGTGGCACTAATGTCCTCCTCCGCCTTATTATTCTCACCTTTTCCCCATCCTCCACTGTTGGCACAGTTCAGAGTGGTCCTCCAGCATACCACCTATGCAGAACAGAGGTGTCACGCTGTTCTACACCTGGGCAGACTGGGCGAATGGCGCCTAATCAGGGAGGAACTGCATGGCATCATCAACCAAGAAATCAAGTCCTGGTTGTCACCGATAATGGGAAGCTAAGCAATGCACTTTGCTTGGTGCGTATCTATAATCTGGTTGTACACTGGATCCTGAAGTGTTCCCCCCAACTGCAAGAGGTTTTGAAAATGGCCAGTGCAGGCACTTCAGCCACTCTTACCCTGCACAAAATGGTCTCCTTGAGCTGCAAAGGCAGAACAATGTTCCCCAACATAGCATCATATGCAACTTTTCCACACATTGGAACTCCACCCTCCACATGGTGGACCGACTATATGAGCAGAGGAAGGCTGTGAATGATTTTTTGATAATGCAGGTGGACAGGGGTACTCCTCTGTGTAACTTCGACATTAGCCAGTGGCAGCTCATTCGTGACACCTGCCATTTGCTCAGGCCCATTGAGGAGGCCACTTTATTTGTCAGTTGCCAGGACTACCAGATGAATAATGTCATTCTGCTTCTTCACGTCCTGGAGCAGATGCTAAGACGTGACGCCTACATTTCAGGAGGAGGAGAACATTAGCGCCCAGGAATTGTATATAGAAATAAGTGGTTTATCTGCCCAAGCGTCAGGAGAGGAACAGGAGGAGCATGAGGAGCTGGAGGTCGAAGAGGAAGACCAGGCAGATGACCCTGACAGACCAGACTATGCAGTGGAGATAAAGGCATGGAGTTCCTCCAATTCTCTTGTACAAATGGCCATATACATGCTTAGTTGCTTGCATAGTGACAACCACATTATCACCATTCGGCATAGAGATAACTACTGGCTTTCCACGATGTTAGACCCACACTATCTTCTGAGAGGGATGAAAAACTCAACTACTATCGAAACATCTTATGTAGAGTTGGTTGGTCGCTGCCCGTGTCGTCCATCCTCACAAAGGTCTGACCAAGGGGACCTCCTGCGCTGACATTCCACTGTCATGATTGCAGGAGGGGGCTGGGAATCAGGAGCAGCACCAGCTCCATCAGCATTAAGTCTCTAATGGGCACTTTACCTGCCTGAAGAAACTGTCCAGCAGCAGCAAGACATGGAGCGGAACCTACAAGTGGTAGCATACTTGGATTGCATCCAGACACCCCAGATCTAAGATGCCTTGGAATACTGGGCAGTCAAACTTGATTTGTGGCTGCGACTGGCTGAGTTTTCCCTAGGTAAGGTTTCCTGCCCGGTCAGTAGTGTGGCATCAGGGTGGGTGTTTAGTGCAGTGGGGGGCATAGTTACCTCAAAAAGTACTTGCCTTTCAACAGAAAATGTTGAGAGATTAACCTTTCTAAAATTGAATCAGGCGTCGATCGTCCAGGATTTCCAAACACCAGTAGCAGATGCATCAGACTAGATAATTCTGGCAGTACTGTTCTGACTGCAGTGTGCTGCCACCCTATAACATTGTGCAAAATGGGCCATTGCTTCTGGTTAGGGATGAGTGAACCTGTTCGAGACCCGAATTTGACCATGAAATTGATCCCGAATCCCATTGAAGTCAATGGGGACCCGTACTTCACTTTATTGTTTTCCGTTATACCATGGTTATGTTATGGATTTGAAGACTTAAAGACATGAAGCCATTACAAGATGGCGTTGGCTCTGAGACCACTCCTTCTCTTATCTATAGTTTACATTCTTTAGCAAGACTAGATGCGAGATGAGAAGTGAAACTTTATTTTGTATTACTAACCAATAAAATATAGTATAACCCACAGGAGAAGAATTCCCCTCCCTGGGGTATATAAACTGTGTAACCTTCCTCTAAAAAACAAGAACTACTTTGACCCTGCAAGGTGTCAGTGTTGTTTCTTCCATGCATGTTAATATCCTAGGATTACTTTAATTTGCCCCATCAGTTGGCATCCCTGGGTGGGCTCGAGGGAATGTAACTTCAGCAGCTGAAGGAGCAGACTACCAGAGTTCGGTGCACGGTCGCTTGAGGGAGGGGACTGCAGCCCCAAACAGAAGGTAAGATGATTATCTTACCTACCTCTTGTCGAGGTTGCACTGCATTACGGTAGTCATTTCTGCTGGATAGAAGTTAGCAGTTAAGTAGCAGCTTCGGCTGAAGTTCAAACCTCGAGCTCCAAGAATCTTAAAGAAGTGGGTTTGTTTCTGCTGTTTGTGTGTTCATGTGGTCTGTATTACTGAAGGTGGAGGGGAACACAGAGTGAGAAAGCTGACCAAGGATCAGACGGGAGGATTTCATAATTCCTGTACTGGCTTCTCGAGAGAGAGAACCTAGGACAGAAGGGGCAATCCGCTGATGGGACGGTCGAGTAATTCCTGTACTGGCTACCCTAAGTGACCAGTGACAGATGAGGTAGAACCTTAAAGCTAGTAGACCAGACGTGGAGAACTAGCCAATAAATAGTCCGTGAGGTCAGAAAACTGAGTCTGATTAAGACTAACCCCTCCCCTGTCAGGCGTACTGTTTGTCTGTGTATTGTCTGCTCAAAATAAGTTGAAAGACTTGTGAGTGTTAATATATGGGAAATGTTTCTTTATGTCTGACCATTCTGTCTGTTCTATGTTGAATGTCATGTTTGTTACATGTTATGTCTGTGTGGACCAGAAACCTGACCTTGTGTATTGCCAAACAGAAAACTGACCAATAGAGGAAGGTCACACAGCCAAGTTTACTGTGAGTGAAATCAGTTCTACTAATGTAATGATGAGGCCAAATTAAGGGTTAAGATGAGAATGAAAGAAATCATCAGAGGGAGATGTTTGCTCTGGCTTTAGGCCAAAAAGGAGTGCAACTACTACAAAGTTTTTCACAGGAGAGAACACAGGACATTTGGACTTGAATTTAGAACATTCTATTCTAGATATTGTGAAAAACGATGCAAGCATCAGCAAGAAAATTATTAAGTATAAGAAATTAGTTTGGACAGAAATGTATGATGAAAAGACAAATGATTATCTTTACATGCCACCAACACAGGGGAGGACATACCGCCTGTGCAGCCGGTTCAGCTGCACAGGGGCCCAGGGCGGGAGGGGGGCCCTTTCTCACTGGCATCAGGGCAGGGAGAGATGAGCACTTCCATTGTGGAAGCGCTCATCTATATTGATCTGTATCACTGTCCTCAGGAGCAGGGAAGAGGTGTTTCCGCTGCTCGTTCTTCTGATAGGCTGCAGGCCTAGTGCCTGTAGCCTATCAGAGGCTGGCGCAGGCGGCACGATGATGTCATTGCGCCGCCTGAGCTGTACAGAGTGGGACACAGGGCGGAAGAGGCCTGCATCGCTTCACTAAGAGTGTCATGGAGGTAAGTATATGTGTTGATTGTTTTAATTATTTAAAGTATACTGTGGCAAGAACAGGGGTGGGGGCCCAAAAACTGGCACATTATGGGGGGCACTTTGGACAAGGGGGGGAAGGAGCACTTTGGGGGCCCTATTTACCAGCACATTATGGGGCACTATGGAAAAGGAGGGGGGCAAGGAGCACTATGGGGGCATATACTGGGGCCCTATATACTGGCACATATTATGAGGGGGCATATACTGGGGGCCCTATATACTGTCACACATTATGGGGGTGCTATAAAGGAGTGAGGGGGGAAAGGAGTACTATGGGGGCATCTACGGGGGCCCTATATACTGTCACACATTATGGGGGCGCTATGGATAATTGGGGGGGAGGAGAACTATGGGGGCATCTCCTGGGGCTCTATATATTGGCACACATTATGGATGGCACTGTGGAGAAGTGGGTGGGCGAAGGAGCACTATGGGGGCATCTACTGGGGCCCTATATATTGGCACACATTATGGGGGCACTATGGAGAAGTGGGAGGAAAGGAGCACTATGGGGGCATCTACTGGGGCCCTATATATTGGCACATATTATGAGGTGGCATATACTGGGGGTCCTATATACTGGCACACATGGGGGGCGCTATGGAGAATTGGGGGGAAAGGAGCATTATGGGGGCATCTACTGGGGCCCTATATATTGGCACACATTATGGGGGCACTATGGAGAAATGGGGAGGAAAGGAGCACTATGGAGGCGTGTACTGGTGGCCCTATATACTGGCACGCATTAAGGGGGGCACTATGGAGAAGTGGGGGAGAAGAGCACTATGGGAGCATTATATAGGGGCATTTAATACTGGCACCCATTTTGGTACCACTATGGGGAAGGGGAGAGAGAAGCATTATGGGAGCATCTATGTTGGGCAGTCTATAGGGGCATTTTATACTGGCACATTATGGAGGGCACTATGGGGGCATCTTCTGGGGGCACTATATAGGAGTATTTTATACTGGCACAAATTATAGGGGTACTATGGGCACCTAAGCTCAACTGGGGGCATTAAGTGTTTTTTCTAATGGCACACAGTATGGGTCATTGGAACACATGAGGGCACTCTGGGGACATTGGCTCTACTGGGGGCACTAAGAAAAGGTTTTTTTTTTACTGCCATAAAACGGGGCATTTTTTGTAGTGACGCACATTATAAGGTGCCATTTTTCTACTGTCACACATTATGAAGAGAATTATTACTACCAGGGGCATTATGGTGGGCTTTATTACAAGTGGGGGACTATGGCATTATTACTTCTGGGACACAGTGGGGACATTATTACTGCAGGGGCACTATTACTACTAAGAGGACTCTGGCACATAATTATTACCATTGTTAGGATTTTGGGGAGCACTATTACTGTGGAGGCATACTGGCACAGTAACAGCTTAGCACAGTTATTTTTGGGGGACATTATGGTTACACTATAAGTGTCAGGGGCACTATTTGCTGGGTGCAGTTATTTTTTAGAGCATTTTCTTCCAATAATTATTGAAGGGGGCACTATCTGTGTGTAACTAGTATTTTCAGGTGGTATATCTGTTTCTGCAGTATAGTTTTGGGGAGCACAGCGTCTCAGTATTGGGGGTGCATGATGGGAAAGAAGGTGGGAGGATGATGGAAAAGTAGAAAACTAAGATGTCTGTCAAACTGCAGAAACGAGAGATGGCTGAAAAAAATCATCATTATGGTCTGGTCTGAAAGGAGAAGATGAGGAAAGAGAACATTTACATTTAAGGAGACGTCACTGGATATACGAGGTATGTGGACCTGTATTAGGCTATCTTCACATCTGCGTTAGTGATTCTGGCAGGCTGGTCCAGCAGAGAACAGCCTGCTTGAATTCCCTTGATCCGACACTGCTGGATGCAGAATGCCCCCCAGCCCCATTAACTATAATGGTCTCCGGCAGAGATCCGGCCACAAACTGGCAAAAATGCAGAGAATCAGTGGGACACAAAATGCTGCATGCTTTGGTTTGGGTCCAGCCGATTCCTTGCATTTTCTGCCGGATTAGGTGGCCGGATCGTGGTGCCGCAGGTGTGAAAGAAGCCTTACTCTGTATGTTTTGTATTGCTGTATGTAATGTTAGGATGGAATAGGTTAGGTTGAGAATTTGGCATTGGGGGGGAAGGGGGCAGGCATATTTTTTGCACAGGGGCCCTCTGCTGTCTGTGTCCACCCCTGCACCAACACAGCCCCTAAGATGGCGCAGGAGGACCCTGCCGTGCTCCAGCAGACACATCCCCCACCATATCACTAGTTCCCTCAGTCTCCCTCTCCAGAGGGGTGGACCTGTGAAGTATGTCAGTGCCACAACCAATCCCGCGGCTCACCTCTTTATATCAGGTTATCAAACAAGATGGCACATCCTACGTCCCAATTTCCACATCTTAACTGAGGGAACTTCAGTCCCTGCCCAGCAGCCATCTTAGTTACTGGTATTCTCCCTTACACGGCTACAAGTAGGAAACAATGCACATAGATCTAAGTAGCACCACAAAGAGTACTCAACTTAGTAAATGAAGGATACACATATACCTATAATTAGTTATTTTTTTTAGTTAAATTAAATGACTTAACCTCTATGTTTTTTCCTTTACTAGGAATAAGTCAGCACTTGGAGGCAACGTCATCTTGATTCCTAACAGGTTTTTGTGATGGTGCAGGTGTTCAGGACTCCAGGTCAAGGGGAATCGGGTGAAGATGTTAGGTTAGGTCCTGCATTTGATACAAGGTCAAGTGAAATACTCGGTCCTAGGAGTCCTGCCCATGGATGAATCACAAAAGGAGGGGATTGTGATGGAAATGGTCTCACCTGTGGTAAACTGTAGCTTTAAGTTCTGTTCTTTCTATCTTTCATATGATGTTTCTGAAGAATGTAACCTTGAGATAAGATGCCGCAGAAGTAGTAAGGAAAAAAGAATGTAGACAGGCAATGAAGAACATCAGCAAGCTAATGAAAGCTGTAGACATGCCCCCAATGGTAAATTGAATCTAGAGTGGTGAGAAAAAGCATGGCAGGAAAATAAAGGGTGCCTGAAAGTTAGACCAAGATTAGGAAACAGGCAATCCAGTATCGGCTGTGCCCTCAAACATTTTTAGCAAAATAAAGTCCGGCTCCAATGATATCCCTGGGTGATACAAGAAGTAGTCCCATTTTTTATTGATACTGGAGCAACCAAGACAGTTGTGCACAGCAAACATGTCCTCCCCTGACTTAATCTCCAAGGACACCCGTCCTTGCGGAGGAGTGGATGGGAAAGTAGTAGAGATGAGCGAGCACTAAAATGCTCGGGTGCTCGTTATTCGAGTCAAATTTTTCCGGATGCTCGGGTGCTCGTTTTGAATAACGAACCCCATTGAAGTCAATGGGAGACTCGAGCATTTTTTGCAGGGGACCAAAGCTCTGCACAGGGAAGGTTGCGTGAAAACCTGGAAACCTCAGAAAATGACGGAAACACCACGGAAATGGACAGGAAACAGCAGGGGCAGCATGCATGAATGCCTCTGAGGCTGCCTAATTGTACCATTACGCCAAATTCTGGGCAACAGCCTGGAGGTGACCCTCAAGACAATTGTGCTGACCCAGACATGCCCATCAGGGCAGCACCATCAAGGCACATGCCCATCACATGTTAGTAAAGCACCCAACTAGGTGCAACGAAGGTCCATCACCGCCTGCGGGTGACACCACTGCCCATGCTGGCTCTGCTATCCTATCCCCCGCCCCACGACGCAGGCATAAGCGTCTCCCTACCCACACCAACCCAGTAGTCCACAGCGTACACAAAGTTCTCCCAGCACAGTGCCCAGCTCTCCCCATCCCAGACGGGCAAACATGCACCCACCACCCAACCACCCTGTCCACGGCAGACACAAAGACCTACAAGCACAGTGCCCAGCTTTCCTAATTCCAGACTGGCTAAGACGCACACTGCACCCACCTATTAGTCTCCACACGTGGGTAGGTGCAGAGCCTTTTAGTGCCCCTCAAGACAATGCTTGTGTGCCAGGGCCTGGTAGTAACCCTCCTTGAAGTTGTGGGGGAGAGGCCGCCGGTGACCCTCAAGACAATTTTGTCCGACAGTGTAGTGGCGAGCCTCCAAAAATTCGTGGGTGAGAGCCTGGAGGTGACCCTCAGAAAAAAATGGTTTAAAAAAGCATGGTGGTGCACCCCTGAATGACAGCCTGTGACTGAGATTGCAGGTAAACCCGCTAAAATTGTAGTCTAGCACACCTTGGTGGTGAACCCCTAAATTACAAAGTTTGACTGAGATTGCAGTTTACAGCATGGGGGTGAACCCCAGGATGACTTGTTAAGACTGAGATTGCAGTTTACAGCATGTCGGTGAACCCCAGAGTGGCTTGGTTAGACTAAGATAGCAGCTGAACCACCCAAAAATTTAGCCTGACACAGCATGGCGGTGACTACAGTCCAGTGAACAATTCTGTGGTGTGCGGTACAGTAGCCGCAGTGTAGAAAATATGTTTTTTCTCTCAGTTATATATCCTACAGTGCAGTAAAAAATTCTGCCATGTGCTGCACACTAGCCGTAGTCTAGAAAATATACGTTTTTTCTCTCAGTTATAAATCCTACAGTGCAGTAAAAGATTCTGCCGTGTGCTGCACACTAGCCGCAGTCTAGAAAATATACGTTTTTTCTCTCAGTTATATATCCTACAGTGCAGTGAAAAATTCTGCCGTGTGCGGTATACTAGCCACAGTCTAGAGGATACGTTTTTTTCTCTCAGATCCATTTAATACAGTCCAGTAAAAAAATTATGTGTTGTGCAGTACACTAGCAGCAGTCTAAAGAATACGTTTTTTCTCTCAGATCCATTTAATACAGTCCAGTAAAAAAAATTCTGTGTTGTGCGGTACACTAGCAGCAGTCTAAAGAATACGTTTTTTCTCTCAGATACATTTAATATTAATAATTTATTTATTAATGATATAGAGGGAGGAATTAAGAGCACTGTTTCAATTTTTGCAGATGACACTAAGCTTTGTAGAATCCAGTCTATGGAAGATGTGCAGAAGTTACAAGCTGACTTGGACACGCTGAGTGTTTGGGCATCCACTTTGCAGATGAGGTTGAATATGGATAAATGTAAAGTTATGCATCTGGGTACTAACAACTTGCATGCCTCCTATGTCCTAGGGGGAGTAACACTGGGAGAGTTGCTTATAGAGAAGGATCTGGGTGTCCTTGTAGACCATAGACTGCAGAATGGCATGCAATGTCAATCGGCTGCTTCTAAGGCCAGCAGGATATTGTCATGTATTAAAAGAGGCATGGACTCGCGGGACAGGGATGTCATATTACCACTGTATAAAGCATTAGTACGGCCTCATCTGGAATATGCTGTTCAGTTCTGGGCTCCTGTTTATAGGAAGGATGTCCTGGAGCTGGAAAGGGTGCAGAGACGGGCAACTAAACAGATAAGGGGCATATAGCATCTTAGCTATGAAGAAAGATTGAAGGAGTTAAACTTGTTTAGTCTTGAGAAGAGACGTATAAGGGGGGACATGATCAACCTGTATAAGTATGTAAATGGCCCATACAAAAAATATGGTGAAAAACTGTTCCAGGTAAAATCCCCTCAAAAGACAAGGGGGCACTGCCTCCGCCTGGAGAAGCAAAGGTTCAGACTCGAGGGGCGACAAGCCTTCTTTGCTATACGAACTGTGAATCTGTGGAACAGTCTACCGCAGGAGCTGGTCACAGCAAAGACAGCTGAGGGCTTTAAAACAGGCTTAGATGAATTCTTAGAGAAAAAGAAGGTCACCACATATTAAGAAATGTAGAATCATGTCTTAAGGTTACCCGTCCCCCTCCCCTTCATCACTCCTACCCCCTCCCTTGGTTGAACTTGATGGACATGTGTCTTTTTTCAACCGTATTAACTATGTAACTATGTAATACAGTCCAGTGAAAAATTCTGTGTTGTGCGGTACACTAGCGGCAGTCTAAAGAATACGTTTTTTTCTCTCAGATACATTTAATACAGTCCAGTGAAAAATTGTGTGGTGTGTGGTACACTAGCTGCAGTCTAGAGAATACGTTTTTGGCCTCAGATATTAATTCTACAGTTTAGTGATTACACAAAATGTTGAACCCAAGGGCTAAGGGTCGAGGACGTGGGTGTCCAAGTGATGTGGGGGGCAGAGGCCGTGGTCCTGGGCAGGGTGACACAGTACTTACTGATGAGGGAGCAGTGGAACGCCGCAGAGTTTCGCTCCCTAGCTTAATCTCGCAACTTACAGGGTCACGTGGTACACCCCTATTGATGACATGGATAGCGGATAATGTGTCTAGTAATTTATCCACCACCCAGTCTTCCACGCAGTCCTCCCACGCTAGCTAAGGGAGTAGACTTCTGGCTCCTCCAGCTCAACCTCCTTCCCCCCAGCCCGGCCCCCCCATGGAAAATATGGATTCAGATTCGGCATACTCACAGGAACTCTTTTCAGGACCTTTCCCAGAGTCACAAACCACTGCTCAGCAGCAACCGGAGCAGTTCCTCTGTCCCGATGACCAAAATTTCAAACTTTCGCAGTCTGTGGGTGATGAGAGTGTGGACTTAGTGCAAGTAGTGTGTCAAGAGGTGTCAGATGAAGATGATGAGACACGGTTGTCAGACAGTGACGTTTTTGTCAGGGCAGTAAGTCCGAGGGGGGAGCAGAGTGAGGAATCGGAGGAAGAGCTGGTGGTTGATGAAGTGACTGACCCGAGTTGGGTTAGTAAGCCTAGTCAAGAGGGGGAGGCAAGTGCAGCACCAGAACAGGATGGAAGAGGCAGTGGGGTGGCCAGAGGGAGAAGCAGGGCCAGAGCAAGTAGATCAGCAACTGTTTCATGGAGTGAAGCTCCCGTGCCGAGGCCTAGATGTTCGCAAGTCTGGATGTTCTTTAAAGAAAGTGAGGATGAACGACGGACTGTGGTGTGCAACCTGTGCCACACCAGGATCAGCAGGGGAGCCACCACTACCAGCCTAACCACTACCAGCATGCGCAGGCATATGAGTGCTAAACACACGACTCAATGGAACCAAGGCCATTCCCCTCCTGCGGGTCACACCACTGCTCCTTCCCCGTGTCACATGCTGGCTTTGCGAGTCAACCCCCCGCCCAGGACCCCGGCATGAGCGCCTACAACCACCCCTTCACCTCCACGATCCTCCACACCCTACACCAATGTGTCCCAACGCAGCCTTCAGCTGTGTTTGCATCAGACATTGGAGCGCAAGCGCAAACGCAAATACAATTCCACCCACCCACATGCACAAGCCCTAAACGTCCACATTTTCAAACTGCTGAGCCTGGAGATGCTGCACTATAGACTGGTAGAGACTGAGGCTTTCCGCAACCAGATGGCGGTGGCTGTCCCTCGGTACTTGGTCCCGAGCCGCCACTATTTTTCCCGATGTGCCGTCCCAGGCCTACACCAGCACGTGTCAGAGAACATCATCCATGCCCTGACCAACGCGGTTACTGAGAAGGTCCACCTAACCATGGACACGTGGACAAGTGCTGGCGAGCAGGGACACTATATCTCCCTGACGGCACATTGGGTTAACTTGGTGGAGGCTGGGACCGAGTCTGACCCTGGGGCCACTCATGTACTGCCCACACCGAGGATTGCGGGGCCTACCTCGGTCCCAGTTTCTCCGACTTATTATGCCTCTTCCTCCAACCCCTCCTCCTCTCAAATACAATCTATGAGCACGGCGCCTTCAGTCGGTAGCTCTAGGCGCAGCAGCACTGCCGTGGGTAAGCGCCATCAGGCGGTGCTGAAACTGCTGAGCTTAGGTGACAAGAGGCACACCGCCCAAGAACTGTTACAGGGCATCACAGCGCAGACTGATCTTTGGCTTGCGGCGCTGAAACTCAAACCAGGCATGGTTGTTTGTGACAACGGGCGTAACCTGGTGGCAGCTCTGCAACTCGGCAGATTCACACATGTGCCATCTATTATATACTATTTCCAAAAGAACAAACATATAAAACTGGCAAATGCCTGGCCCACCCTCTTCTTTCAAGCCGCATTCCCCTCAAGACCCTACCCCAATCTGATTTGCCACCAAGGTGCGACGCATCTGTGCGCATTCCGCAAGTCAACCCACATGCTGCCCTCAGGGCAATTCTATGAACTTACAACTGACAGCTGACTGTTGTTGCGATGTGCCCACACAATGGAATTCCACATTACAGATGTTAGCCAGGGTTTACCAGCAGCACAAAGCGATTGTAGACTGCCAGATGACAACTTCCATGAGAACTGGTAGTCAGGTTAGTCAGCTTCCTCAGGTCTACAATGAGGAGTGGACGTGGATGTCTGATATCTGTCAGGTGTTAAGCAACTTTGAGGAGTCAACACAGATGGTCAGCGGCGATGCGGCCATTATCAGCGTCATCATCCTGCTGCTTTGTCTACTGAAAAAGTCACTGCTCAGCATGAAGTCAGAGGCTTTGCGCTTGTCACAGGAGATGGGGGAAGAAGAATTCGCCCAGTATGTATACTGCAGCCATGTCAACATGGCTGCGAGGTATCAAAAACAAATCTTCAGTTTTGCTACATTACTGTTACCTTCCTGGGGTGAAACATCTCACCCCTGAATGTAAGAAGGCTGTGGAGGACACCCCTTTTCCCAGAAACGTGAATGCACAGAGGACATTTTTGGGCCTTGTTTCTCGTTGCAGGACTTGGATATGCAAGTTTGCTGCAGCCTCTTTATGATTGTTTGTTTTCTAGCTCCTTCCACTTTACAGATGAGGTGGTAGATGCCTTTTATACCCTAAAGCTGGCAATTTTGGGCTCCCCCGCACTGCTCCTTTCAACGTAGGTCATGTGATATTACATCTATCCTTCTGCAAGTATAACCCAAAAGTCTTTTTGCTGCCCGCCATTTGAGAATGCAGTGTGCCATTTTGTTGCCTGACAATGTTACTGTCCAAAGGTGTAATACTTTGAACCCAACCACCCTGTTGCCTCTGGAGCAAGGGGGGAGGGGGGAAGAGTTGGGGCACTTAACAAACTTTTCTTCCAGATCCAGAGGAAGAGGCTCGTGACTGTTTGCAGATGATGTCTCAAGAGACAACGGGATTTTGACCATGTGGTAAATCAGCCATTGGGTTGGGCAGGTTGGGCAGTGTGACTAAACATGACATGCTAAAATGTAGAGTCCTTACCACCACACATGTCTGCCCAAGAAGTGAAGCCAAATCTGGAGATGGTTTGCAGGTATGCAGAGGGAAAAACAGCCAACATTTACACTGATTCCAGGTATAGCTCATTTGGAAATTCAGAGACTTCCTGACCGTTTCAGGTAAACCCATCAAATATGGGGAAGCAGTGAGGTCTCTTATAGAAGCCCTCATGTTGCCAACTTGAGTGTTGGTAAAAAAAAAAAAAGGAAAGGCCACTGTGAAACAGACGCAGAGGAGGCAAAGGGAAAAGCCAAGGCAGATCAGGCGTCAAAAATGGCTGCCACATTGCCTAGGCAGACCCCTGCCTTAGTGGCCACAGCTCAGCTCCCTGAAATAACTCCTCCTGTCTCCCTGAAAGTTCTTAAGACCTTAAAGAACTAGGCGGGGAAGGAAGAAAGGGACTGCAAAGGAGGAAGGCCTATTACAGTTCCAAGGGAAACACTCTAACCCATGATACACAGGCAACCCATGGAGTGATGCACCAGTAAAAAAACTGCTATGTGTTATTTAGTACATAGCACATGGTACGCCCCAGAGTTCAGCACTGTAGCAGCCAGATATACCCGACATGACTCGCCACTAGCTGTGACTTCGTCAGGGGTTAGGGCTCTTGTATGTGGCTATCAGGGTGAATGTTTCTCAGGCAGGGACAGATGGCAATAATCCAATGTGTGAATGTACAAGGGTAAGCGCTATTCAGGCAGGGAGAGACCGAATG
>ONZH01015162.1:0-27154 GCA_900303285.1 Rhinella marina
AGCAGATGCGTATGAGAGGCCTGCTGCAGCGACCAGGAGCAATGTGTGAATGTGGTGGCCTGATGAGTGTAGTAGTTGTTACTCACATTTCTGCAGCTCCAGGGCCAGAGTGCATTCCTTCGGGGCACACTCTGGTGTTCAGGATCTCCTGCTGGATGTTGGTTGAGATGCCCTTGATGGTACAGTGTTTTAGGTGCAGGGAAGGCAGGGTCCCTGAGGTTTGCGAGGCCAGCACCCTTGGGTGCATATGAGATGGTAGAATGAAGAGGAGTCAGTTTAAATAAATAACTGGAACATTTACTTTATCAGTTGCCTTGACGTAGATGTACAGGTTCATAACAGTAGTTATATTGTAATCCATACAAAGCACATCATAGTTAGCTGTGGCTGTAATCCTAGTAACAGGCTCTTGGGGGGCTATTGTAACATTTGGCTGAGTATCTTCCAGGTGTGGAGTATACATTAATAAACTGCTTCACATGGCCATTATACATATGTCTTGCCTTCCTGGCTTACTCAAAATTTCCATAAGTATTGTCCACACTGTCTATAGAGGAACACAGCTACATATAAACTTGTACTTCCCTGTAGACTGGGAAAAGTCACCGTAGGCTAACTGCTATCTCACATTGATTGCTAATGGAGTCTATAGGCTGAGGTAATACTCTTCCTTCTGTTCAGACATACCCTTGGTTTGCACACAACTCAGAGCTAAATGTCAGCTCAATTCAGGTACAGCAGGTCCAGTCTTAGCTTTGGTTGTCCACTTCTCAGACCCTTCAGTCTGGCTAGAGCCTCTGACTTCTTGGGTCTGATGCTGGAAGTAACTTGCCTTGGCTGGGAACTAAACTTATGCTGCCCTTCCTTTCTTTCTTACACTTCACTTCTCTGTGTCTCAACTGCTGCTCTTCACTTCATAACTTGATCTAGTTTTCAGTTGGCTTTCATCTGCCTCACACCAAACTTCTTTATCTCCATGTTGTACCAGCGCCACCTAGGGGTGATTGGATGTAATTACATGCGAGAGAGCACCAGCCTGTTAGAAGGAATTGCAGCACTGTACATACACAGCATAGAATCACATTCGGCAAATACCCTTAAAACTACTGGGCTCCACTACTGATACGGAGTGAGATTCTTGATAGGAGTGGGCTGGTCAGACTTCCTGTCAGGAGAAGCTAGGTTAGTGAGGAAGATAGGGAGCACGTCTATCAGCTCCTGCTCCTGAAGACCCAGAATCCATCTCCACTGTGAGGAACACTGATCCAGAGGAGCTGGAAGGTCCAAGGGCCACAAAATTGGTCGAAGCTACAGCGTTCCAGACAGCAGAGAGATCAGCTAAAATCGGCTTTACAGACTCTGCTGCTAGGTGAGGCATGAGTTAAGGCACCCATCACCATATTTCAAGTCTCTGCAAGGTGGGCAATAACAAGTTAAGACACCATCACTCCAGCGCAGGATAGGCAAATCTAAAAACCTGCATTATCTAGTAGACACCTATAGTCAGAGGTGCCATCTTAATAGCTGTAGTAAAGAGGAATCAAGAGAGACTTTGTCAGCTAGAATATTTCTGAGTGCCATCTAACCAGCCACCATACCTCATCATCTGGTGACAGAGACTGCACCTTGTATTTATTATTGCTGGATGTACCGCAAAAGGGCTTTTCTGCGGACCCTCCTGTTCCTCTGGATTAGTGTTCCTCTGGATAGGTCATCAGTATCTGATCAACACCTGGAACCCCCACCAATCAGTTGCTTAATAAGGCAACTGCTCTCACTGCAAAGCTGTGGCCCTCTCTCAGCTCACCAAAGGACAGCGCCGTACATTGTATAGTGGCTGTGCATAGTATCGCAACTCATTCACTTCCATGACTGTTACGTCACATTGCCTGGGGAAAGCTACTAGAAGGCTGCGGCACTACTATGAGAAGTGGTGTCTTCTCAAACGGGTGATCAGCAGAGGTCTCGGGTGTTGGACCCCCACTAATCATGATACTGAACCAGAGGATAGGGCAACAGTTAAAATATCTCGGAAAACCCGTTTGAGTAATGCTTGTCCTGAAATGCGGTGATGGTGCCTAAAACATAACATGACATTACAATATATAATAAACTATTGCAGATACCCGATCTGGGAGGGGTTTTGCTATGGGGGCCCTATGAGATCTGCCCACTTCTCTGCCTGTGCTGTAATCCAGACAAATCACATGACACATCTGCTGTCCTGACTCCTGAGAAACAAGAAGATTTGTTACAATAGGTTAGTCAGGGGGTGGAGCTCACATCTTCTGCTCATTGTTGAGCATGCTCCATACATTTCCTGTGCACCATGACATTACAGTTTATGTTGAGGTGCGTGTGAATGTTAATATCCATAAACAATTTTTTAGTACAGTAGCGATATATGTAGAAGTCCGCACAGGACATGGGCCACAGAAAAAAAGGAAGTTTCTTAGCTCCGTGCAGAAAATTGAAGATCTGAACAACGTTTGTGTGAATAAGGCCTAAGTCATTGTATTCTTAAAGCTGTTACTGAAGTAACAACAGTGCACAGAAGATGAAGTGACCGAGGAGGATCCACCAGGTGGCGTACTGTTCCGATTTTCCAATGACAGAGGGAGCAGGATTAATAACGTCACATACATGGAAATAACTACGGTGTGATAATCCCGTTTATGTAACAGAGTGTAGCGGGATCTCCTCCCTGGATGGCATGAGAAATAGTACAATTATTATAAATGTATTCTATAAAAATAGATAGATAGATAGATAGATAGATAGATAGATAGACATGCATATAGGCAGATAGAAAGATAGATAGATAGATAGATAGATAGATAGATAGATAGATAGATAGATAGATAGATAATAGAGCGATATTAGATAGATAGATAGATAATAGAGCGATATTAGATAGATAGATAGATAGATAGATAGATAGATAGATAGATAGATAGATAATAGAGCGATATTAGATAGATAGATAGATAGATAGATAGATAGATAGATAGATAGATAGATGGATAGATAGGAGATAGATAGATAGATACCAACTTACCAACAAAGAATAAAGCAGAGGTATCATTCCAAGCGGTGGGAAGAGGATGAGATTTATCACAGTGAAGATTTTACCACATCGGCACAATGTAGTTGAAGAAGACCGACGTGATACAATGTCGTTTTGTTGGGCAGATACTTCCGCAGCTGATAATGGTGGAGGATCTTCTGGCAGTAAAAGATCTAATGGTGGAGTATCTCCTGAGAAGTATCTTGGAGGTAATTCACAGTAATCTGGAGGAGAAGGCCTGACTACAGATAAAAAGGGTGGAACTGAGAAACTGTTTGACCTGTCACCACCATTATCCTGGTCGGGTGGTGGTAAATAATCCATCTGAAAGGCCTCGTTGTAGATACAATGCACATTGTACTGCTGGCCGGGTGGAAACAGGTCCTCATAAGGTGGTGGTGAAGGGTGGTAGGCCATGTCCTCCTGACATTCTCCTGGAGAGGCCCACTATAAAAACTGTGACTCCTTCCTCTTCTAAATGCGGAGATCTTCCTGTCTTGGGCTGAGGTCACATTGCACCTTACATGTCTGTTGTCTGTTGTATCACTATGTGAAGAATGTCTCTCAACAATTTAAAGGGGAAGGAACAGATTTAAAACTCTACATGGTCACGTTCACACCAGCTCAGCCTCCAGCCGTACACGGAGATATGAATCGCCCCAATATTCCTATTCAAGGGGTTGTACGGGCTGTGCCTGTCCATAGAAAGAAATGGACAATACCACACACGACCTGAGGTCAGCTATGTACACATTTGGCGGCATTTTTTAAAAAATTATTCTTGTTCTTTATCATTGTTCTCATTTGAGCTAAAAATAACTTTTTCAGTTGGTCTTTATTAAAAATATGGAGCCCTTTTCTCTGTACAGAGCTGAGATGCTCTACTAGCTGCCTATGCATCAGACCCATATGTAGAGGGTGAATAGTATAAGTATTAAATTTATATTTTATTGGGGAGTTTTGAATGCCACAAGTAACGCAAGACTTGCTTGTGACCTCATCCTCCCAAGTACAAGTGAAACAACCCCTGATCCCATCTCTGACGTTAGAGTTCGGTTCTGCGCATACATTACTGTTTCAAAATCCAAAGTCGAACTTGATAATTACAACTCGAGTTTTGCTCCGGCTCTTTCCGAGGCTTACTCGCCTATTTCTCAGAGTATCGTTTTCTATCTTCCAATCCTTTTCTCACTCTTCACATTAAATACATAAAAGTCAAAATTTCAAAAAATACTAAAAAAATAAATAAATGCCACATAAAAAAATCCACCCTCAGATTTGGTATTAGCCACTTGCTTCAGCAAGAGCTGGCAAACGTGGTGTGCAACAACCAGATAACTACAGGGGCCACTGACTACAGTGGAATAGCCGCCCGGATACAGGCAATCCCACTCATGTACTAGTTAACCCTGAACAGCCCCTGCAGGTGGTATGGTATCCTATGAGCGTTCGCCGGGTAGCTGCTAGCCGACAGAGGGGACAGATCAAGAACTTGTACTAAACAGTCCAAGGTCAAACACAGTACAAAGAAGAATACTCACAGAATGCACACAGTAAGCAGCACACCAGGATTAAACCTCAGTAACTAAGACAGAAAAATCCCAGAGCAGGATTTAAAGGGATTGTGGCCATCTGGGGTGATGGGGGTTGGAAAATCATCCTCCTAGTCAGAGATGCAAAAGGGAAGCTGCCCACTGGTGGGTCTCATCTCCTTCTCTCCCCGCCCTTGACTGCCTCTGCCTCAGCATCTAATATGACACCCCTGCAGCCAATGGCTGGCCGCAACGGTCACCTGCCCCACTTACATCATGTCAGCTGGTCACATGATGCAAGCAGCTGGGCCTTTAGTCACATCTGTAGCATATCACAGTTAAGCCTCATTCACACGTCGGTGTTTCACGTATGTGTGCTGTACGGGTTCTCCACGGACAGCACACGTCCCCATTCAATTCAATGTGTGTATTCAGACATCAGTGTTTCAGCACGGTCCGTGGGTCAGTGTTTTTAGCACGGATGCTTGTCCTATCTTGAGCCGTGTTCCCGGATCCCTCACGCCAATTATAGTCAATGAGTCCGTGAAAACCACGTATCCCTCACGGATGCCATCCGTGTTGCATCCGTGTTTCACGGATCATTAAGAAGAGATGCTTTGAAAATTATTTTTCAGCTGTTCAGTGTCAGTGAAACACGGATGGCAAAACACGGACCCAACACGGATCCTTCACGGACAGCTTCACGGATGCCTCACTGACCACCTACTCACGGATTTGAGCACGGACACGGACGTGTCTTTAGAAAGGAATTTTTGCATTAAATTTTGCGTTTTCATTTTTACTTTGACACTCATTATGCAGTTCTGGGGAATACAACAAAGCCAAAGTGAAGTTTGAACTTTCTTTCCCTATTTATTTTCTTATTTTAGATTTGACCGTGAAATACCAGTATGGTAATGAAAATTAAAAAAAAAAGCCTTATTTCATTTTCATTTCATTTTTAGCAAAAAAAAAATCTGATAAAAATATGCTTTTCAATGGAAAAAAATTGCAAAAATAAAATCTCCTCCACATCATAACGACCCCCCACTACATAAATATCAGGCAAAATATCTTGTGCGGTGAACGCCGTAAAAAAACAACAACAAAAAATGCCAGAAATGCTGCTTTTTACTTAGTCCTCACCAAAAAAATTTAATAAAAAGTAATCAAAAAGTGTTATGCACCCCAAAATGATGCCACTGAAAATTAAAAGTCATCCTGCAAAAATCAGGCCCTCACCCAGCTCAGTAGAAAGGAAAATAAAAAAAGTCATGGATCTCGGGATACAACGATGCAAAAAGATTTTTTTTAAAAGGGGTTTTTAATTGCGCTAAAGTAGTAAAACATTTTAAAAAAAATGTATTTGGTATCGCTGTAATCATACTGACCCAGATAATAAAATGACCCATGCTTGAGTGAAAAATAAAATAGCAAATTAAGTAATTTCATGTTATTTTTTATTTTGTCATGATATTTTCACACGTGCCCAAAGAAATGTCACAAAGTTATTTGAATTTTCATTTTATTTATTTAATTTTATTCGCTTTTTCATTTAATTTTTGGCTGGATTTGCCTCCCATACCGTATGAACCCACCAGTGGCAGAAAACACAACCTCGGATGAAAAAGGGAAAAGAATATCAAATAAATGTACAATAATACAGTATATATAACAGGCGGGAAACAGAGGTGTTATATTTATCTCCAGGCTTGTATATACCATGTGCGGCCTCTGTCCTTATCAGGAGACAATACACAAGCCTCTGGGTAACTGACAGATCTGAGACGCACGTGGTTAATACATAGTGATCCACCACACAACCCGAAGAACAAGTTTAACAGGATATTTTACTGCCTTTGGTCTTGAAATGCCTCGAAGAGAAATTTTCTGTGACTTTCTAATAATAAATAATAATAATAATAATATCTCTCTGATTGCTGTCAGTGAATGAAAACAGCCTATCCTCCTGCTCTATTCCTGGACATATGACAATAAATCAGTACAGAAATCATCAAACAAGGAGCATCACAAATCTTTCCTCCATCTTGGAGTTCAGAACCTGCACTCAGGCTCAGACTGGCCCACAGGGGTACAGGGGAATCCCCCGGTGGGCCCCTGAGCAAGATGGGCCCCTAGTCTCTCACCCCTTGCACAAGTGGCACATAACACAGTAGACTTACTGTACTACATACATATGAACAATGTACAGCCCCTCAACCAGCCTATGTTCATATAAAAAAAAACTTGTTAGATTATTTATTATATTTGAATGTATCCGTACGGTGGGCCCCCAAAATAAATTTTACTGCTGGGCCCTAGGTACCCCAGTCCGACACTGCCCGCACTACAAAAATATCATGAAAAATATCACATAAGGTGAACACCGTAAAAAAAAAAAAAGCCAGAAATGCAGTTTTATCCTAAGTCCCCACCCCCAAAAAATGTAATAACAAGCAATCAAAAAGTGTTATGTACCCCACATTGATGCAAATGAAAACTACAAGTCATCCCACAAAAAACATGACCTCACCCAACTCCATAGAAAGAAAAATAAAAAAAGTTATTAGTCTTGGGAAGCGTTGATGCAAAAAGATTTTTATTTTTTTTTAAGGGTTTTTATTGTAGTAAAAGGTAAAAAATAATAAAGTTATCATGTTATGTATGCCAAAAATGAATAATGCAAAATTTATGACATAAAAACTTAAAAACTCAGTGGCAGTATTGCTGTTTTTCCCCATCTCTCTCCCAGAAAGAGTTAATAACAGTTAACCAGTAAGTTATGTGAAAAACTACATCCTGTCCCGCAAAAACAAGTCCTCATACAGCTACAGAAGGAGACGAGGAAAAAATGAAAATAAAAAACAAAAAACTCTTGGTCAGTAAAACCCAAAACAGGCTTGTCATTAACGGGTTAAAAAATCGTCTTACAGTGTACAGCCTCAATAGTGACTTGTAGTACTACTTCTCACCATTCTCAGGTCAAATTCTCTCCTTAATGGGCATCTGTCAGCAGTTTTGTACCTATGGCACTGGCTGACCTGTTACATGTGCACTTGGCAGCTGAAGACATCTGAGTTGATCCCATGTTCATATGTGTGCAGTGTCCCACATAATTGTATTATATGTGTGGAAGGGACACTACAAACTGCATTTTATATAGCCATGTCATTCCTGTCAGCCATGTCATTTATAGTAGCCTTTCTTATATGTAGGCCGCATTTCATAGTTCCACCGCTAGATGGTGCTGTAGTACCACTACATATATATATATATCCCCTGTAACCAGGAAGTGACAGGAGTTGGAGAGTAAACCAGAGAATGTAACTCAGGCAGGTGAGAAGTAACCTAAGCCGTGTGCAGGAGGAAGAGTGCAAGTTCCATCCTGAGGGCTGCCATATGTATCTGACCTTGGCCAAGTCAGTGCCCTTGATGGCATTTACCACATCCAAGCCCCTAGGCAAGCAGCAGAATTGGATTTAGAAGACCAGCCTAGGTAAAAGCTAATACTTATGCTTAATGGACTTTGCTGGCACAAGTGTGTAACTAAGATAGCTTCCAGCATCAGCACACAATCGAACGATGGTAAGCACAACCAGTTGTATTAGTGCCCACTTTATACCCTCCGGGAAGTGAGGACTGCAACTTATATACTCGCTATATGCACCTTAGTCAGAAAGGAAACAGCTGTTATAATGTCTGTCGTGCAGGGGCCGCCCTGAGGGATTGCAATAGTGTACTAGAACTATAATCATCCAATGCTGAACCTAGAACAGGTGCACTGCAGAAGAGGAGGTCAATATACTACAGATATAATATCTAGAGTTACCAATTGAAAGATATCCTGCCTTGAAACTTATGCCTATTCTGTACCATCAGTACTGGAACTGTATGTATGCATACCTGACAAGACGAAGAAGTAAAGTTAACGTTTTGTATCAAAACTACTTCTCCATCATTTCTTATGGTTTGTGTCTACCCTTTTTTTTTATTATTATTATTATTATTATTGCGTTTCTACTAATTTTGGGCTAAAAATCATTTTGTCAATTGTTTTTTATTTTAAAAAATGCAGCCACTTTCCCCGTATAACAGTATAATCTGTGTTTTTGCAGAGTGTTCTGTGTTTCCAGTGAATCCCGTCATTTGACGGCTCATGTGAATCCCTCAACTGACAGTCTGCAGACACACTCTGAATTAACCCCTGTAGTACAAGAACTGCTGGAATTTTTTTGCAAAGACTAATTGAAACAAAGATTTTTAGCCCAAAACGGATAGAATGCAATAATAATTTTAAAAAAATCTCAAATGCGTACATAGCCCTTAATGTATCTCATACTCCAGTCACACCCAGAGCTGTATTTACAGGTCTCCTAGAAATTTTAAATGGGTTGTCCACCTTCAGGAGGCCTTTCAGCCAAACCTCTCCACGTGGCCGGACTTGGGAAGTGAAGCAAACTTACCTTCTCCCCTCTACCAGGTTCCAGTTTTTTTTGTTCCCCGCTGCTGTGCTGTGGTCCAGCCTGTCAACATTCAGTTTGCCGCGGGTCAGGTGTGCCACTGCAATGGTTGACTGCAGTGGAGATGCTACTCTCAGTGGGTCACGTGACACACGTGGGACATGTCACCGATGCGGTACATGAACAGCACCAAACTAGTTGTTGACAGGTGAGACCACAGTGTGGCAGTGGGGGCCCCAAAGGAGCCAAAACTGGTCCAGCCAGGTGGGGAGGGGAAGGTCTGGCCAAGAGGTGTACAACCCCTTTAAGCTGGAGAGCCTCACAATTTTCTGCTGCCCTCTACCAGTGTCTGGTGCACTATGGGAAATGTATTTTTTTATGGGAAATGTTCTTACATGTATTTCATGAATGTGTAAGACCTTGTCCTGTCGGAGTTTATCATCACTTACTTCCTGAACGTCCACATTTCTGAAGAGACAATGACGATGGGATTTTGTTGTGTTTCTATCATCTAGAATTATCCGCTCTGCATAGAAGCTTCAACCTTTGTCGTATTTTTTTTTCTGTGCAGTGTTTTTTCATGCTTTCACTGTATCATCTGTAAGTCTATTGTTACCAGCCATAGCCCTCTCAGAAAAGTGTCCGCAGCGTGTCCTGTATGAGAAGCCGCAAGCACAGTGAGAACCACAAGCGCAAGTTTTAATACATTTTCTCCAGTAAATAAAAGTGTGGGCGTCGCTGAGCTGGGAAAACGATGCAACACTGAATCAGCAGCGCGGCCCCTTCATAGTCAGAATAAGTGGGAGTCCTGGAGGTCAGATATCCACTGATCACAGAGTGATGGCATACCCAAATGTGTCATCACTATATAAGATGGGCATACCCCTTTAAGACCACTGGCAGATGAAGTGAATGGATTATCTAGTTATAGTGTTGCCTGTGGAGGGTGGGATATATTAGGAGTAGAGATGAGCAAATTAATTCTATAGATTCTGAATTTATTTATTTATTATTTCCCCCAAAATTCTGATTCTAACAAAATTCCTGTAATTTCCTTTCTCATTATGGAGAGCGCCTAGTATGCATGAGGAGTACTGAAAGCCAGGCAATGCTGCTCTTGGTTTATGGGAAAAACATCCAATTAGCATTTCTTACTTCCACTGGAAAAGTAATTTGCATATCTTTGGGTTTCTGGGGAAAATATTCAAATTAACTTTCCTGACAAAAGGGAAAAGCCAGCTGAGCCACTAGTAGAAATACTAGTAGTAGTGTCCTAGTGGGGCACTGCCATCATTAAGCTGGGCATTTTTCATATTTATCATATAATAACTATAATTGGTATTGTTGTGTCCAAAAATCTCAGAACTATTAGTCCATAAGTCCATTAAAACAAAACAAAAAATTCCAATTTCAGAAATGCAGTTTTTTTTGTCCTTTCACCTCATTAAATAAATGTAAATAAACATCTGGGTTCAGGTATGCAAATGAGCAGTTAGGTGCACCCAGGGTGGGCCAGAGCCCCTCAGAGCACCAGAAATTGGACATACATTTTGTCCTGATTGTTACACCCGTTTCCTGGAGGAAGAAGTCGCCCTCCCTGAAAATGAAGTCCCTTGTTGTTCCACCTCCATATTGAAATCTGCCAGATGGCAGCCTGCCAGATGGATCTACAGCCCCTGGGCGCTATGGGCAGGTAGCAGATTACAGGTGTCCTCCCATGTTTCATATAGGGCTACATTTACACCCTGAACAAAATAAATACTGTATTTTTCGCACCATAAGACGCAGTTTTTTCCCCCCAAAGTATGGGAAAAATGTCCCTGCGTCTTATGTGGTAAATGCTAATGCGCACTTCCATTATGGAAGCGCTCATTAGCACCGGAGGACCGGGAACCGGTGAAGGCTCTGTACTCACCACGTCCTGGTCCTCCGCTCGGCTGTGCAGGGCTGCGCACAGTGTGACCTCATGCTGTGTGAGCCAGTTCACAGCACAGCCGACAGCAGGAGGGAGCAGAGTGCGGGTGGTGAGGAGCGGCGGCATCCAGGAGCAGGAGAGGTAAGTGGTGTATTTGTTTTATGTCATATAAGGCTGGGGGCAGATCTGAAGCATGGGGACTGATCAAAAGAGACATGGGGGCTGATATGAGACTTGGGGCATGGGGGCTGATATGAGACTTGGGGCATGGGGGCTAATATGAGACTGGGGGCATGGGGGCTGATATGAGACTGGCGACTGATCAAATGAGACTGGGGGCTGATCAAAAGAGGCATGGGGGCTGATATGAGGCTGGGGACTGATCAAATGAGACTGGGGGCTGATCAAAAGAGGCATGGGGGCTGATATGAGGCTGGGGACTGATCAAATGAGACTGGGGGCTGATCAAAAGAGGCATGGGGGCTGATATGAGGCTGGGGACTAATCAAATGAGGCATTGGGGGCTGATTAAACACTGGGAGTCTGATATGAGGTCTGAATGGGGTTATTTACAGTATATTGGGGCTCATCTCCAAGGTCTTATTGGGGGTCATTCACTTTGGGGTGTGAGCTGAGGTCTGATTGTGGATCTGATCTCACGTCTTATTCGGGACTTATTAACATTTTGGGTCTGATTCAGGGTCTTATTAACATTGGAGGTCCGATTGCTGGTCTGACCTGAGGTCTAATGAAAAATATTTTTTCTTATTGTCCTCCTCTAAAACCTACGTAGGTGCGTCTTATAGGGTGAAAAAATACGGTAATAATAGTAATAACTAAAAGGAAATAATATTCAAATAATCCTAAAAATATTATAAACATTACAATAAAGCAATAAAAAGCACAAATAATGGTAACATGATAAATATTAATGAACATCACATAACATAATATAGAAAATGATAAAGAAATCATAACACAATTAAAAAAATTATCACTTTTATTGCATTTTTGTTATATTTTTATGAAATGACATATTTATAATTAACACCATGAATATTACTGATACATGAATGGTATATACATTTTTAATCCTTTTATTAATATATACATTTTTATTTTTATTATTAGCTGTTACAAATCAGAATAAACATAAACATATGACTGTACTCGTGATCGGTGGGGGTCTCAGCGGTAGGACCCCACCCATCTAATAGTTATTCCCTATACTGTGGATAAGCAATAACTTGAAACAGTCGGAATAGGTCCCCTAGTTAATGTTTTCGCAGGCAGCATACCACTGAATGGACATTTCCTTGTCGAAACTTTGCAAATTATCGCTCAGGTTTTCCTATATAATTATGTATTTGGTCACTTAACCGTAACCTCGCCAGTTCGCTCCTCTGAGGATTTATCAGACATACAATAATGTATTTTCTATATATATAGCCATGTGACAAGTAAGCTCCGCCATATAGAAAGTGTAAATGTAACAGGAGCTGCATACTCCTCGCTAGGACAATCGCTTTCTCTCTAGACTCCCACGGGCCGTCATGTAGACATTCACAGTTCAGTTTCTGTCCCTAACTACTAAATCCCAGAAGGCAAAGAGACGTGACTGTGGGGGTCATTTACATCAGACGTGGATGAATATTTAGTTCTGTAATTCCAAAATGATCGCCTGTTCTGATAACACGTGGAGGAGGAGAAGCAGCTCTGGAGCACATGGTGTCATATAACAATATTTATTTTATAATATACCTATAAACCACAGGACAGTTTATTAATTTCCAGTATTTTATATTTTACTAGCAGAAAGACCCGGCTTCGCCTGGGTATATTTCATCTATTTCATTTAATGTTTCTGTGTGTCGTTGCAGAGAGAAAGTCAATGCAGCTGACAGAAATTGATTTTTACCTTCATTTTTTCAATCCCCGTTGGCTGTGGAATGGGAGGGGGCGTGGCCTGACAGAGTCGGAGCGTGGTTTCGCGAGATCTGGGGCGGGGGTCAGAGTGGCATGAATTACAGGTCGATGACATGGTAATTTATGGGGACTCGCAATGGGTAGCATTGGAAAAAAACATCTTTTATTAGTACTGAATGGTCGTAGTCTAAAATTAGTCAATTTCATCTACGATTTTTGTGTGTCGTTGCAGAGAGAAATTAACCCTCCCACCCCTGCAGCTGATTTTTTTCAATCCCCGTTGCCTGCGGAGTGGGAGGGGGCGTGGCCTGGCAGAGTTGGGGGTGTGGATTATCAAGATGCTTTGAACAGTTGTAGTCTATAATTAGTCTATTTCATCTAAAATTTTGTGTGTCATTGCAGAGAGAAATTCACCCTCCCACCCCTGCAGCTGACAGAAGTTTATTTTTCCCTTCATTCTTTCAATCCCTGTTGGCTGCGGAGTGGGAGGGGGCATGACCTGACAGAGTTGGGGGTGTGGCTTAGCAAAGCGCTTCGCATAGGTGATTTAATCTATTTCATTTAATGTTTCTGTGTGTCGTTGCAGAATGGCTGCAGAGAGGGAGGGGGCGTGGTCTGACAGAGTTGGGGGCGTGACTTAGCAAGACGATTCGAACAGTTGTAGTCTATAATTAGTCTATTTTATCTAAAAATTTTGTGTGTCGTTGCAGAAAGAAAGTCACCCTCCCACCCCTGCAGCAAACAGAAGTTTATTTTTACCTTTATTTTTTCAATCCCTGTTGGCTGCGGAGTGGGAGGGGGCGTGGCCTTACAGAGTCGGGGCGTAGCTTAGCAAAGCGCTTCGCATAGGTGCATTTAATCTATTTCATTTAATGTTTCTGTGTGTCGTTGCAGAGAGAAATTCACCCTCCCACCCCTGCAGCAAACAGAAGTTTATTTTTACCTTCATTTTTTCAATTCCCATTGGCTGCGGGGTGGGAGGGGGCGTGACCTGACAGAGTCGGGGGCGTGGATTACCAAGACGCTTCGCATGGGTGGATTTAATCTATTTTATTTAATGTTTGTGTGTGTTGTTGCAGAAAGAAAGTCAACCTCCCACCCATCCCTGCAGCTGACAGAAGTTGATTTTTACCTTTATTTTTTCAATCTCTGTTGGCTGCGGAGTGAAAGGGTGTGTGGCCTTACAGAGTTGGGGGTGTGGCTTAGTGAGACCTGGGGCGGGGGTTTTAAGTACTTCTTTTAGGGTGGCCTGAATTAAAGGTCAATACCATGCTTATTTATGAGCCCACGCAATAGGCAGCAGTGGAGGAAAACATCTTTTATTACTACTGAACTGTAGTAATAGAAAAACACATAAGTTATATTTATGGTAACCGGAATACCTTTAACAGTGTCAGTGAATAGAAATGGATGAGATCCTCAGCTGCTGATAATTACCTGGTTGTTATGGAAACCTCCCCTCCCTGTGTTTTGCCTTTGCAGAGAATGGCAGTTGGAGTTTAAAACCAAAGTTCCCAGTTGTAATGTTGGCTAATGGAGATCATATTTTGGGAATATCTCAGGAACGTTATGTCCTAGAGAGATGAGACCTGGTCTAAAACCTTCCCGGACACCTGATGTACCTGTGTGCCGAATTTGGTGAAAATCGGTCCAGTAGTTTGGTCGCGCATAGAGGACAGACAGACAGAAACTCATTTTTATAATATTAAGAGATTAATTTATGCTGGATTAGGCCGCGATGCTATTTTGTTATCTTTAAACTTAATAATCTTATTAACAACTTAAATATAACAAGTAATGAACATTGTACCAATAGTCCACTCGATTAGAGTGACTTAACTCCCCAAACATAGCATCGCAACATTTTTTATAGGGAGGGAGGGAGGGAGGGTGTTCTTGATCCTGCTGCTCACTGAATGTGACACTAACTGTTTTTTCCTTTCTTTCACAGGTGGCGCATGCTGAAGCTGTTGACCTTTTCTCCAATCAAGATCCTCATGCGCCTGGTCTCCTGCCTGTTCCAGAAACTTCTTGGGAGATGCCATTCATCTGATCAGGTAAGTTTAATTTAAAACATACACATACACATTTTAATTGCAATGACACCATGGCTCCCCAATTCTATTCAGAATTGGTTCGCTCCAAACTGCTGATTTAATGTGTAATATTCTCTGCAGAGTCGAAGATCTTCTTCCCGTAGTCTTTGTGTTCTTACAATTGTTACTGAATTAACAACAAATGTCGAAAAAATGAGGAGGCTTCGTGGGTGCGGAAGATTCAGGTGTGTCTATAAATACAGTGAACACATTTAACACACCTACGTAGACCAACATATTTAAGCTCAAAAGGAAGAAGTTCAAGTTCCAGACCGTGTTGTAATATTTTACTTCTGTGAAGACGTCTCCTGTACAGATCTGTGAAATAAGAAAAATGGGAGACATTTATCAAATCAGATACGTCTGTTTTGTGCTCTAAAAATGTCCCAAGTCGTGACAACTGCTACAGATATATTTATTAATGATCTTGTAGAAGGCTTGCACAGTAAAATATCAATTTTTGCAGATGACACTAAACTGTGTAAAGTAATTAACACAGAAGAGGACAGTGCACTGCTACAGATGGATCTGGATAGACTGGAGGCTTGGGCAGAGAAGTGGCAGATGAGGTTTAACACTGACAAATGTAAGGTTATACATATGGGAAGGAATAATGCAAGTCACCAGTACATACTAAATGGTAAAACACTGGGTAACTCTGACATGGAAAAGGACCTAGGGATTTTAGTGAACAGCAAACTAAGCTGTAGAAACCAGTGTCAGACAGCTTCTGCCAAGGCCAATAAGATAATGGGTTGCATCAAAAGAGGCATAGATGGCGGTGATGAGAACATAGTCCTGCCACTTTACAAATCACTAGTCAGACCACACACGGAGTACTGTGTACAGTTCTGGGCTCCTGTGAACAAGGCAGACATAGCAGAGCTGGAGAGGGTTCAGAGGAGGGCAACTAAAGTAATAACTGGAATGGGTGGACTACAGTACCCAGAAAGATTATCAAAATTAGGGTTATTCACTTTAGAAAAAAGACGACTGAGGGGAGATCTAATAACTATGTATAAATATATCAGGGGTCAGTACAGAGATCTCTCCCATCATCTATTTTTCCGAAAGACAGTGACCGTGACGAGGGGACATCCTCTGCGCCTGGAGGAAAGAAGGTTTGTTCACAAAAATAGAAGAGGATTCTTTACGGTAAGAGCAGTGAGACTATGGAACTCTCTGCCTGAGGAGGTGGTGATGGTAAGTTCACTATAAGAGATCAGGAGGGGCCTGGATGTATTTCTGGAGGTAATAATATTACAGGTTATAGTTACTAGAGAGGGGTCGTTGATCCAGGGAGTTATTCTGATGCCTGATTGGAGTCGGGAAGGAATTTTTTCCCCTAAAGTGCGGAAAATTGGCTTCTACCGCACAGGGGTTTTTTGCCTTCCTCTGGATCAACTTGTAGGAAAACAGGATGAACTGGATGGACAGAGGGCTTTTTTTCGGCCTATGTTACTATGTTACTAGATCCGGCGACGCTTGGTCAAATTTGTAACATTCAGTGATCTATGTTTTATGAGCTAAAAGTGAAATTAGACCGACAAGTCTGAAAGATAGATAGATAGATAGATAGATAGATAGATAGATATGAGATAGATAGATAGATAGATAAATATGAGATAGATAGATAGATAGATATGAGATAGATAGATAGATAGATAAATATGAGATAGATAGATAGATAGATAGATAGATAGATAGATAGATAAATATGAGATAGATAGATATGAAATAGATAGATAGATCGTTAGATAGATAGATAAAAATACACAAAAAATGAATAAGCACCTCCAAAATAAGTAAATAGGTGAAGGACAGGTGCAGGCTACCATGGCTATTAGATATACAATACAAAAAGTAGCAGCACTCTGTCTGCACTAAGATACAGACATGGGGAATGTTTGAAAAAAGTAAAATGCATATTAATGATCATAAATATGTCGGGCCTATCCAGAAGCCACCTTGTCGATTGGTAGATAGATAGATAGATAGATAGATAGATAGATAGATAGATATGATATATAGATAGATAGATACCATAATTTTCGCCCTATAAGACGCACCTGGGTTTTAGAGGAGGACAATAAGAAAAAAATATTTTTCATTAGACCTCAGATCAGACCAGCAGTCAGACCCCCAATGTTAATAAGCCCCCATACCCCAGATCAGCCCCCATGCTTTATATCAGCCCCCAATGCCTCATATCAGCCCCTCATGCTTCAGATTAGCCCCCATGCCTTATATCAGCCCCCAGCCTCAGAGCACTTTGGGGGGAAAAATGTGTCTTATGAGGCGAAAAATATGGTAGATAGATAGATGGCATTTGTATTCAGCCCCCTGTACTCTGATACTCCTAAATAAAATCCAGTGTGACCAACTGCCTTCAGAAGTCACCTCATTAGTAAAGTTAGTAGAGTCCACCTGTGTGTAATGTATTCTCAGTATAACATTCTGGTGGTGTCATCATGCTGCGGGGAAGCTTTTCTCCAGCAGGGACAGGTAAGCTGGACCGAGATAATGGGAAGATGGATGGAGCTAAATACAAAGCAATCCTGGGGGAAATCCTGGCAGAGGCTGCAGAAGACTTGAGACTGGGGCGGGAGTTCACCTTCCAGCAGGACAACAACCCTAAACATCCAGCCAGACCCCTGTATGCAGCCTGGTGTCGGCTGTCAGGGGATGCTGGAGTCCAGAAGCAATAAGCGCTTCCATCAATAAAAATAAAAACGCTCATTGCTGGAGCGCAGGGATCTGGGTCCCGTCACTCACCGCTCTGCTCCCCGCGCTCCTCCCCTCTTTCATTTGGCAGCGCTCTGAATAGTGAAGCAGAAGACTTCCCCTGCTCCACCATTCAGCCTGCACAGATCCCGCTGCCACCGGTGTGGGTGGAGCCTACAGCCTGTAAATTTGCATAAGCTGTGCCTGCAGTGAAGACAGAACTGTGAGCTTCAGGAACGACACAAGGTGAGTAGGTGCAGTGTGTTTTTTTTTTTTTTTTTTTTTTAATACAGTGGGGGCACAGAGGGCTTCATTAATATGGAGGGGGCACAGAGGGCTTCATTACTATGGAGGGGGCACAGAGGGCTTCATTACTATGGAGGGGGCACAGAGGACTTTATTACTATGAAGGGGGCACAGAGGACTTTATAACTATGGAAGGGGCACAGAGGACTTTATAACTATAGAGGGGCACAGAGGGTTTTATTACTGTGGAGGGGGCACAGAGGGCTTCATTACTATGGAGGGGGCACAGAGGGTTTTATTACTGTGGAGGGGGCACAGAGGGTTTTATTACTGTGGAGGGGGCACAGAGGGACTTCATTACTATGGAGGGGACACAGAAGGCTTCATTACTGTGGAGGGGGCACAGAAGGCTTCATTACTGTGGAGGGGGCACAGAAGGCTTCATTACTGTGGAGGGCACAGAAGGCTTCATACTATGGAGGGGCACAGAAGGACTTCATTACTATGGAGGGGGCACAGAGGACTTCATTACTATGGAGGGGGCACAGAGGACTTCATTACTATGGAGGGGGCACAGAAGGCTTCATTACTATGGAGGGGGCACAGAGGCTCATTACTGTGGAGGGGCACAGAAGGCTTCATTACTATGGAGGGGACACAGAGGACTTCATTACTATGGAGGGGGCACAGAGGGCTTCATTACTGTGGAGGGGGCACACAAGGCTTCATTACTATGGAGGGGGCACAGAGGGCTTTCATTACTATGGAGGGGGCACACAGGACGTCATTACTGTGGAGGGGGCACAGAGGACTTCATTACTATGGAGGGGGGCACAGAAGGCTTCATTACTATGGAGGGGGCACAGAGGACTTCATTACTATGGAGGGGGCACAGAGGACTTCATTACTATGGAGGGGGCACAGAAGGCTTCATTATTATGGAGGGGGCACAGAGGGCTTCATTACTATGGAGGGGGCACAGATGACTTCAATTACTGTGGAGGGGGCACAGAGAGCTTCATTACTATGGAGGGGGCACAGAGGACTTCATTACTATGGAGGGGGCACAGAGAGCTTCATTACTATGGAGGGGGCACAGAGGGTTTTATTACTGTGGAGGGGCACAGAGAGCTTTCATTACTATGGAGGGCGGCATAGAAGGCTTCATTACTGTGGAGGGGGCACAGAGGTCTTATAACTATGGAGGGGGCACAGAAGGCTTCATTACTATGGGGGGCATAGAAGGCTTCATTACTATGGAGGGGGCACAGAGGTCTTTATAACTATGGAGGGGGCACAGAAGGCTTCATTACTATGGAGGGGCATAGAAGGCTTCATTACTATGGAGGGGGCACAGAAGGCTTTCATTACTATGGAGGGGCATAGAAGGCTTCAAATTACTATGGAGGGGGCACAGAAGGCTTCATTACTATGGAGGGGCACAGAGGGCTTCATTACTATGGAGGGGGCACAGAGGACTTCATTACTATGGAGGGGGCACAGAAGGCTTCTTACTATGGAGGGGGCCACAGAAGGCTTTATTACTATGGAGGGGGCACAGAGGGCTTCATTACTATGGAGGGGGCACAGAAGGCTTCATTACTATGGAGGGGGCACAGAGCTTCATTACTATGGAGGGGGCACAGAGGACTTTATTACTATGGAGGGGCACAGAGGGTTTTATTACTGTGGAGGGGGGCACAGAGGACTTCATTACTATGGAGGGGGCACAGAGGGCTTTATAACTATGGAGGGGGCACAGAGGACTTCATTACTATGGAGGGGGCACAGATGACTTCATTACTGTGGAGGGGGCACAGAGAGCTTCATTACTATGGAGGGGGCACAGATGACTTCATTACTGTGGAGGGGGCACAGAGGACTTCATTACTGTGGGAGGGGGCACAGAGAGCTTCATTACTATGGAGGGGGCACAGAGGGCTTTATTACTATGGAGGGGGCACAGAGGACTTTATTACTATGGAGGGGGCACAGAGGGTTTTATTACTGTGGAGGGGGCACAGAGGACTTCATTACTATGGAGGGGGCACAGAAGGCTTCATTACTATGGAGGGGGCACAGAAGGCTTCATTACTATGGAGGGGGCACAGAGGGCTTCATTACTATGGAGGGGCACAGATGACTTCATTACTGTGGAGGGGGGCACAGAAGGCTTCATTACTGTGGAGGGGGCACAGAAGGCTTCATTACTATGGAGGGGGCACAGAGGGCTTCAATTACTATGGAGGGGGCACAGAGGACTTCATTACTATGGAGGGGCACAGATGACTTCATTACTATGGAGGGGGCACAGATGACTTCATTACTGTGGAGGGGGCACAGAAGGCTTCATTACTATGGAGGGGGCACAGAGGACTTCATTACTGTGGAGGGGGCACAGAGGGCTTCATTACTGTGGAGGGGGCACAGAAGGCTTCATTACTGTGGAGGGGGCACAGAAGGCTTCATTACTATGGAGGGGGCACAGAGGGCTTCATTACTATGGAGGGGGCACAGAGGGCTTCATTACTATGGAGGGGGCACAGATGACTTCATTGGCAAATTTAACTATGGAGGGGGCACAGAGGACTTCATACTATGGAGGGGGCACAGAGGGCTTCATTAACTATGGAGGGGGCACAGAGAGCTTCATTACTATGGAGGGGGCAACCAGAGGGGCCCTTCATTACTATGGAGGGGGCACAGAGGGCTTCATTACTGTGGAGGGGGCACAATGGATATTGCAAAATTTGAAGGGGGCACAATAGGCATTGCAAAATGTTAAGGGGGCACAATGGGCATTTATACTTTGGAGGGGCACATTGGGCATTTCTACTCTAAAGGGGGCACAATGGAAATTTCTACTCTGGAGAGGGCACAATGCACAGAAGGCATTATTACTCTGAAGGGGACACAATAGCCATTACTAGCACAGAGGGCATTACTACTATTAAGGGGGCACAATGGGGATTTCTACTATGGAGGGGGCACAGAGGGCATTATTACTGTGAAGGGGCACAATGGGCATCACTACTATTAAGGGGCATTATTATTGTGAAGGAGGCACAATGGGGATTATTACTATGAAGGGGGCACCATGGGGATTATTACTGTTAATGGGGCACAAAGAGAGCATTACAACTGTGAAGGGGCACAGATAGAGCATTACTACTGTGAGGGGGCACAGAGAGGGCATTATTACTGTGAGGGGGCACTTAGGGTATTCATACTCTGTAGGGAGGAACTAAGGAGCATCATCATGTGTGGGGGCACCAAGGGATCACACTGCTGTGAGGGTGCATTTAGGAGTATCATACCCTGTGGAGTACTAAAGGGATAACATATTGTCCGAGGGGCATTAAAGGGGCATCATTATTGTTAGGGGGCACTGAAAGGACATTCTTACTGTTTGGTCGGCAGAAAGGAGATTAGGTGGGCTTGGAGGTGTGGATTATTGTAAAAATAATAAAAATGCAGCGCTACACGTCACTGGTGTTGTCCCTCCTGATATATTTTTTGGTTTTGCAGCTCGGACCTTCATCCTACAGCAGACTCAGGTTGGTATGTGGACCATTACCAAAAGTACTTGAGTACCCCTGTTCTAGATCAAAGCATATTTATGTGTTAAAATGGCCCAGACCTATATCCTATTGAGAATCTGTGGCAAGACTTGGAAATTGCTGCTCACAGATGCTCTCCATCCAATCTTATGGAGCTTCAGCTATTCTGTAAAGAAGAAAGGGCAAAAATTACAGTCTCTTGATGTGCAAATCTGGTAGAGACATACCCCAAAAGACTTGCAGCTGTAATTACAGCGAAAGGTGGTCCTACAAAGTATTGACTCAGGGGGGCTGATGTAAATTATATGTATATTACTGTTATACCTTTGCCTCAAATTTACTCTGCAAGACTTTAGCTTCTAGTTCATAGTCCTTCCGTTTGCTGCAATTCCTCCAGTACAAACTGGCTCTTGGGCATATAAACTAATTAAAATGTTAGTATCCATTGGTTTATTATATATGGTTTATTATATACTCCCCTCAATATATATATATATATATATATATATATATATATATATTCAGACCTCATGTCAGATCAGACCCTCAATCTTCATCAGACCTCGGATTAAACCCAAGTCTTCATCAGACCCCAAAATCAGACCCATAGTCTTCATCAGACCTCAAAGCAGACCCTCAATCTTCATCAGACCTCTAACCTTCATCAGACTCAGATCAAACATCCAATCTTAACCCCCAGATCAGACCCAAATCTTCATCACACCTCAGATCAGGCCCTCAATCTTCTAACCTCAGATCAGACCCTCAATCTTCATCAGACCAGAGAGCAGCCCCCTAATCTTTATCAGACCTCAGATAAGACCCCCAATCTTTATCAGCCCTCAGATCATCCCCCAAATTTTCATCACACCCCATTATTCACCGGATCTCATATCAGACACCCAATCTTCACAAGACCTCAAATCAGAACCCCAATTTTCATCAAACCTCCAATCTTCATCAGACCACAGATGACATCCCATTCTTAATCAGACCTCAGATCAGACACCCAATCTTCATCAGACATTACTCACCGCTCCCTGCACCTCCCGTGTACTAATGAGGGCTTTCATAATAGAAGCACTTATTAATATTCACTTTATAAGAGGCACTGCCATTTTCCCATCACTATATATAGCAAAAAATATGGTAGTTAAATCCAAAAAATTAGCCAGACAAATGGGAAGATGGAGGGCTCCTCCCACCTTCTGATATACAGATTATCAAAGCACGGGGCGAACTTGGTCCCCATAGCGGTCCCCTATAGAAAAAAATCCCCTTCTTACAATAAAATAATTAATAATAATTTAATATAAAGTATCTCATAAAAGTGAGTCCACCCCTGACATTTTTGTAAATATTTTCCTCTGTCTTTTCATGGGACGACACTGACGATCTGACACTTTGATACAATGTACGATATAATGTAAAGTAGTCAGTGTACAGATTGTATAACAAGGGAAATTTGGCGTGCCCTCAAAATAACTCAACACACAGCCATTAATGTCTAAACCACTGGCAACAAAAGTAAATAAAATGCACTCAGCAATAAAATTAGTTTGTAGGCCCCTTAGATACAGCTGTAAAAAGACGCATTAGTGGTCACTAAGGGGTTAAAATCCCGGACAACACGTTTAAGAGGGGTTCTTCTGTAAGCTGCTTGCAGTTCCTTCTGCAGGAATGAGCAGTTCTGATGGCTCAGAGACCTAACTGTGACCCCCTTTGAGTGAGTTGGTCGGACTCCAGGATTATTACATTTTTTAGCCTATTGCCATTCCATGTAAACCTTACCTTCAAGGAAAGAAACAGAGGAATGATTCCAAGCGGCGGGAAGAGGATGAAGTTAATCACAGAGCAGGTCAAACATGAATTCGTTTTATAAGGACCTCTAGCAGCTGGTGGTGAATATCCTGATGTTAGATCTTTTTCTGGTGGCAGATTTAGTGGTGGTAGATCTTCTAGTGCTGGTAGACCTTTTGCTGGTGATAGATCTTGTTCTGGTGGTAGATCTTCTGGTGGTGGCAGATCTGGTGGTGGTAGTTGATCTTCTGATGAGTATGCTCGGGGGAGTTCACAGTAGTCGGGAGGATGGGGAAAGCCTTGAAGTAGTATGGGTTCCACAGAGATAATGGTTGGCTCATCACCACCATTGTCCGGGTCAGGTGGTGGTAAATAATCCATCTGAAAGGCCTTGTTGTAGGTACAATACACATTGTCCTGCTGGCCGGGTGGAAACAGGTCCTCATAAGGTGGTGGTGAAGGTGGTAGACCATCTCCTCCTGACATTCTCCTGGAGAGCCCACTATAAAACTGTGACTCCTTCCTCCTTTGAGTGCGGAGATCTTTCTGCTTTCTTGTCCTGGGCTTAGGTTACACCTTACCTCACACCAACCAAGTTATAGTTATATCACTATGTGAAGAATGTCACTCTCAACAACTTAAAGGGGAGGGAGCAGATTTCAGTCTGTACGCAACTTTGGACTGTGTATAGTAATGGTGACACCATGTGGACATCCACCAGATAATATGAATCACACCAACGTTCTTAACAAAGGGATTGAACAGGATTGGAAAAAACATGGCTGAAACAGCTCCACACTTGAATGGATGGGTCCGGTATTGCAGTTCAGCTCCACTGATCAGAATGTGGAGCTGCCATACCAAACACAATAGGAAAAACGTGTGTTGCGTGGATCCAGCACTAAAATTTAAGAAACCTTTATTTAAACTGTTGCTTACGCATTTCGGGCAGGCGTACTCTTATAGCACACAATATATGAGAAATAGTAACATAGTAACATAGTTTATAAGGCCGAAAAAAGCCCTCTGTCCAGTTCGGCCTGTTATCCTACAAGTTGATCCAGAGGAAGGCAAAAAACCCCTGTGAGGTAGAAGCCAGTTTCCCCACTTTAGGGAAAAAAATTCCTTCCCGACTCCAATCAGGCATCAGAATAACTCCCTGGATCAATGACCCCTCTCTAGTAACTATAACCTGTAATATTATTACCCCCCAGAAATACATCCAGGCCCCTCCTGAACTCTTATAGTGAACTTACCATCACCACCTCCTCAGGCAGAGAGTTCCATAGTCTCACTGCTCTTACCGTAAAGAATCCTCTTCTATGTTTGTGTACAAACCTTCTTTCCTCCAGACGCAGAGGATGTCCCCTCGTCACAGTCACAGTCCTGGGGATAAATAGATGATGGGAGAGATCTCTGTACTGACCTCTGATATATTTATACATAGTTATTAGATCTCCCCTCAGTCGTCTTTTTTCTAAAGTGAATAACCCTAATTAGGTGTAAGACTAATTCCAGTTCACCAGTTTTATTAGTCAGGCTTCTGGCATTAGTGTACATACAGTTAAAAGGTTTATGTATATTTTTCCCCTACACCTTTCCTTCTGATCTGTTCTAGTTCCTCCTTCCATTTTCCCCCCAGTTCCACTATCTTGCCCCAAGTCTCTATCTGCACTGTCTTCCACTCCTATAATGTAATTACACTCCCCCCAGTCCCCCCAACCTTCTAGACATCTTCTCCCCCAAAACAGATGCCCCTTCCCCATTGAGGTGCAGACCATCCCTACGGTAGAGCCTGTAGCCGACAGAGATGTCGGCCCAGTTCTCCAAGAACCCAAATCCCTCCTGCCTACACCAGTTCTTGAGCCACTTGTTCCCCTCCCTAATCTCCCGCTGCCTTCCTTGTGTGGCTCGTGGTACATGCAGTATTTCAGAAAATACTACCTTTCAGGCCCTTGTCCTGAGTTTGTGACCTAAATCCCTAAAATCATTTTTAAGGACGCTCCTACCTACCTCTAACTTTGTCATTGGTTCCGATATGGACCATGACTGCTGGATCTTCTCCAGCCCCTCCCAGTAATCTGTCAACCCGATCCGCGATGTGCCGAACTCGAGCGCCAGGAAGGCAACACACCATCCGACGATCCCGGTCTTTGTGACAGATAGCAAGATTAAATTTCATAACAGGCATGCTGGTAAAAATACAACATGGAAAATGTGGTATGGATTTAGATCACAACACATGAAAACAAGATAGATATATATATATATATATAAAAGGTTAAATCAACAACCAATAGAAAACTGTGAGATAAAAAGATGAGTTATATACTGGATAATAAAACATAAAGTGGTTTTCCGGGCTTTTAATACTGATGATTTATCCTCATGATAGGTCATCAATATCAGATCGGTGGGGGTCCGACAACTGGAACATCCCAGATAGATAGATATGAGATAGATGATACATAGATAGATTCAGTCAGATTGAACTTAAGAAATGTCTCTCTTTACTGGGTGCATAGAAATTGAAGTACATCCAGCAAATCCCTTTAGACATTGCAAAGTCCTCCCAGATGTCCAAACTTGAGACAAGCAGATGAGTATGGCATTGGCCCTTAGATAATTCTGGCTAAAATATCTGCTACTGCTCTGGCTAATGGCTACCGTGGGTGTAGTGTCCACTAGCCTGGGGTGTATAGGGTGTCTTAACCTGTTTCACCTTTGCAGCAGCAGGGTCTGGAGCACATAAGCTGGGTTACCATGCTGTCTCTCTCTCTCAGGGTTTTCCTCTTAATAGGCCATCAGTATCTGATCGGTGGGGCTCAGACACCTACGACCTCCACCTCTCAGATATTTGAGAAGGTATTGTTCGTTCCCCTCGTCTTTGTATTGGGTGTTCTACATGTTAAGAGATGGAATCATGGTGTGTAAATTATAATTTCATTGTTCAGTTGTTATTTATCAGTCGCCTCGGTGTTATACTAGATTACTCCTGATGTCGGTAAAAATTCCTAGCTTTAAAGGGTTTCTGTCACCACAATTTATTATATTAAACAGAATGACATTTCCAATGCGCAAATGTCATTTGATGCTTAATATGTAAATTATTTTATTGTCCCTTGCCCCGTTTTTGAGTAAAATTAACTTTTATAATATGTAAATTAGCCTCCTAGGAGAAGGGGGGACGGTAACCCTGCTCCTAGAGGCGCCGGTTTGCCCACCTTCAATAATGCCTTCTTTTTCTTGATTGACAGGACCTACACTGCAACACTCACTGTGCCTGCGCCGAATGAAGGAAGCACGGCGCAGGCGCGGGATTTGGATCGCAGACAGGGCCGGCAGCAGATGGAGTGAGCTGCCTGGCCCTGTCAATCAAGAATAAAAAGGCATTATTGAAGGTGGGCAAAACGGCGCCTCTAAGAGCAGGGTTACCGCCCCCCTGCTCCTAGGAGGCTAATTTACATGTTATAAAAGTTAATTTTACTCAAAAACGGGGCAAGTGACAATAAAATAATTTACATATTAAAGGGTTATTCTCATTTTAGACAATGGGGGCATATCGCTAGGATATGCCCCCATTGTCTAAGATGAGAATACCCCTTTAAGCATCAAATGACATTTACGCATTGGAAATGTCATTTTGTTTAATATGATAAATTGTAGTGACAAAAACCCTTTAACAACTGGAAACATCAGGTTCATAGGGTTTTTAAAATTGGTTTGAAAAAAAGTTGAAATACATTATCTAAATTTGAAATTAAAGTATCTAAATTTAAAAAAAAAAAAACATATAAAGATAAATTCTCCAGTCTTTACGACCAGAAA
>ONZH01015163.1:0-130210 GCA_900303285.1 Rhinella marina
AATATTATCAAATAACTACAGTCGCCACAAAAAAAATCCCTCACACATATCCTTAAGGAAAAAATCAGAATATGCGAATGATCGTAAATTTTTTTAATTTTTTTTTTTAATGTGAACTATACTAAAAATTGTTTAGATGATAGAAACAAGGTAGTCTGTCTTTGTAGCACATATGAAGCACCGTAAAAATAGATCGTAGACATGGAGGCAATTGTGCAGTTCTTTCTGGCGTGACGTTACTTAAGCTCCAGTATACGGGTTCGTTAAGGTTACATAAATGTGTAATTATCGATACAGATCAGGCCAGAGAACACAGCTCTGCTGTGTGGGAAACAATGGAAGCTGCTCTGCTGCTGTTTATGACAGCCATTAAAGAGGACGCGGGTGATTAATGAGACGACCGCGGACTAAGCTGATGCTTCCTTCTCCGGGGATGATTCTGATGTCAGGACATGTGATCCTCATGTGAATTTTCCTAAGAACTTCTCACAATTATATCTTATCCCCAACAGCAAATCGCCGCTCTTCACAGACAAGCCGGATAGAGGGAACAATCGGCGTAGTGTCTGCCAATACACAACAGCCACACTTAAAGGGGTTCTCCCATGAATAATGTAAGAAAGAAAGAGAGCATACAGTACATGACAAACTCTAACAAAACTAGAACCAGCCCGGTCGCTCACATGGACCGGGAGATCCCCCCAATTCATTGCCCACAATTGCTCTGCTAAATATTCTTCAGTTTGGCAGCTCAGGGAGTGTGTCCTTTCAGTCAGGGGGTGTGGCCTCTCTGCTGCAGCTTTCTCCCTACCATAGGTCATGGGACATGTCTTATCTGCTGCAGCACTCTCCCTGTCATAGCTCATGGAGGGGGTGTCCTCTCTGCTGTAGCTCTCTACCTATCACAGCTAGGGATGTGTTCTTTCTGCTGTACACAGCTCAGGGGATGTGTTCTTTCTGATGTAGCTCTCTACTAGCACAGCTCAGGATGTGTTCTTTCTGATGTAGCTCTCTACCTATCACAGCTCAGGGGATGTGTTCTTTCTGATGTAGCTCTCTACCTATCACAGCTCAGGGGATGTGTTCTTTCTGATGTAGCTCTCTACTATCACAGCTCAGGGGATGTGTTATTTCTGATGTAGCTCTCTACCTATCACAGCTCAGGGGATGTGTTCTTTCTGATGTAGCTCTCTACCTTATCACAGCTCAGGGGATGTGTTCTTTCTGATGTAGCTCTCTACCTATCACAGCTCAGGGGATGTGTTTTTGATGTAGCTCTCTACCTAGCACAGCTCAGGGATGTGTTCTTTCTGACTGTAGCTCTCTACTTATCACAGCTCAGGGGATGTGTTCTTTCTGATGTAGCTCTCTACCTATCACAGCTCAGGGGATGTGTTCTTTCTGATGTAGCTCTCTACCTATCACAGCTCAGGGGATGTGTTCTTTCTGATTGTATTCAGTTTTCTTTCTGATGTAGCTCTCTACCTATCACAGCTCAGGGGATGTGTTTTTCTGATGTAGCTCTCTACCTATCACAGCTCAGGGATGTGTTCTTTCTGAGTAGCTCTCTACCTTATCAGTAGTGGATGTGTTCTTATCTGATGTAGCTCTACCTATCACAGCTCAGGGATGTGTTCTTTCTGATGTAGCTCTCTACCTATCACAGCTCAGGGGATGTGTTCTTTCTGATGTAGCTCTCTACCTATCACAGCTCAGGGGATGTGTTCTTTCTGATGTAGCTCTCTACCTATCACAGCTCAGGGATGTGATGTGCTCTCTTCTCAGGGATGTGTTTTTCTGATGTAGCTCTCTACCTATCACAGCTAGGGATGTGTTCTTTCTCAGCTCAGGGGATGTGTTCTTTCTGATGTAGCTCTCTACCTATCACATCTCCTATCAGTAGATCCAGCTGGTGGCGGTTGAAGGATGGAACTGAGCGTGTGTGACCACCTGATCAATGTTACTGAGGTGGCCAGAGAAATAAAGGAAAGAGCAAACAGCAGGTGGCGCTATACAGATAGATAGGTCAGCGGCTATACTAAAATTTTAATTACATACAATTACAAAAGTATTCAGATCCAGGCGCTGGTTTGAAAAATGTAGAATATTTTTCGTGGGACAACTCCTTTAAGAAGATGTGGTTCCAGTTTCAAGTAATCTCCCCCCTCTGCATCTGAGTAGTTTGTACTAAAGACGCCATAGGTTAGGCTTATGTTTGAGGGGGGTCTGTGTGGTCACACAAATGAAGACTGCAGCACAGAGCTCATGTAAGACCATCGGGACCTCCGGAACATACTTACAGGGTTCCAATGGGTTGCCATGGCAAGGGCCTAAAAATGGCCTTTAGGTCTGTCATGTGTGAAAGCCTATTAGGCCCTGCTTGTGTTTTTTTTCACTGATAAACATAATGTACTGCAAAGCAGATCATATGGTCAAATCCCCTAGTGGGGCTGAAAAAAAAACTTTTTCTTACAAAATACTTTATAAAACTGCACATAATTGGTATACTCACATCATCTGTAATTTTCTGAACTAACAAAGTATCCTGATTTTTGAAAAAAATGTAAAACAACTGAGTAAACAGGTAAACAGGTCTAGGGTGATCTTGGGTGTCCTAGGGTGGTTATTGGGTAATATAAAATATCCCTGGAGGTCTAGAGTGACTTATGGGTTAGACTTAGTACCATATATTTCTGGTGGTCCAGGGTGACATCTATTATCTTCGGTGGTATTATCCATGGGGGTCTAATTTATTCATATAAAACACTCTTGGGTGTCTAAATGCTTCAGTGGTTTATATGATGTATCTCTGATGGTCTAGGGTGGTTATTTGGGCAACATAAAACATCCCTAGAGATCTAGAGTGGTTTAGTGATAAATACGGTATATCTATGCAAGTCTAGGGTGTTTTTTTTTAGTAATATAATTTACCACTGAAGGTCTAGAGTTGTTTAGCGGTATTATTCATGGTGGTTTAGGGTGGTTATTGGGTAATAACAGGGGCTGACTGGGAACTTAAAGTGGCCCTGGAAAAAATACTAAAAGTGGCCCAGTTTTGTAGTTGGGTCCAAACCGATGCAAGGCAGGGCCAGCAATACCGTATTCCGGCACATTATACCACCCAACAGAGCCAAATACCACAGTCCATCACAAAATATATCTCCAAAAACTTCCACTGGCCGCCCCCCCTGAGCATCGGCCCACTGGGAAATTTCCCTGTAAGGTCTATGGCCAATCCGCCCCTGCTCATATGTCTTGTGGCCCAGGGTGATATCTGTTATCCATGGTGGTATTATTCTTGGTTGTCTAGTGTGGTTATTGGGTGATAAGCAACATCCCTGGAGGTTTGGACTGGATTAGTGGTCAGTAACTTTTATCTCTGGTGGTCTATAGTGATATCTATTATCCATGGTGGTCTAGGGTGGTTATCAGGTAATATAAAACCTGATGATGTGGTTTAGTGGTTGGTAACTTATATCTATGGAAGTCTAGGGTGTTATCTTTTGTCCACAGCAGTGTCCCGCTATGACCAGTGATTGGCTGCAGCCAATCATACGTCCATGCTAAGAGGAAGCAGAGCACGGTGGGGAACCTGGGAAAGATCGGAACAGGAGCCGTGGAGGATTTGTGAGGTATGACTTCTTTTTCTAAAAAAAATCTCAGCTTTAAATGGCTGGACAACCCCTTTAGGACAAGACTTGAGACCTTCCGCTCAATTGCATTTACAAAATGGCCCCTAACTAGGTCAAAGCCCTTAGGCTCCATTCACACGTCTTTCTTTCCTGATTCGATCCTGATCTGGATCCATTCATTTCAATGGGTCCTGAAAAAATCAGGATCGAATCAGGAAAGAAAAACAGGACGTGTGAATGGAGCCTTAGACTTTTTAGAACAAGACTCTGAAGGATTAAAATGGCAAGAGGGTATTTTCCCTCATAGACAGTTCCGTGGATCATTTACTTGAAACACACCAGTGATATCAGGACACATGTTAGATGTTATACCAGAGGAGCGTCCCAGTGATGGGTTCCCTTTAAGTTGTTTTTTACTACTCAGGGGCTCTAATTTGTTTTTTTCTTATTTTATCCTCTTTATGTCTCTTTTGCCACCTTTGGCTGTAATATACGTCAATGCTCGGTGTCATGGGCCGATCCAATGTTTTTGGAGGTGTCACTAAAGAAATAAATACAACATACAGAGTCATCAAGACAGTAAGATGTCCGATCCCAGGGACTGATGGGTTCAGAAAGTCACAAGCTGAGATAACACGCCTGGGTTCACCCTGCCGGGGACTTATTACAAATATTCAAGTGATGACAGCAAGAGTTTTTTCCCGATTTATTTCTTATAGCTTTATAGTGGTGATAGCTCCTTTTTCTGCTTCAGAGTTTCAAATCCTCTGCATAAAATTCTTATAAAATTTGGTGTACCAGTGGCTGCCACAAGGGGGAGCTTAGAAGCTTGCTGCATTCTGCGTTATTATTGAGTTCAGTCAAGAAATAGCATGCGCTGTGCTCCATAATTTTAGATTTTTAATCTGCAAGATGGGCCAAAGTGCCTTTGTAAAAATACATAGGTCAGACATTAATTGCCTATCCTTTGGCCAACCCTAAAATTTGAATACAAACGCATACTGGAATCTGTGGTCATAAAAATGACAATTTGTACCTTAAAGGTGTTGTATGAGAAAACAGAAGAGAAAAACAGAAACAGCGCCACCCTTGTCCATGGGTTGTGTCTGGTATTGCAGCTCAGGTATGTTTAAAACTCCTTCGGGGACCAGGCCAATTTTGGAAATGACATTATCGACTTTTCCTCCTTGTCTTTCAAGAGCCGTAACTTTTTAATCTTCTGTTGGCACCATTTCATTTTTCATATAATTATTGAAAAATGTAAAATAAAATAAATAGTTGTGGAGTGAAAAGGAAATAAATGCAATTCAGGCACTATTGTTGGGTTACGTTTATTACGGCATTCACTCTTTGATAAAAAAATTATATGACAGCCTTATTTTTGCGGGTCAGTGCAATTACAGTGTCAAATTTATATGGTTTTTATTGTGTTTTACTACTTTAAAAAAATCTTTACTTTGATACCCATAACTATTTTACTTTTCTGCCACTGATGGTGTGTGAAGGCTCCTTTTTTGCAGGGCGAGTGATAGTGTTTATTGGAATCATTTTTGGGAACATACAACTTTTTGATAATTTTTTTATTCCATTTTTTCTACAAAAAAAGGCAATTTTGTCATTGGGATTTTTGTAAGGGCATTTACTGTACATGATATTTTAGTAGATCGGACTTTTGCAAGGATTAGGTTAACATTTTATTGTTTCTAATTTTAATATGATAGTGAAAGGCCCCCAGCTACCATAAATGCTTCCTGGACCTCCCCTTCTCTAACCACTTAAATGCAATGGTTAGTATTGACTGCGGCATCTGAGAGATTCAAGGGGTTTTCGGGCTACAGATATTGATGGCCTGTACTCAGAATAGGTCAATTTCAAACACCCAGCACCTCCGTTGATCAGACAGCCGCAGCGATTGAAATTATGCAGTGTAAGTAGCGGAAGCAGAAGCGGTGGCGTGATGCAGTTTAGCTCCTATCGAACAGGAGCTCAGCTGCAGTACCTCAGCATGGCCACTACACAGTGTATGGAGCTGTCTGCCTCCAGCTCCCTACACTGTATAGTTTCTGGTGCTGTGGCTGGTCAAAACAGTTGTGGCGTACCTCCAATAGAGGCAGACCACGCAACTGCTATGGAGCCTGTGGGGAAAAGGGGCCCACAGAGAACCAAAGGTCTGACTCCCTAATTACACTCATTACTGTCTAGCTCCACTATATTATCCCTATCATTAGTGGAGAAAACTAAAGGACCTGTGATGATGTCATCACAGGTCCTGTACATCTAGTAAAGCACAGGGCATGCTGAAGTTTCCAAATTAGATAGGAGCATCTGCCAGGACCTATGATGACATCATCATCACAGGTCCTGTACAGATAGTGGGAGGGGCTATGAATGGGGCATGGGGGCCCAGTTTAGATTCTTGCTGGGGCCCACTGATTTCTATGTTTGCTCCTGGTGGACCCTACCGATCTAATATTGATGACCTATCTTGAAGATAGGTCATCAATATCTAAGTCCTGAAGGCCCCCTTTAAATATACGAGATCTGAGTTATCGCCGATCCCAGTCGCACCAGTGGGTGTAAGCTGTGTAACACAGCCGGCATCTGTCGGTTATGGAGTGGGCTCAGTTCCTGAGCCCGCCCCATACATTCCTCACACATCTGTGATGTAAATGTACATTAGGGTGTGCAAAGAGGTTAAGTGACTGGGGCTGAACAGTAATACCAGACACAGGCTGTAGACAAGAGAGGCGCTGTTTCTGTGTTTTTCTACTCTCACTGAACCCCATTTAAGTTTCCTTCACTTCTGTAAGTTTTCGATCTATGGTAGATCAGAGGATGGACAGCATTACTCATAAAAGTTGGAATATTAATAAAACTGGTTTGATATGAAGCTCTGAGTCATCCTGCCTCACCAGTATAAATATAGCGTCCATGCCTAACATAGACACAGTCCTCCCAGACAATAAGATGGAATGTCACATTGTGCCAGATCCACAGATATCATCAGTCCAAAATCCCGTGTTTATGTCCTTTAGTTGGACTGGGTTCATAGTTGGGAAATGTCCAGGCAAAGTGCAATTTCCAAGGATTTGCCCTCGGTTCTTATTCTTTCAGTTTGGTAAATATAAAAGGGCTTTTCTGAGTTATTGATATTGATGATCTATCCTCAGGATCGGTGGTGGTCTGATACCTGGCACCCCCATGATCAGCTGTACCATGCAGTCTATGGTGCAGGAACCGGAAGAACAGCTCCATTGAAAGTGTAGTGGCCATACTGGGGTACTGCAGCTCAGCTCCCATTCAAGTGAATGTAACCTAGCATGGTCACTACAAGTGTTAGTTCCTGCACTGGAGGCTCATAGGGACAGCTGATAAATGGAGGTGCTGGGTTTCTGACTCCAGTAGTGCACCTAGCCTTTCTGCTGCCTGAGGCGAAAACTGAAACAGCGCCACCCCAAAGCCAATTTCTTAACCTAACCCCTTTGCCACTATGAAAGCACCCATTGCCCATGGCCCTTCCACTGCCCCCCTCTGGCCCCTACCTGGTGCTGCCTGAGGCTGCATGGCCCATTTATATATTTGTATAGGTTAATCATGTCCCTCCTTAGACTCTAGTCTTAGTCTCTTCTCAAGGCTAAATAAATGTAATTCTTCTAATCTTTCCTCATAACTAAGACCCTCCAGGCCCCTTATCAGTTTAGTCGCTCTCCTTTGTACTCTCTCCAGCTCCAGGGCATCCTTTCTATGGATTGGTGCCCAGAACTGCACTGCATTCTCCAGATGAGGCTCCACCAACGCATTTATGCCACAACAGGCTACTGGCACAGCCTGCTTATTGTCCAGCTGCAACTGTGAATGTAGCTGAATAATTGTCCTTCCTGATGGATCCACTTCTGAAAAACCTGAAGGGAAATCTGCCTCAAAACCTACTCCAAAAAAGACCTCTGTGTTAATCTACCCTAGGAATAAAAAAATATAAACTAGATTGAGATTCCAAGACCCGAAACACTCCTGATCATGAAAGGTTTCAAGTGATAAATGCTGTCCATGAGTTTCGGGGCAATTGTGGCCTCCGACAGGAGTAGCAGATACTTGGTGACAGCAACTTGTGGCCCATGACATGTCTTTAGTAAAAAACACTTTCCACAGAACCAGAACGGCCTAAGACAATATCTTAAAGTGGATTCTAAAGAAAATTCAAGATTACTTTCGTTAGAAAATAGAAGTCTCCATCCCTACCTGAGGTGTTGACGCTGCTGTCTTAGTATGAGCTCTACCACCGCAGCACATGATCCTGCGGAGAGTGTGACTCCGAGCACGCTCATCACTGGCACCTCCTTGACTTTTAACACATCGTTATCGCATCTTCCTTCGCCTCATAGTGGCTCAGATAAAATACCTTCCCCGTGTAATCTGCCCACTTTACATCCCACATAGTGTTGTAGAACATGAGAGCTTTATGGCAGGGCATGCTGGGAGACCTGACAGAGATACAAAGGAAAAAAAACAGCAAAGTCAACCAATGACTAGTAGAATTCTGCTGTAAGAGTTCCTCCAGGAAGTGATTTACAGGGACATGGTCTTCAGTTTGTCTTTTGTAATATCTACATCACACATAGCACACCTCCTGTCCAGTTCCTACAATTGTTTGCACCTCACCACAAGGGTTACCACTTTTCCTGCCTCGAATATGAAGCATCATAGACTTTTTACTGTCTGGTACTCTTACGATTTAGATGATTTAAGTGGTTAATTCTCTTTTTTAGGACTTAAATATGGATGACCTCACCTCAGGATCAGACATCAATATCTGATCAGTGGGATCATCTGTTGGAAGGGGCGATCGCTGTGGCACCTTCCTTAACCATAGGATTAAGCTGCAATACAAAGCACAACCACCATAAGGGGGACAAGTGCGGTGTGATCCGTTGTTAGCCGTACTTTGGTGTGAACAGACAGTATTTTCTTTCTTGAGCCTTGACAGAACTCCTCATGGTCTCTTTTCTCCGGACTCTGTTACCATGAACAGACGCACTTGCTGTCGGCTGTCACTGTATTATGCAGAGGAGGCAGAGGCGACCTAATAAACATATTTCATGGAAAGTTATGTCACGTCATTGCTTTGGCTATATTGTAGACAAGGATGAGGAGATGTTTGGCTGTGAGATGATTCCCTGTGTCTCTTCATGTGATGGGACCCAGAGTCAAGTCTCTTCATTTGTGATGATAAACATAGAGGCCTTCAGCCCTATCATAACCTCCTACACATAGTATATTTAGTCTGTCAAAGCTTAGGCAGGATCTATCTTTATTTATATCCATATGTTCCCCAGTTACTGTATTCTGTAGGCTATATAGTTGCCTAGCAACCACCTTTTCCCTGTCTGGGTGACCACCATTCAAATACATATAAGGTTGATTGTTCTATCTGCTTATGTATATAAGGGACGGTCTCTCCTAGCGATGTATACTGTATGAACTATTAGGGACGGTATATAAGGGACGGTCTCTCCTAGCTATATATACTGTAGGAACTATTAGGGACGGTATATAAGGGACGGTCTCTCCTAGCTATATATACTGTATGAACTATTAGGGACGGTATATAAGGGACGGTCTCTCCTAGCTATATATACTGTATGAACTATTAGGGACGGTATATAAGGGACGGTCTCTCCTAGCTATATATACTGTATGAACTATTAGGGACGGTATATAAGGGACGGTCTCTCCTAGCTATATATACTGTAGGAACTATTCTCATGGAAAACAATAGAAAGCACAAGAAGTTTTCTCGTGGGTTTAGGCGTGAAACAATTTTTCATTATGTGAACTTACATGAAGTGAGGATTGCAAATCTGTTTCCCATTTGCCTTGTGGTCATCATCCAACCCATCATCCAAGACACTTAAATGGCCAAGTAGTGACTAAGAACTTCTTCATCACACAAAAAAATGAATACAGACCCTAAGCTAAACCCCCTTATCAAATAAAGACCCAGACAAGACCCCTTTAACAAGTGCAGAGTTCCTTAATAAGTACAAACCCCAATGTAGAACCTAAGGTATACAGAAACCAAAATGAAATAGGTTCCAGACTAGACTCTGCAGATACTCACCTTTCCTTCATCCTGAAGCTTGGAATCCTGGGCAGCACCATAGGCAATGAGATGGTGTTGACCCTGGTGCCAGGACTTTGTGGTGGCACCTAGGGTTAAGAGGACTTAATTTAGTCAGGACGTGGTTCCCCTGTCACTTGCCTGCACTTTCAGGAGGTTTCTACTTTTTTCGAGAGTCTCTTGGACATTCTGGTTAAGTAGGCAAGTATGCTACAGCCATTTGTAGTTAGAAAGTTGAACTTAAGGCACGCTGTCACCTACTGCACTCACTTATGATTCTCAAATGAACCAAATAGGGGGTGAGAATAATACGAGCAGGACTGTCAATTAGTCCTCTCAGAAGGTTAACATGGAAGCATTTTTCCACTTTTCAGACTCATTTCTTCTGAGCAGCAGGGATTCTCCTGCTGCCTCATCTTCTCCTGTCTATTAGTATTGTTGAGAGCAGTTGCTGTGCAGCTGGCTTACACCTATTCCATTAATGTGGGTCAGCTGACCTCTTTGTCCACCTTAGGGAGGAGTATCTGATTAGTTAGCCTTCCTTAAGTATTGAAGTTGTGGTGTATAGTGGGAGCTCCGTACATGTGTATCCAGAATCCTGTTATTCCTTTTATCTTGTTCTCAGTGTAACTTGGTTCTTGTAGTCCTTCTAGCCCTTATCTTACCTCTAAGTTGAAGTTTGTTGTTTTTTCTGTGGAATCTGTTGTCTGTTTGCTGAGTTTAGTTTTTGATTTTCTTTTCTCTGGGATCCAGGGTCGGCTTCAGCTTGTTATTCTGTTGGGGTAGCATTATTCACCGTCATTCATCTGCTTCCAGTCAGAACACCGTCATCATATTATTTCTGCTCCATTACCTGAATGCCATCTCCTTCATTTCATTGTGCCATCATCCATTTATCACCATCATTCGGTATCTGTAATCTTTCAGTGAGTTCACTTCTGTATATTTACTTGCCAGTACTGGTACGCGCTTCATAATATTATTTTTGTGACTATACAGTTGGGCCCTATTATAAGTTCTGGGGGTATCTGAGTAACAGGAGACACTGTTGAGATCTGGGAAAAGTGACTCTCCCATGATCTATTTATCCCCAGGACTGTGACGAGGGGACATCCTCTGCGTCTGGAGGAAAGAAGGTTTGTACACAAACATAGAAGAGGATTCTTTACGGTAAGAGCAGTGAGACTATGGAACTCTCTGCCTGAGGAGGTGGTGATGGTAAGTTCACTAAAAGAGTTCAGGAGGGGCCTGGATGTATTTCTGGAGGGTAATAATATTACAGGTTATAGTTACTAGAGAGGGGTCGTTGATCCAGGGAGTTATTCTGATGCCTGATTGGAGTCGGGAAGCAATTTTTTTCCCCTAAAATGAAGAAAATTGGCTTCTACCTCACAGGGGTTTTTTCTGCCTTCCTCTGGGTCAACTTACAGGATAACAGGCCGAACTGGATGGACAGAGGGCTTTTTTCGGCCTTATAAACTATGTTACTATGACTGGTATAGGCGAAGTCCATTTCCGCAGTCTGGGTAACAACTGGTCTCATTACGTTATTAGTCAAAGGGGTGGGGAAATGAGTGAGGCCTCCTACTCTTCTCAATCACCAAGAAGACATCTGGTTGACTGCCATGAGTAGTGCCACTCTTCATCTTCTACATTTGGTTTATATAAAGTACACATTTTCATGATGTTGTTTGCTGGTATCATCTTTGATTTCACCACATTGAACTTCCAAGTATGTTCCTCTGAATTGGCTACCAAGATGATGTGACCACCTTCTTTTTATTGATTTACCCCCTACATTAAAGTTTGGTATCCGCAACCTTAAATTTGTCATTGACGTTTCTGTTCACTGTTGACTTAGGACTTCCTTCTTCTGTAGGTTCCAAATCCCAAGAAGTTACAGCTCGTGTTTCTTGGACTGGTTTGAACTCAGTTAAGGTCAACCTATGGTGCAAAAACAATGTCTAGACTTATCTCAACCAGAAGAAGAATGAAGGCTTCTCAGCAAGGAACCGGGGGAAGTTATTAATTTAGAGGACAATGCATATGCTTATTTTGCTTTATATAAAATAAATCCTACAGCATTCTGCTCCCACCTCACTGTGCCATAGATGTAAACATAGATTCCCAATCACATGCAAGTTCCCATAGTTTTTCAGGATGTTCATCCGAGCAGGCCATATATGCAGATATTGTACTCTGCATTGCAAAATCTATGAGATCATCAACCCATTTGTATCTATGGCCAACATTATGCAACATGTTCTCCACTATGGACCCAATAATAATGCTTTACAGATCCCCAGAAATCTGCTTACTGGCTTTAGCAAGAATTTGTACCATATTTGACCACAGACTTGTGTTGGTGATAAGATCACAATTCCCAGATTGCCTACAATCTCTGATTTCACTGGGGATCAGTAGAATAGCTGGGTCCAAGAATTAGTAATCGTGTGACCATCTTCTGTAAGGCTACTTTCACACTAGCGTTTTATAATTCCGGTATTGAGTTCCGTCATAGGGGCTCAATACCGGAATAAAACGCTTCAGTTTTGTCCCCATTCATTGTCATTGGGGACAAAACTGAAGTGAAGACAACGGAGTGTTCCTAAAAGCATTCCGTTCCGTCTTCAGACCGGAGAACAAACCGCAACATGCTGCGCTTTGCTCTCCGGTCCAGGCATCCGCACCAAGACGCGTCACACCTACACACATACAGACATACACATAAACATACACAGACATATACACATACAAATACACATACATACTTACATGCTTCTGGCAGGTCTCCACAGCGCAGGAGGAGAAGGACGGCGCACACATAGGACGATTCCACCCGGCGCCAGCAGAGTGCACTGTGGGGAATCGTCCTATGTGCGCGCCGTCCTGCTCCTGTACTGCGCTGTGGAGACCTGCCGGGAGCATGTAAGTATGTATGTGTATATGTCTGTGTATATGTGTATGTCTGTATGTATGTACTGTGTGACATGTGTGGGGCCGGAGCGCGGTTCTGGCCCCACACATGTCCCTGCGGCAGCACGGATCCGGCAGCACCCTTCACCTGCCGGATCCGTGCTGCCGCAGGTGAAGGGTGCTGCCGGCGAAAGAGGCCTAAGCAGTAGAATCCCAAACAGTCAAACTGAGGAGCTAGTGATTAATGTGTAGTTCCCATCTCTGGCTTGGTAGCTCCAATATTTTAGGTTGATTCTGTAGAGTACTTGATACCTGATTTTAGGTTGAATAAGTACAATAACCTGGCCAAGACTTAGTAGGTCATTTATTATTACATATATGCCAATTTTCAGCATATACGGTTGCAAAGGGCATATATGACTTTTGCCTGTTCACAGCAGGTCTAAAAAAGGGTGTGTGCCATGTGTGGGCGGGCACAAGGGGTATTATGACCGGTGTCTAAAATGCCGGTCTTAATAAATGACCCCATTAATTTTGATGGCCCTTAAAGGGATATTCTCTTGTTAGTATTTTATGGATAACTGTAATTGTCTTATATTTATAGGTTAGCCCATATTTGGTAATGCCTTTTTTTTGGTAGGCAAGTCACAATTCCACATCTGTCAAAGTTGACACCTGATTTCAGGTTGGATCAGTAGACATAGTATTGATGGCTCTGAACTAGCATTTCTACAGTGATTATGGTAAAGGGGGCGTGGCTTCGCCATAGTTACGATAACATTCATCAGAAAGTGGAGAAAGTTATAGCTGAAGTCTACATCAACCTGTAGCTGGCGCAGTTCTGGCACACGGCAGGTCAGAGATACGCCTTATTTATTAAGACTCTTCTGCCTCTTAACAAATCAAGTGCATCTCACGCCAGCGCAGGGAAATGAAGACTGGAGAATGGATCTGCCAGTCTTGGTATATTTCCCCCATTGTCTCATATGCGGTCATACTTTTGTGTTGAGGGATTTCAAAATAAAGGCCCAGTGGTGATATCCCTTGACTAGCATTTCTAGTAGTGTTGAGCGAATCAAAGTTAATGAAGTGGAATTTGATCCGAATTTCAGAAAAAAATTGATTTGCCATGAATCCAAATTTCCTTACGCTTCGTGATAAATCATTTTTTTCCCTAAAATGGCGGTAACACATGTCCCAAATTGAAAGTAACAAGTCTGGGAATGTGAGATCACCTATGATGCTCTGCAGCCAGCTAATCCGCAGATACATATCCCCTTTGACGTCACAGCCCTATAAAAGCCTCATCCCGCGCGGTCTCCACCATTTCACTGTGAGCTAAGCATAGGGATAGACATGGCAAGTGCTAGGGACAGTATTTAAGAAAGCTTTTAATTGTAGAATATTAGAAAGGGAGAATGCAGGGACAGTTTAGGGAGATCATAGGGTGAGTTTTTAGACAGTGTAGGGAGAGCATAGGGAGACTGCAGGGACATCTGCTACACCATTCATACTTAATCTGTTCTTTTATATATAGACTTAGTGGGGGTCATTTATTAAGACCAGAGTTTTAGATGCTGGTCTGAATACCCCAAAATACCTGGTGATGGAAGTGCCGAATTTATGTAGAAGTACCCTTGCTTGCGTCAATTTAGACCAGTGATGCCCAACCTGCAGCCCTCCAGCTATTGCAAAACTACAACTCCCAGCATCCCTGGACAGCCTACAGCTATTAGGGCCTGCTGGGCCGCCGGTTGAGCATCCCTGATATAGACCATTTTCTATGCCTAAAAGAGACGTACTAAATGATAAATGAGATAGGCTTGCCGGCCGTCCCTTCCTCACCCACGCCCCCTTTTTTAGTCCTGGCGTGAGTGGGAAAAGTCGCAGATTGCGGTGCAATCTGTGACAGATATACGCCAAAAAGTGGACTATATCTGTTGGTAAATGACCTCCACTGTGCGTCAGAATCATTGTCAGCAGGCAGTATAATATTTCATCTATTACATTACTGATTCAGTGACTGTACACAATGTCCAACAGATTGTTGCCTGGGCCTTCTAAAGGAACGGGCAGTGGAAAAATGTTGTAGCCAGCACAAGTGGCAACAGAAGAAGGGGTGGTGGTTGCAGAAGCTGCAGCAACAGGCCAAAGCTGCCACTGTCATCCAGCGGTCGTGTTTTGACCAGTAATCCAGCTGTACGGGTATGATTGACTCGCTCTTCAACATCCTCTCAAGTGACGTGAAACACACACAGCCAAGAATCGGTGGCTTCCTCTGACACCACACTTATTTGGCATGGCCCAGGAACAACCTCTGTGCCCTCACCTGTCCTGCAACTGGATCTTTCTTTTGCTGCTCCTTCTGCTTGGGAAGTATTGTACTTTTGCCCACATGCTGATGCCACTATTCTGTTGCTGCCACCCGCCTGCTGCCACATGCCTGCTGCCTCTACTGCTATCTGTTCCTACTGTGATCTGCCACCATCTTGTGCTGTTACTGCCACTGCTGTTGCCCTGCCCTCCCCACTGTTCCGAGGCCACTATTGTGACTCTTTATGCTGTTGCCACTCTCACCACTCTGTTTCGGGGCCACTAGTGTCCCTGTTTGGCCGTGCTGACATCACTGTCAGAATAACAGAAAAATAACAAAAAAAACGGGTCTTGTTCTTTGAGTGTCCATAAGGCCTCACATTTGATCATGATTTGGAAGCTAAAAACAGGAGTGGGTACAAAACACAGAAGACATGCAAATATTTCCATCACATTTTATTTCTGTTTTTGACCTACTTCTGTTTTTCCTTACCAATACTGATGAAATACTGATGTAAATACTGACCATGCGATAGAGGCCATTAAAGTCCTTCATGCAGGACTTCTTTTCCATCTGAATAAAACTGATTTCAGATGCAAACAGCCAAAACTCATGCAAATTGAGAGTAGCTCCAAAACACAGAACAGATGCAAATATTTCCATCACATGTTATCTCTGTTTTGGACCCACTCCTGTTTTTGCCTTACCAATACTGATCAAAAGCTGACCAAATACTGACTGTTCGAAGGCGGATGCACAGAATACAGGGTCTTCTTTTTTTGGGCTGTTATTCTAAAGGATCAGAAGAATGGTAAAATAAACCGTGATGTGTACACAGCCTTACTGCTGACACCATCCCCACTGTCATGGGGCCACCACTTGAATCTTGGGCCACTGCACGGTTAAATTAGACCTGCCGTTAACATTGACCTGTAAGGCTGAGTTCACACTTCTGTTATTTGGTCAGTTATTTCCATGACTTATTGTGAGCCAAGCCTGCTCTCGGATTAGGTATCATGAATAGATCTGCACCTGTTCTGTGGTTTTGACCCGTACCTGCTTTGGGCTGAATAACTGATGAGAATGACTGACCAAATAAGTGAAGTGTGAACTGCACCTAATAGTGACAAACACTCATTCTACAGCTAACAGAAGGGATTTAAATGCATGTGTTTGCACTGCTACAACATGGATTAAAAGAATATATTTTTTCACTACTTTATTGGCACTGCATCCATGTCCTTATTTTGTCATTAGGACACACCTCCTGCAGGGGAGTACAACATTCATTTTTGCTTTACTGAAGGCTGCTGTGTGCTTTTATTTTGGATTAGCTAGGGATTAGCTAGGACCATTGGTGGCCTGCACAATGACATCCTGCCTGTCATACTGACGCACAGTAACTGTTTCTCTACCAGAAAGGACTAGCCATAGCTTGTATTTCTAGAGAGGCAATGCTTTTCCATTAAACTATGTTATGCAGTCATACTACTGTGTTGGTGGAAAAGTCATACAGTATGGGTGAATTGACCCCTTGTATCAAATTGGATGCATCAATGGAGTGAATCCAAGTCCTAGTTGTGATGTGTTTTACAGAGTTTAGTCAACCATTACTGGTGCATGGAGAGGTTAATGTGGTCTTCAACCTTCTTTTTGGGGTCCTCATTTCTCTTCTCCATGTTTTTTTGATTTTTCCATCTGGATACATGATGATGTTAGCTGGAAGTCTTATTGCAGACCTATATGGAAGGTACAAAACAAAACAATAAAACTAGAAACTGGAACTTGTCCCAGAGCTTGCTATCTAGTGGCATAGTGAACCAGTGCCTGGTGCCCATTGGTTCAGTGTCCCACAACCTGGTTTCTAGTGGTTTAAAGCCCCATTTCTTTGTGTCCATTGGTTTAGTGTCATGGTACCTGGTGTCTAGTGGCTAAGTGACATTGTACCTAATATTCTGGGGTTAAGTGTTCTACTTGTTCATGTACATTGGTTTAGTCTATGGAACCCTAGGGTCTAGTTGTTTAGTGACCCTAGTCCCTAGTGTTCAGTGGTTTGGTGTTCTGCTGCTTTGTGTCAATTGATTTAGTGCCCCAGTCCTTGCTGTGTAGTTGTTTAGTGACCCAGTCTCTGATGTCCTGAGGATCATTGATTTACTGCTTGTTGTCCATTAGCCCCAGACCCTGGTGGTTTAGTGACATAGCCCCTGGCATCCTCTGGTTTAAAGAGGACCTTTCACCGCTCCTGACATTACTGTTTTAATAGCTTCATGCATTCCCCGTGTAACAACAATTCTGGAGCATCTATTCTTATGTCTGTATGTTGTGCCATTCCTTTATTATTTGCACTAGAAGTTATATGTGAATTGCTATTTGCCTTCAGTAAAGGAACAGAGGGGAGGTAACAAGTAGGGGGGGTGTATCTGCATAGTCTGAACATGGCAGCACTGATTGGCTAGAGTCAGTCTGTGCAGGGACACACCCCCAACTGGTTACCTCCCCTCTGTTCCCTTACTGAAGGCAAATAGCAATTCATTCATAACTTCTAGTAGAAATAATAAAGGAATGACACAACATAGAGACATAAGAATAGATGTTCCAGAAATGTCAGTACGTGGGGAATGCAAGAAGCTATTAAAACAGGCATGTCAGGAGTGGTGAAAGGTCCTCTTTAATTATAATGATTGTGTCCATCTGTTAACTGTCCAAAACCCTACTGTCTGGTGGTTTAGTGACCTACATGTAGGCTGTAGTGTCCTGGGGTTTAGTGGTCCACAGCTCGGTGTCCATTGGTTTAGAGTCCCATACCCCAGTATCTAATGGTTTAGTGACCCAGACCCTGATGTTCTTTGGATTAATGCACCATTCCCTAGTGTCTTGTGGTTTGGTGTCTTATGGCTTGGTTTAGTGTTATAATGTCTGGGGTCCATTGGTTTAGTCTTCTAATGCTGGGTGTCCTTTGGTTTAGTGTCCAAGACCCTGGTATCCATTGGTTTAGTCTCCCAGGTCCCAGACCCTGGTCTCTAGTGGTTTAGTGACCAAGTCTCTAGTATCAATTGGTTTAGTGACCCAGTCCCTGGTGTCTAGTGGTTTAATCCTTTGGTCTTAGAGTCCTGTAGTTTGGTGTTTTACTGCTTTGTGGTAATTGGTTTAGTGTCCAATTTGCTGGTGTCTAGTGGTTTAGTGACCCAGTCTCCTTCACTGATAGAGCAGCCGACTGTCGGGAAGGAACGCTATACATAGTCATTGTTTCTGGGCGTCAGAAGACAGCACTAACTGCTGCCCAAAAACGATGATTGGTGCCTGCATGAATGATAGGATCACTTGAGTATTTATTGGCGGCACATTTAGATGGGCAGATTGTCGGCAACGAGTGTACACAGAAGCAGTCGTTCCCGATAATCCACCTCTAGTCAGTTGTATCCATTGGTTTACTCTTCCAGACCCTGGTGTCTAGAGGTTTAGTGACCCAGTCCGTTGTGTCCATTGGGTTATTGTCCCCGATGCTGGTATCTAGTGCCTTAGTACCCAGTCCCTGGCATCCATTGGTTTAGTGCCCCAGAAGTCATTAAAAAAAATTAAAACAGAGAGGAACTTGAGGATCTCTCAAAAAGCTTAGGGTCCTCAGGGGAGATCTTCCCGACTCTTGACACATTGGGTATCACTGGTTTCTACATTGGCAATGTTGTTATAGCATATGGCTGTTTGCCTCATATTCCAGGCATGGCACGGTTCCTTGAACTTAACATATTAACATATATCAGAGTAGTTTAAATTCTGCGCATACCTCATGAGCCGAATGTCGGAGAGTGAAATATGTACGTTAGGTCATATTAACACAAGTGAATGCAGAAATGTGTAATGAATATATGTGCGTGCAAACACCTACATCAAACATCGGGCACAAGTATTAACCGCTCGACGCGCACACATCCCAAGACAGACGAGCTGCAAGGAAGGATTTCATAACAAACCTGAGCAGGAATATAAACTCTGCCACCTGCGGAGACGCTATTTCTCATCTGAGCCCTGTGTGGTTCTCCTGCACAAAATGTTCTGATACACAAATAAAAATTTTCAGCGATAGACAAGAGGGAGGGTGAGCGTCCTAAGGCTGGCATATTAACCCTGCACTGTCTCAGCACATTTTACAGGTTATTTGTGTCTGTATATGTAACAAGAGTAACCAGGTTTAGTGATCTGGCACCTGGGGTCCTGTGGTTTAGTGTTATACTGCTTGATGTCCATTGGTTTAGTGCCAAAGCCCCTGGTGTTTAGTGCTTTAGTCACCTAGTCCCTGGTGTCCTGTGGTTTAGTGTTATACTGCTTGATGTCCCTGGTGTTTAGTGGTATAGTCACCTAGTCCTTGGTGTCCTGTGGTTTAGTGTTATACTGCTTGATGCCCCTGGTGTTTAGTGGTATAGTCACCTAGTCCTTGGTGTCCTGTGGTTTAGTGTTATACTGCTTGATGTCCCTGGTGTTTAGTGGTATAGTCACCTAGTCCTTGGTGTCCTGTGGTTTAGTGTTATACTGCTTGATGTCCCTGGTGTTTAGTGGTATAGTCACCTAGTCCTTGGTGTCCTGTGGTTTAGTGTTATACTGCTTGATGTCCCTGGTGTTTAGTGGTATAGTCACCTAGTCCTTGGTGTCCTGTGGTTTAGTGTTATACTGCTTGATGTCCCTGGTGTTTAGTGGTATAGTCACCTAGTCCTTGGTGTCCTGTGGTTTAGTGTTATACTGCTTGATGTCCCTGGTGTTTAGTGGTATAGTCACCTAGTCCTTGGTGTCCTGTGGTTTAGTGTTATACTGCTTGATGTCCCTGGTGTTTAGTGGTATAGTCACCTAGTCCCTGGTGTCCTGTGGTTTAGTGTTATACTGCTTGATGTCCCTGGTGTTTAGTGGTATAGTCATCTAGTCCCTGGTGTCCTGTGGTTTAGTGTTATACTGCTTGATGTCCCTGGTGTCCTGTGGTTTAGTGTTCTGTTATGTGGTGTCCAATAGCTTAGTACTCCAGTCCCTTGTGTCCGTTGTTTTAGTGACTCAGTCCCTGGTGTCTTGTGGTTTAGTGTTATACTGCTTGATGTCCGTTGGCTCAGTGCCCAAGCCCCTGGTGTTTAGTGGTATAGTCACCTAGTCCCTGGTGTGGTGACCCAGTCTCTGGTGTCCGTTGTGTTAGTGACTCAGTCCCTGGTGTCTTGTGGTTTGGGTTTTTTTGTAGCCAGGATTTTTACATGCAGTGGTTCTGTTGATTGCAGCCCATGTGGTATTTCAGGATTTCTGTCTCTTGAGGTTTTGTGCCCTGGTCCATGAAATCTGGTGATTTGGTGCCCAATCACTTGATTTCCATTGGTTAATTACCCTGGTTGATTAACACTAATTTAGCACCTCAGTTCCTTGTGCCCATTGGTTTAGTGGCCAAGTCCCTGTTGTCTACTGTTTGATGTTGATTGGATTAGCGCCCTTGTCCTTGGTGTCTAGTTGTTTAGTCAATCCCTGGTGTCTAATGGTTTAGTGACCCAGTCCTTGGTGTCCATTGGTTTAGTTTCCCAGTCCCTGATGTCTAGTGATTTCCTGACCCAGTCTCTAGAGTCCTGTGGTTTAGTGTTCTACTGCTTGGTGTACATTAGTGCCCCAGTCCCTGGAGTCTAGTGGTTTCCTGACCCAGTCATTAGTGTTCTGTGGTATAGTGTTCAACTGTTTGATGGTGATTGGTTTAGTGTCCTTGTTCCTGGTGTCTAGTCGTTTAGTAACCAATCCCTGATGTCTAATGGTTTAGTGGCCCAGTCCTTGATTTCTGTTGGTTTAGTGTCCCAGTCCCTAGTGGTTTCCTGACCCAGTCCTTAGTGTTCTGTGGTATAGTGTTCAACTGTTTGATGTCTAATGGTTTAGTGACTCAGTCCTTGATGTCTGTTGGCTTAGTGTCCCAGTCCCTGATGTCTAGTGGTTTGCTGAACCAGTCCCTGATGTCCAATCGTTTCCTGACCCAGTCCCTTGTGTCCTGTGGTATAATGTTCTACTGCTTGCTGTCCATTGGTTTAGTGTCCCTGGTTCCAATTGGGTTAGTGTTCTACTGCTTGGTGTACATACAGGTAAGTGCCCCAGTACTTGGTGTCTAGTGGTTTGCTGACCTAGTCCCTGATGTCTAATGGTTTCCTGACCCAGTCCCTGGTGTTTTTGTCTGCGACCTTGGTCTTCAGTGGAATTTTCTCACCCAGTCCTTGGTGACTTGTGTATTGTTGTGCCCCCTCTCTCTCGCTGGAAATTTTTGTGCATTGGTTATTCTTTTTACTACAGTCTAGGGCAGGGACCCGCAACCTCCGGCACTTCAACTACTGTGAAACTACAACCACCAGCTTGCACACTTATTTTGCTGTTCTTCTAACTCCCACAGAAGTCAAAGGAGGATTCTGGGAGTTGTAGTTTCAGAACAGCTGATGTGCCATAGATTGCTGATCCCTGGTCCAGGGAATCTGTGTGCCTTAATCCCTGATATATGGTGGGTTAGCACCTTCACGGCCACTGGATTTTTCAGCTGTAGTCTCATTTTTTGGGGACTATGTTTTGTGAGGTCACTGACTCCGTCATGTTGAAGGGGCCTGGATGACTACAGGTTGTCATTCATACATTTCTCTCAGGCGGTGTAAGCATGGTGTGTCAGAGGCATCTTCTGTTGGCGCGTGGCCTTGAAATATTACTCAATATAGCCCACTGATCACATTGCCAGGTAGTAAAAACGCTCTCTCTTCCCGCTCTGTCTCCAGCTGTCCGGCCTAGTGCACTGATGAGAAACATGACACGTGTATATGCATCATGATGGTCTGCGGAGCTTTGATATATAAATACTCAGACATTGTGGTGAGAACAGATGCTTTAATCCACAGTCACTGAATGTGTATTGCAAATTTAAAAGAAAAAAAAAAAGCAGACGGGTATAGTCATTAATGGCTCCGAGTTTGCTGTTTTTGAAAACTGTGTTATAGTTTGGTTGATAGATATTGATTAGTCTATATTCTTCTTTTATGTTTTCTTGGAGACGTCCATTTTCTCTTCTTCTCCATCTCCTCACTCCTTACTTGTAATTGGTTGATGTATAGCAAGGTATTAATTGGTGCTTCCCCTTTAATGCCTCATAATGCAGTTGGTTAGTGATGCCTGATACCTGGCCGCATTCCTGAAGTATGAAGTTACTGTACATGCATACTGATCTTCAGGTGGGGCTAGGAGGGACCAGGAGACTAGAAAACCTCTAGATACAAAGAGCTCAGCTCTATTGAAGACATCATCAGGGTAAGATGGTGTCGGCCGAGTGCCATGTTGGATGCAGGTCGAAGTGGAGCTGGCCTGTTTGTTTGACGACTTTTGGTGACTGTTACCTTACTTTATCTTTGTATATCTTTATACAGTAGTTTAGTAAACAATTTTTGCCCCTAAGTCATGTTAAGCCTATTTTTTCCCGAACCTCAGAACTCACCATAATACAATCCCCTGCTAAAACTCTGCTCCTTTAATAAAGCCACTCCCCTTCCAGACACTTGAGCTGAAAACAGAGCTAATGGATTTCTGTCTTTAGTTTCTAGAGTACTCTTTGTGATAGTGTTCATCTCATACCCAACATCCAGGGTTGTGTAGTCGGGGTCAGTTTTAGATGGAGTCAGAGTTGGTAGAAAAATAACGACTCCAACTTTGGCTTCAAAAAAATTAAATATTACATGATTGTTATGAAAAGCCTGATGTTACCATTATTTTTACTAAAGTAAAGGTATTAATTATTATTATACATGAGCCACTCAGACTTAGAATGACCCACAGGGGTACTGGTGAATCCTTGGTGGGGTCCTGAGTAAGGTAGTCCCCCATCCTCTGCACAAGTGGCACGTGGCACAGTAGACTGCACTACATACAGATATCAGCCTAATTTAATATTATAGACACATCGGGTGGTGGACAAGACTTCTAAGGACAGAGGCGGGCTAGCCAGTAACCTCTTTCCCCAGGGACCCGACCTCTCAAAGTCACTACAGGGACCCCCTAATAATTCATCACCTTGTAGTGTCTTGCTACTGTAACCACTGAGTGAGCAGGTAATACTTCTGTGTAGGTTTACAGTGGGCACCCAAAATGAATTTTAATGGAGTGCCCTAGGCACCTCAGTCTAACACTGGAACCACTTATGAAGGAGGCAGAGCTGGAGTCGGAGTGTGGGAAAAAAAAGAATTGGATTTGAAAGTTTGGCTGACCACCACAGACAGTGCTGAGAATTTTGGCATCAGATATGGTTTTACTGTCACATGTTTCCACCAGATGAACTGTTTCTTCAGCATACTTGTAGCTTCTACATTGGAACTGTAGCTTCTCTTGAGAAAGACTCATTAGGACTTTTCTCCAGCTCTTTCTTTATTGTATTCCAGAACAATGGCACCTACTGTCTCCATCTGGAAAGTCCTTCTCCCAGATCAATGTTTAATCAGAAAATGCAAAACTGAGAAAAAGAACAGAGAAAACAGAAAATATAGTGTGATGTGACACAAGGAAAAAACAGAAAGAACAAGTCCAGCCACGGTTAAAGGAGAACTCCACAGGAATCTATATTTACTGAGATCCCTGTACCTAACCCCTTCTTTTAAGGCAGATTTTTACCTATGAAACTGGCTGACCTGTCCCATGTGCGCTTGGCAGCTGAAGGCATCTGTGTTGGCTCCATGTTCATTCTCTGCAACTGCCACGCCTCCTGCACTTTGATTGACAGAGCCAGGCAGTGTAAGTGTGATCAGCTCCTTTTTCACAGTGGACACCTATCGCAGACAACTCTAATCACAGACTTTTAACCCCTCAGGTGTGACCACAGCATCTGAGTGGTCATTTAAGGTGAGCACTGCTCTCCCAATGACCAAACGTCTCCCCTACGATGAGATAGCAGGAGCTTTTTGGTTGTTATGGCAGCCTGGGGCCTTCTGAAGGCTCCGAGGCCTGCCATAGTGAAGTTCCTATCTAGGAACATAGTGATTCTCCCATAGACTGCAATGGTAAATTATTGCAGGTAATGGTAAAAGGGATCAGATGATCGCATGTTAAAGTTCCCTATGGGGACTAAAAAAGAATATGAAAAACATTTTTAAAAGTTTTTTTTAAATATATTAAAAAAACAAAAAAAAATTAATTAAAATCCCCCCTTTCCCCGTATTACAAATAAAAAAATAAATATATTATTTTATTGATATCGCTGCATCCCAAAATGGCCAAACTGTTAAAATATAAAAGTATTTATCCCCTATGGTGAATGGCATAATGGGAAAAAAAAATAAAAAATGGCTGATTCAGTTTTTTTTTTTTGTTGCTTCACCTTCCAAAAAAATTGAAAAAAAAAAAAAAAAGTAATAAAAAATGTCATACATCCCCAAACTGATCAATGAAAAATACAGATTGCTCTAAGCCCTCTCACAGCTTCATAGACTTGAATGTACAAAAAATTTTAGGGGCCAGAATTTAGTGATGCAAAGAAAAAAAAATGTCAAAGTTTTTTTTTTAAGTATTAAAGAAAAACAATAAAAATGTGGTATCGTTGTAATCGTCATTTTTACTGCATAGGGAACCCCATAAAAACAAAACCCAAAAAACAATGGTGGAATTGCGTTTTTTTTAAGTGATAGTCTATCCTCAGGAAAGGCCATCTCTAGCTGATCAGGGGGTCCAGCACGTCGCCAGCATTCCATACGATCAACTGTTCTGTGTAGCTCCATTGGCAGAAGTCAGCGCTGGAACTAGACTGAACCATCAGCAATGTAGTGGATGGCACTCTTCACTGCAGCAAATGTTAACATAGAAGTCAACGGAAACAGCTCTCCAGGGATGAGCCCCATCCACTATAATGGTGAGGGTTTTCTGTTGCTCTGGTGATGACTCTCGTCGATGGAGCTAGACAGAACAGCTGATCAGCGAGGTTGTGGGTGCTGGACCCCTGCTGATCAGGGGTCATTATAAAGTATAGCTTGTCCCACAAAAATCAAGGTCTGATACGGATATAACAAAGGAAAAACAAAAAAGTTATGGCTTATAGAAGGCAGGACATAAAAAATGAAAATGAATAAACAGAAAATGGCCGTGTTAGGAAGGGGGTGTAAGGGGTTGTGCCACCATTAAATGTTAAGTGCTCCAGTTGTGAGATATTCTCTTTACTTCATGATAATGGCACCCCCTGTTGTCTAATTTGTATAAAAACTTTACAAGTCCACCTACTGAGGGGGTCAGGCATGCTCAGTTCCATCCTCCAACTACCACGAGCCGTATCTACTGTGACAGTTACAGGGAAAGAGCTGCAGCAGAATGGTCACATTCTCTGAGAAAGGAGAGAGCGACATCTGGGAGAGAGCTACATCAGAAAGGGCTCACCTCCTGAGCTGTGATAGAGAAAGAGCTACTGCAGAAAGCTATGATAAGGAGAGGAAGGACACCCCCCTGAGCAATGACATAAACCCTGTGTTGTGATGGGGAGAGAGCTCCTGCAGAAAGGACATGTTCCCTGAGAAAGGACACATATCCTGAGCTGTGACATAGACCGGCCTGTGATATTCCTCTGGGCTCCAGCAGGGTCAACATCCAGGTTAACATTACCCCGGCCAATCACAAGCTGCAATGGTGTCTCGATCCCCTTGTGACAATTTGTCATGACGACCACCGCTGGGGCCTGTGATGTCAAACCGGATGTTCACATCACTGGAGCCCAGAGGAGCATCACAAGCCTGCAGGAGAAGAAGCAGGGAGTCGGCACCGGGAAGCGGGTAATTCATCTTCCCTCTGCAGGTCCCTCATTCTGTTCCTTCCCAGTTTACTCCATATTAGGCCTACGTCAGAATGGGGAGTGGCTTACCAAAGGGGCGGTGCTTAGCTTTGCTTTGCCTCCATTGCTCATTCTAGAAAAGGTTTCTGTTTCAAGCTGCCTCCCAGCCAGAGACCAGACATCACCACCACCGCTTACTTTCCAAAAATGATCAGGGTGAATTCACACATAGCCGATCTGGCGATGATATTTTTACAACTGTCTCGTTCTTCTGAATGGGTTTTTCAGAAATCCATGTGCGTGCTGCGGAATCAGCCCCATTCAGATGAAGGGAACTGATTTTCAGCCGCGGAAATTTCTGCAACATATCTGTTGCATGTGAATATACCCTTAAAGGGGTCGCCCACTCCACAGGATAGGCCATCTGACCTCTTGCAACCCTACCGATCAGCTCCATTGGCCCCAGCACTACACAGCTCCATATATTGTGTAGTGGCCAGTTCTGCTTACTGCAGCACTGTCCTCATTTTAATGGGGACAGTACTGCTGTTAGAAGCTCCGGCCACTACATAATGGCTGGACTGGGCTGTCTAGTTTCATCACCAACTTCCTGCACCGCAGCTACTCTGAAGCAGTTGATCGGCATGGGCCGAAAGATAGTCCATCAATAGTAAATGACTGAACCATCCCTTTAATATTCAGTTTTGTTCCCTTAGATTCCATATTTAAAGGGCCATGACCATTTACTTCTTTGTAGATGTATTTCTGTGCTCAGTGGAGCTGGGGTGTCTTGCCAGTTTTGGGATTGCTGAGGTCTTGGACATCAATGGGCGGATTTCCCCTTTAAGTTTACATCCAGATAATCCCAGGCCTGGCTATTCCTGAACCCTGTGACAGGTGTCTTAGGATATCCACTCTCTAAGAGATATGTTTTATAGACTTGCTCTGTGTCTAAACACGGATATACATATATATGTATATATCATCCGCTCAAGTCACTGACCTTCGCAGGTGTCCATATTTTGGAATGGTATATAATCCACCCGGGGAGAGAAGGACAGATGATAATGGATGGCACGTCGCTGGACGCGAGGAGTGATATCCAGCATGCTGAAATCATAGCGTGCTTAATTTAGGTAACACTAATCCCCTTTAAACAGTAGAGCTGATAACGACTTTAGTAACCGAGATTATCAAAGCTAGGTGGAAAAAAAAGAGACATAAAAATTCTGCATGTTGGCCTTCCGGGACCGGCTAGTAGTATGTGAACCCACGGGAGTGGGAAATGGACGTGTCCTGCTGGAGCGTGATAACATTGTGTACCAAATAACTGCAATAGTCCGCAGGTGAATAGTCCCTGAAACATTTCCTTTGCATGTGAAGTGAGCATTTACATGTCTGTGCCCCTTGACTTCCTCCTCTGAGGATACCCACCAGTCTTGACCCCTTCTAAAATGACTGGAATGAGTGTTTTCTTGGGAACTGTATTGTTTAAAGGGAATATCCACCACAAAACACAATTTGTAATCTAAATAGGTTCAAAGGTCTGTCCTTATTTTTGTTTATAGCCATCAGAGCCAAATCCCTGAACAGTCATAGTTAAAAAATACAATTCTTTCTGCCCACAGTCACCACTAGATGGCGCTTACTGCACAACTGTGTTACTACTGCCTAAACAGCTCCTCCTAGTGGCAGCTTCAGGCAGCCAAGATGACTCTGCAGGGAAGTTGGAGGTCTTTATCAGGAAAAAATGGAGAAAGAGATATTAAATTCATCAGCACAGGATTTGTGACCTACCGACAGCATTGTGTTTAAGGGCGGACATTCACTTTAAAGGGTTTTTGCGGGAGTTCGATACTGATGGCCTATCCTCAGGATAGGTCAGTAACTGATCTGTCGGGGTCCGAATTCTAGCTCTGGGTCTGGGCTGCAATTCCAAGCTCAGCCACTATGGAATGTACGGCACTGTGCTTGGTAGGCTGTAATAAGGCTGCAGTGATTACCGACTGCTGAGGCCTCTTCAAACAGCTGATCAAACCCCCAATGATTAGATACTGATGACATATCCTGAAAATGGACTATCAATAATGAACTCCTGGAAACCCCTTTCAGATATTGAAGGTTTCATGTACACAGCAGAACCCAGTGCATGAAGCCTGTATGTAAGTCCGTGGAGTCCATACAGCTACTTCGTACAAAGCCACGTCCATAAACCACCAAACTGGCTCTTTTAGGTAAAGATGGAGCATGCCACAATTTTTTGTAGGTAGACACCTCATGGACTTCTCTGGCAGCCGCACACAAATACATTAGATGGACATTGGCCTTAGTTCTCGGAACATCTTCATGACTAACAGACATGAAAATAGTGAACTGATTGTAATGAATATCCCACAAGTAAGATCACCATGAATGCCACCTTCCTACTTGCACCAATGGAAGGTATTATGAGGCAAAATGACTCAAGACTGTCATTCCTAATCACAAATTCCCAAAAATGAATGACATTCTCCACGGCCATAAATGTATGGTCACTGAACCATTCTATCCATATGTTCCAGGATGAAGATCTTACTGGAGAATTATGAATATGATAAAGTTGGCTTCCCTTAGTCCAGTACGACTTTCCAATACACCTTGGACCTACAGAGATTCACGTCCATTCAGCTACAGGACCATTAGTAAGTTTGGTTCCTGATGTTGGATCATAAGATCTTGAATATTTTTGGCTCTCCAGTTCTACCACTTGTTGGAAGGATCAGGAGCTCAGTGAAGGCCTTGAACCTTAGTTTGTCTCTGAGGGATTGTTTTCCTGGAACAGATGAGGACCTTTCCCCAAAAAGTTGGTAGCACATAATTCTGTAATTCTGGAACCAAGGGACTAAAAGCATGAAAAACAGCCCGTGCCGAAACCTTACAGTTCATACTATGTATTTGGACAATTAAAAGAATTCTCCACCAAACCCAGACTCATGACGGACATGGTGGGTTATCACCTCAGCTCATCCCCATAGTAATATACTTTACACAGCTCCAGGTGACGCCTAGCATCGTCTATGGAGACCCAATCCATGAAGGTACCACAGGGGTCAGTATTGGGCCCTATTCTCTTCAATATATTTATTAATGATCTTGTAGAAGGCTTGCACAGTAAAATATCAATTTTTGCAGATGACACTAAACTGTGTAAAGTAATTAACACAGAAGAGGACAGTACACTGCTACAGATGGATCTGAATAGACTGGAGGCTTGGGCAGAGAAGTGGTAGATGAGGTTTAACACTGACAAATGTAAAGTTATGCATATGGGAAGGAATAATGCAAGTCACCAGTACATACTAAATGGTAAAACACTGGGTAACACTGACATGGAAAAGGACCTAGGAATTTTAGTGAACAGCAAACTAAGCTGTAGAAACCAGTGTCAGACAGCTGCTGCCAAGGCCAATAAGATAATGGGTTGCATCAAAAGAGGCATAGATGCCGGTGATGAGAACATAGTCCTGCCACTTTACACATCACTAGTCAGACCACACATGGAGGACTGTGTACAGTTCTGGGCTCCTGTGAACAAGGCAGACATAGCAGAGCTGGAGAGGGTTCAGAGGAGGGCAACTAAAGTCATAACTGGAATGGGTGGACTACAGTACCCAGAAAGATTATCAAAATTAGGGTTATTCAGTTTAGAAAAAAGACGACTGAGGGGAGATGTAATAACTATGTATAAATATATCAGAGGTCAGTACAGAGATCTCTCCCATCATCTATTTATCCCCAGGACTGTGACGAGGGGACATCCTCTGCGTCTGGAGGAAAGAAGGTTTGTACACAAACATAGAAGAGGATTCTTTACGGTAAGAGCAGTGAGACTATGGAAGTCTCTGCCTGAGGAGGTGGTGATGGTAAGTTCACTATAAGAGATCAGGAGGGGCCTGGATGTATTTCTGGAGGTAATAATATTACAGGTTATAGTTACTAGAGAGGGGTCGTTGATCCAGGGAGTTATTCTGATTGCCTGATTGGAGTCGGGAAGGAATTTTTTTCCCCTAAAGTGAGGAAAATTGGCTTCTACCTCACAGGGGTTTTTTGCCTTCCTCTGGATCAACTTGTATAATAACAGGCCGAACTGATGGACAGATGTCTCTTCGGCCTTATAAACTATGTTACTATGTTACAATGGTGTTGCTACCAGAAGCTACAGTACATGGTACTCAGTAGAGGTTGTAACCACTGATGAGAGACAATTCATAGGATCTTCTGATGGTCCTGCCACTACAATTTGTTGAACTTCCAAGTTTCAGTCATATAAGAGTGTCATATTGGAAGTCACTCAATGAGCTCCACAATACAACCCATTCTGAAAGTTGCATGGCTATATACCTGACTTTACTAATATTTGTGTGATGCAGCGGGTGTGGACCCACTGTGCCTGCTGAATGGATTTGGCTTCTGAGGGTGTTGTCAAGTTGGACCCCTGGTTTTCACCCTGACACCCTTGTACCTCCAGGAGTAGCCTCCACTCAGAGGCTGATGACCCAGGCACCAAGAGTATAATTGTATATAGGTTGCGGGCCATTCGTTTATCGTGCTGCTTCCAGCAATTTTCACGTCTTTTTTGAACGTTGATGTTCCTGAGATAAGAATCTCCTTATTCTGTGACTTCCTCAATGAGTTTACGCTGGTTATTGAAAGTCATAATTATGTCTATTAGGGACAGATATTGGGTGAGGTGGATTTCCTTCCACTCTTGAAACAATACGTCTTCTTGACCTTTGCCGCTTGTTTTGTTGGAGAGGTTTTATTGCCTGTTTTTGTCCCTTGTGTCTCAAGGCGAGAGAAGGTCTGAAAAACAATAAGTGTCAGACATATCTTAACATCTCCATAAAGTAGTGTTCCCTACAGTGACCCCCAGGAGAAGAGGGGTGGTAGTGGTGCTGATATTGGTAGTAGTACTCACACTTCACGGTGGCAGTCCTCACTCTGGCTCTCGCTGGGTCTTACAGTGGATGGAGGGCACACCCTTTCTTCCCTTCGGGCACAGTCTGGTATTGAAGCTCTGACCTGGTTGTACAGTAGTTGGGGTTCACTTGATGGTGGATAGTTGACTAGGCTCAAGGAAGAAGGACAGATGGCAGGGGCTGGTGGACAGATGAAGGAGTCAATAACCAGGCCTGTTTGGTTGCAACAAATGAAGTCTCTCTTTACTGAATTGATGACAGGAATAGTAGTATATATAGCAGAAAAGGCGCAGTTCAGCGGTATTTCACAGAGCACAGAGCTTGCTTTTCCTAATGGCTTTGTATAGGCAGAAATGGTGGCAGTAGTAGTACTCCCTGTCTTTCTCCAAATACACTTCTCATTAACTCTTTCTGCAGTTCCCAGGCTGAGGAATGCAGATCTAAGATCCAGATTGCCAATCCATCTCAAAGTGTGGCAGGTGCCAGAGGCAGTTAACCCGTTCAACAGTAGTAAAGTCTTTGTGGCATAAACGAGTGGTACCTTACTGTCTTAATACAGTGGCCTTGGTGGTTCTAGACCTGCTATGGTTCTCTGTTCCCTTTCTTTCAGGGATAGTTTTCGCACTTGAGTTGTTTTCTGGCAGCTTTCTATCTCAGGAATGATGTTTCCTGGATGAGGCTTCACTTTGTGTTTTGCATTAAATTACAACATTTAACTTAGTAACAAGAAATTAGTCCGTGCAGTGATTGGCTGCACTGTTATTGGAGGTCTATGGTTACACTGTTATTGGAGGTATGTGGCTTTGCTGTTATTGGAGGTCTATGGCTGCACTGTTATTGGAGGTATGTGGCTTTGCTGTTATTGGAGGTCTGTGGCTGGACCGTTATTGGAGGTCTGTGGCTTTGCTGTTATTGGAGGCCTGTGGCTGGACCGTTATTGGAGGTCTGTGACGGTGTGTGCCCTGTGGGTGCAATAGTTGGTTCTCCTCTGGTATACTCCCACAGGGGTATACTTCCCCCCGATTGTGGATGTCATCACTATTGAGTGGCCTGTGGCTGCCATAGTTGGTTTTCCTTTGGCTGTCATTGAGCATCTGTGTCCGTTATTGGGTCTGTGAATGTGAAACCTGAAACTGTCACCATGCTCATGAAACTGTCACTAATACTGGGGATCCTGCTGGGTTTGGGTGTGCCTGGCCATCCAGCCATCCGAAGTCAATTCGCATAAAACTTTTTTCCAATACTTTACGGAGCAGGAGCTCCGTACAGTATTAGAATCTATTGGCTTCGATGAGCCGAAGTTATTGCTCTCGTGAGAATTTGCGTAATAACTTAATAAATTAATTTGTACTGTAAAAAAACATTTCCCGAACATCGGAGCCAATACATTCTAATACTGTACAGAGCTCCTGCTCCGTACAGTATTGGAATGGAGTTTTATGCGAATCGACTTCGGATGTTCCATCCCTAATCATGGCATCCCTCCTTATGGACGGTCAAAAAGTGACACTATACATCTTAATAGCTTTCTTAGTGCACAATAGCGCAAAAATTATCTGAATATACAAATTTCTATACAAGGTGGTGTCTAATATGCTCATCGGAAACAGCCAAACACTTTCTACATCAATATTATAAACGTAACTATGCAAATCTATACCTCAGATCAAAAAAAGGGACTTGGGTCCAAAATAGGGAATGTCCCTCCAAAAGAGGAACACCTGGGAGGCCTGTCATGGTGACTTCATCACAGGTCCTTATCATTCCTCCCCACTGCTGAGCTCTGCCCCTACCTGCAGTGATCACATGATGGTGACATCATCACAGGTCATTACCACTTCTCTTCCCCACTGGTGAGCTCCACCCCTCCTGCAGTGATCACATGATGGTGACATAATCACAGGGCCTTCAGCTCTTGCACTGTAGCCGATTGTAGTGCCCAGTTATGTTCCCCCCCTACCCTTGAGAGTCCTGTACCTATATACATTTTCGGTAATTTATAAATTCCATCCGGACGATTTCTTTTTAGGTCCCAGAAATAGGACATGTCTGGGGAAAAGATGATCGCAAATTTTGTTGCACATTTTGTAATAAAGTTTCACCGTCTGCAGTATAAACTATGGGGAAGATTTATCAACACTGGTGTAAAGTAGAATTGGCTTAGTTGCTCATAGAAACCAATCAGATTCCACCTGTTATTTTCTAAAGGAAAAGGAAAGGTGGAATCTGATTGGTTGCTATGGGCAAATAAACTGATTTTCCCTTACACCAGTTTTGATAAATCTCCCCCTATATTTTTTTTATATAAACTGGAGACATTAGGACAGATTAATAAAAAGAACCAGTCTGGCAGGGTATGGGTTAAAATGTTGCCGGTGCCGCACCGTCGGACAGTAGATGACAGGTCAGAGCGGTGTCACATCGTACAAGTGTTTTACTATAGGGCTGGCACAATGAGGCAGATTTATGAAATGGCCTACAAGAAAATGGTCTCTGTTGCCCATAGCAACCAATCATAGTGCAGCTTTCATTTTTGTAAGGCTCTAGGAGAAATGAAAGCTGCGCTGTGATTGGTTCCCATGGGCAACAAAGAGGTTTTCCTGGGCAGCTTCATAAACCTCATTGATTTCACAGCATGTCTGTGTTCGGTGGTTGTCCTCCCAGATATACAACAAAATTCCTTTCATCCGGCATCCTGTCAAGTGCTGGATTATCAAGCTGTTTCGCTGACAGATATTTTTATTAAAAAAATAAACTAAGGCCTTATGCACACAACTGTTGATCAGCAGTTCTGTGCATTGCGGTCCCCAATGCACGGGCATTATCTGTGCGGCTGCCGCAACGGATCCAGACCCATCAAACTTGAATAGGTCCGTGATTTGTCTGCACCACAAAAAAGTAGATTTTTTATTTTTTTTTGCGGTGCGGAGGCACGGAGAGAATGGGTCCGTCTCTGTGATGCAGTGAGCACACAGACAGCGCCTGCATATTGCTGACCCACTGTTTGTGGGACGGAAAGACGGTCGTGTGCATGAGGCCTAAAGGAAATCATTCTCTCTACTTCGGCTCACATGAGATTCCAAATTATGGAATCCAATGCCAGATGATCTGATTGGATTATAAAACGTCAGATTAGAGGAATTTTCATGTCATTTATGCGCTAATTTCTCACAAGCACTTGCTCCCATTTAGCGCATCCCTTTATGGTGCCATTTGGGACAGCGTTGCATAGAAAACAACCCTGATGAAGCCTCCCGGGAGCTGTGTCACGGGTACAACGGCCATGACTGATGGCTTTGAGGGCCAAGAGTCACCTGAAATCGCTCATAAGGCAAAGAAGGAATTTACGAAGATGTTATCAGGGAAGGAATCGGTCTGTATTGAAGAGGAAGAAAAACAATCCAGGGTTTTAGGGGCGTACCTCTTTTTGTAGGATTTTCTGCGTTTCCTTGCTCTGTCGGCATCTTGAGCTCTTTGCCCGGTAGAGAACAATGATATCTGAGGTAGGAAGATAAATGGCTGAATGAGAGGGAAACAGGAATCGTCCGCGGGGTTAAATTCTCTCGGAATCGGTCTTGTGAGAAAGGGGAAGTCACAGAGGACTCTGTTCCCACAGCACATGAATAGACCTGTCAAGTTATGGCTGCTAGAGTTACATTTGTCACCTACGGCCTATGTTATAGCATCCTTCTTCCTTCCCTAGGTGAACGCTCTGGTCATACTCCCATACATCTCCCATAGGGGGCGTCACCCAGCTTTCCCAGACTCCTGAATGGCAAGGCTGTCTTACTATGTAGTGAAATTCCACTATGTTGCTTTCATGTTACTGCATACGGTAACTTGTCAGATCTGAGATGTAGTAGTGCTGGATTGGTCAGATGTAGCAGAGCTTAGTTTGTGATATTGTGATGTTTAGGTGTAACCAGGGGCGGTCTTGGCATTTCTGGGGCCCTAAGCGAAGTTATGTCTGGGGGCCCCCCCCCCCAATGACACCTCACACCCCTGATGACACGGCCTCTGATGACACGCCCCCCCCCCAATGACACACCCCCTATACCTCACTGGAGGGGGGGTCAAGGTTGCCCACAGCCTATGGCGTGTCCCAGACTCCCAGCTCTCTATTGGCTGGGCTGCAGGGGCGTAGCTAAAGGCTCACGGGCCCTGGTGCAAGAGTTCAGCTTGGGCCCCCCCGCCTAATACAGCGCCCCATACCTCGTACATCCAGTATAATACAGCGCCTCATACCTCTTACATCCAGTATAATACAGCGCCTCATACCTCTTACATCCAGTATAATACAGTATAATACAGCGCCTCATACCTCTTACATCCAGTATAATACAGCGCCTATACATCTACATCCAGTATAATACAGCCCCCATACCTCTTACATCCAGTATAATACAGCGCCTAGTATATACAGCTCACCTCTTACATCCAGTATAAATACAGCGCCTCATACCTCTTACATCCAGTATAATACAGCCCTCCTTACATCCAGTATAATACAGCGCCCCATACCTCTTACATCCAGTATAATACAGCGCCTCCATACCTCTTACATCCAGTATAATACAGCGCCCCATACCTCTTACATCCAGTATAATACAGCGTACCTCATACCTCTACATCCAGTATAATACAGCGCCTCATACCTCTTACATCCAGAATAATACAGCGGCCTCATACCTCTTACATCCAGTATAATACAGCGCCCCATACCTCTTACATCCAGTATAATACAGCGCCCCATACCTCTTACATCCAGTATAATACAGCACCCCATACCTCTTACATCCAGTATAATACAGCGTCTCATACCTCTTACATCCAGTATAATCCAGCGCCCATACCCTCTTACATCCAGTATAATACAGCGCCCCATACCTCTTACATCCAGTATAATACACGCCCCATACCTCTTACATCCAGTATAATACAACGCCCCATACCTCTTACATCCAGTATAATACAGCGCCCCATACCTCTTACATCCAGTATAATACAGCGCCTCATAACCTCTTACATCCAGTATAATACAGCGCCCCATACCTCTTACATGCAGTATAATACAGCGCCCCATACCTCTTACATCCAGTATAATACAGCCCCATACCTCTTACATGCAGTATAATACAGCGCCCCATACCTCTTACATCCAGTATAATACAGCGCCCCCATACCTCTTACATCCAGTATAATACAGCGCCCCATACCTCTTACATCCAGTATAATACAGCGCCCCATACCTCTTACATCCAGTATAATACAGCGCCCCATACCTCTTACATCCAGTATAATACAAGCGCCTCATACCTCTTACATCCAGTATAATACGGCCCCATACCTTACATCAGTATAATACAGCGCCCCATACCTCTTACATGCAGTATAATACAGCGCCCCATACCTCTTACATCCAGTATAATACAGCGCCCCATACCTCTTACATGCAGTATAATACAGCGCCCCATACCTCTTTACATCCAGTATAATACAGCGCCCCATACCTCTTACATCCAGTATAATACAGCGCCCCATACCTCTTACATCCAGTATAATACAGCGCCCCATACCTCTTACATCCCAGTATAATACAGCGCCCATACCCTACTTCCGTATAATCAGCGCCTTCATACCCTTACATCCAGTATAATACACACCCCATACCTCTTACATCACAGTATAATACAGCGCCCATACCTTCTTACATCCAGTATAATACAGCCGCCCAATACCTCTTACATCCAGTATAATACAGCGCCCCATACACTCTTACATCCAGTATATATACACGGGCCCATACTCTTACATCCCGTTATAATACAGCGCCCCATGACCTCTTACATCCAGTTATAATACAGCGCCCATACCTCTTACATCCAGTATATACACGCCCATACCTCTTACATTCCAGTATAATACAGCGCCCCATACCTCTTACATCCAGTATAATACAGCGCTCATACCTCTTACATCCAGTATAATACAGCGCCCCATACCTCTTACATCCAGTATATACAGCGCGCCCCATACCTCTTACATCCAGTATATACAGCACCTCATACCTCTTACATCCAGTATAATACAGCGCCCCATACCTCTTACATCAGTATACAGCGCCCCATACCTCTTACATCCAGTATAATACAGCCCCCCATACCTCTGTACATCCAGTATAATACAGCGCCCATCCTCTTTACATCCAGTATAATACCAACGCCCATACCTCTTACAATCCTAGTATATACAGCGCCCCAATACCTCTTACATCCAGTATAACTACCAGCGCCCCAATACCTCTTACATCCAGTATAATACAGCGCCCCATGACCTCATTACATCCAGTATAATACAGCACCTCATACCTCTTACATCCAGTATAATACAGCGCCCCATACCTCTTACATCCAGTTATAATACACGCCGCCCCATACCTCATTACATCCAGTATAATACAGGGCCCCATACCTCTTACAATCCAGTATGAATAACAGGCCCCATACTCTTACATTCCAGTATAATACAGCGCCCCATACCTCTTACATCCAGTATAAGTACAAGCGCCTCATACCTCTTAACATCCAGGTATAATACAGCGCCCCCATACCTTACATCCAGTATAATACAGCGCCTCATACCTCTTACATCCAGTATAATACAGCGCCTCATACCTCTTACATCCAGTATAATACAGCCCCATACCTCTTACATCCAGTATAATACAGCGCCCCATACCTCTTACATCCAGTATAATACAGCACCTCATACCTCTTACATCCAGTGACGTCTCCTCTCATGTAGATCTTTTCTTTCCTCATCTTCTCCTTTCAGACCAAACGCCATTTTTCAGCCATTTCTTATCTCTGCAGTTTGACAGAAAAAAATCTTAGTTTGTTACTTTTCCATCATCCTCCCGTCTTCTGGACAAATCATCCTACCACCCCAGTACTGTGCCACTAGTACCACACAGATAGTGCCCTTCAATAATTATTGGCACAGTGTCCTAAAATAACTGCGCCCAGCAAATAGTGTAAACATAACGTCCCCCAGAAATAACTGCGCTGATACTGTGCCAGGGTGCCCCCCACAGTAATAGTGCCCCCCACAGTACTAATGTCCCCACTGTGCCCCAGAAGTAATAATGCTTCCAATGTGCCAGTAAGAAGTGCTCCCCACCCATAGATGCCCCCCAAATTATGTGCCAGTAAGAAATGCCCCAATAATGCGCCAGAAGTTCCCCCCATTGATTCCCCCTCAAAATCATGTGCCAGTAAGAAATGCCCCAGTGCCCCCATGTGCCAGTAAAAATGCCCCCAGTGCCCCCATGTGCCAGTAAAAATGCCCCCATGTACCAGTAAAATGCCCCGTGCCAGTAAAATGCCCTCAGTGCCCCCATGTGCCAGTAAAAATGCCCCCAGTGCCCCCATGTGCCAGTAAAAATGCCCCCATGTGCCAGTAAAAATGCCCCCAGTGCCCCCATGTGTCAGTAAAAATGCCCCCAGTACCAGTAAAAATGCCCCCAGTGCCCCCATGTGCCAGTAAAAATGCCCCCAGTGCCCCCATGTGCCAGTAAGAAATGCCCCCAGTGCCCCCATGTGCCAGTAAAAATGCCCCCAGTGCCCCCATGTGCCAGTAAATGCCCCATGTGTGCCCAGTAAAAATGCCCCCAGTGCCCCCATGTGCCAGTAAAATGCCCCCAGTGCCCCCATGTGCCAGTAAAAATGCCCCATGTGCCAGTAAAAATGCCCCCATGTGCCAGTAAAAATGCCCCCATGTGCCAGTAAAAATGCCCCCAGTGCCCCCATGTGCCAGTAAAAATGCCCCAGTGCCCCATGTGCCAGTAAAAATGCCCCCAGTGCCCCCATGTGCCAGTAAGAAATGCCCCCAGTGCCCCCATGTGCCAGTAAAAATGCCCCCATGTGCCAGTAAAAATGCCCCCAGTGCCCCCGTGTGCCAGTAAAAATGCCCCCAGTGCCCCCATGTGCCAGTAACAATGCCCCCAGTGCCCCCATGTGCCAGTAAGAAATGCCCCCAGTGCCCCCATGTGCCAGTAAGAAATGCCCCAGTGCCCCCATGTGCCAGTAAAAATGCCCCTAGTGCTCCCATGCCATAAAGAAATGCCCCCAGTGCCAGTAAGAAGTGCCCCCAGTGCCAGTAAAAATGCCCCAGTGCCCCCTTGTGCCAGTAAAAATGCCCCCCGTGCCAGTAAAATGCCCTCAGTGCCCCCATGTGCCAGTAAAAATGCCCCCAGTGCCCCCATGTGCCAGTAAAAATGCCCCCAGTGCCCCCATGTGCCAGTAAAAATGCCCCCAGTACCAGTAAAAATGCCCCCATGTGCCAGTAAAAATGCCCCCAGTGCCCCCATGTGCCAGAAAAAAATGCCCACAGTGCCCCCATGTGCCAGTAAAATCCCCACAGTGCCCCCATGTGCCAGTAAAATTGCCCACAGTGCCCCCATGTGCCAGTAAAATGCCCCCATGTGCCAGTAAAATGCCCCCATGTGCCAGTAAAATGCCCCCAGTGCCCCCATGTGCCAGTAAAAATGCCCCCAAAATGCCCCCAGTGCCCCCAATTGAGCTCCGGTCCGTGACTGCTACAATAAAATAAAAAATAAAAAAAAATTAACACTTATACTTACCTCCATGGTGCTGGCAGCGATGCGATGCAGGCCTCTTCCGGCCTGTGTCCCGCGCTGTACGGCTCAGGCGGCGCGATGACGTCATCGCGCCGCCTGAGCCGGCCTCTGATAGGCTGCAGGCCCAGTGCCTGCAGCCTATCAGAGGAACGGGCAGGGGAGACGCCTCTCCCTCCCCTGCCCCAGTACAATACAGGCATCTGTATCGCCGTCCTGAGGACGGCGATACAGATGACTATGGAGATGAGCGCTTCCACAATGGAAGCGCTCATCTCCCTCTGCGGGCGGTCTTGGGCACCGGCGCAAGAGAAGAGCGTGGGGGCCCCCTTGGACGCCGGGGGCCCTACGCAAATGCATAGGATGCGTGGTGCCCAAGACCGCCCCTGGGTGTAACGTGACGCAGTTGGATCTCAATAGGATCACTAATTGTCATTTATAATATCCGTCTCCTCATATGGAGCTAAATGAGCTTTTGGGCCCCCACAGGCTCTGGGGCCCGGAGGCAGCTGCAGCTGGTTTTGAAAACAGCCCTAGCCCTACTTAGAAAGAAGAGCTTAGAAAGAGGGCACAACCCCTCTTCCACTCTGAGCACTGATTTTGGGAGCTTCTACCTGATGGTGGATGGGCGGGCCCTTGGTGTTAGATGTGTGTGGTGAGGAGGTGCAAGGCAGGAGTCTGGAGGGGATAATGGTTGATGGTGGTGCAAGACAACAACCAGGCCGTATTCGGGGGTAACAGGTCCAAGGCTCTTTACTGAGGTAGTTTAGTCACTGGTAGTTCAGTTTTTCTTCAGAGGACATGCAAAGTCGGGCAGATTTAGGCTCCATTCACACGTCCGTATTTTTCTTTTCCAGATTTTCGGTCCGTTTTTTGCGGATCCGTGTTTCCGCAAAAACCTTCCGTTTTTACCAATTGTACATCCGCATCCGTTCCGTTTTTCCGCAAAAAAAAGGAAGGAGGAATATATGTTGGTAGGGTATTTCTTTCTATTTCCTGGAAACGGATCCGCAATTGCGGATGATATGCAGTTGACATATTGATGCATTCCGCATATCATCCGCATTTTTTGCGGACCCATTGACTATAATGGGACCACGGACCGCATATGCGGACAAAAGTAGGACAAGCTCTATCTTATTTGCGGATCCGCATAACGGAACGGAACGACGGATGCGGACAGTATACGGAGTGCTGTCCGCATTTTTTCAGGACCCATTGAAATTAATGAATTCACATCCTATCCACATGATTTGCGGATCGGCTCAGGAAAGAAAAACAGGACGTGTGAATGGACCCTTATTAAAGTGTTTGCTTCTGTTTTTAGTCTATAAAGTGCTGTTTTAGTCTTATTTTTTTTAGTCGCATTTACTATGGAAATTGCGGATGTTTTGGAGGCTTTTTGCGCCTATGATTTTTTTAGTCTAATTCAGAAGTTTTCTAACTTTTGCCTCTTTTTTCAGACCTTTTTATATAGGTTTTTTTTTTTTTTTGCGCCTGTATTTGTCACAAAAACAGGGCTGGCGTACTTTTCTTTGTCTGTTTTGGGTGGGGAAGCGCGTCTTGTGTTGCATTAAAAGTTGCAGTTTCCGGGAGACGTGTGACTTTTTTCATGTGCGAGTCTAAGTGAATGTGAACCTGTCTAACCGAAAAACAACCACCAGAGGGCAGACTTAGGGCTCATTCAGACGGCCAAGTGTTGCTTTCCGCATCTGACCGGCAAATTTGCGGATTAGATGTGAGGACCCATTCACTTCTATGGGGCCCTTAACGGTCTGTAAATTCTTTACTTCTTTTGTTCTCAGAGGTTTGGCACTTGTCCTCGGCATGCAAGGATGGAGGGTCCTCGAAGTAGTAGGCCTTACGCTTCATCTCTCTAGCTCACATTACACAGCGCTCCTAGCTCCCTGTTCATTGCTCTATTTGCTCTGCTAGATGTATTTCAAGCTCTCCCCTTATCACAGCTCAGGGGGGCAAGCCCTCTCTGCTGCAGCTCTCTCCCCATCACAGATCGGGGGGTGTCCTTTATGCTGCAGCTTCCTCCTTGTGACTGTCACTTCTAATAGAAGATCCAGCTGGTGGCAGTTGATAGATGGAACCCGAGCATGTACATCCATCGCAGCTATGTTATTGAGGCGGAAGGAAAAATAAGGAAAAGAACAAACAACAGGTGGCGCTATACAGATACATTTTTTTGAATAACAGTGGCCACACTAAATTTTTAATTACCTGCTGTTATGGCAGCAGTCTGTGCCCACCTCTGCTCCACTCCTCCTGTTGGGCATAGGCACTGTTCTGCTCACCCGCCCCATCGCTGCTGTTTTCTGGCACCATTCCCCACCTCTTATCTGGCTAACCCTCCCTGTAGGCCTGCCTCTACTGTGTTTGCACTCCCTCCAGTTCTTAAAGGGCCAGCGCTTGCACACTCTTATCGTTCCCAGCCAATAACTGGCCACCTAGGGGTTCTTAATGCACCTTCCTTGTAGGAAGGTGGCTGAGAAATAGGTTCTAATTCACTAGTTTCCTGCAAAGGTGTGCTGTTTGCCTTTTCCGTGTACTGACTTATGCCCGTTTTCTGGATTTGACCCTTCCCTGCCTGACCTGACCTCTGCCTGTTCTCCATTCTAACCTTGAGCTGCCCTTCCTGAACTCAGTCTGTTTATCGGATTGTACAAACTGTGCCTGCCCTGACCTCAGCCTGTCCATGTCTCAGCCTGTTTCTTGACTCCTGTGGGTCAGAAGTGAACTTGAACAGACAATACTCCAAGAGATAGTAGCATGGAAGTTGAGCCGCACCAGGGATAGTGGGAAATATCCTGTGATATACTGTAAATGTATTGCATTGTACATGGGTATGTTGTAAACAGTGCCGTAGTTATGCTGCCACCTAGTGGCCAATTATATTATTCCTTTTGGATAATATGTTGCATACCTCCCAACTTTTGAAAATTGCAAAGAGGGACAATGTGTGCGGTGCACATCAAGGCAGTTTTTTTCATAGTAGGCCACCCCTCTAAGTCCACCCAAAGCATAATTACTGGAGCTCCTGCGGCAATTTTTTTCTTGCGTTTCAATGTCCATATAAATATTAGCACGTAAATCATCAGATTATAGATATTTTAAGGTATAACTTGCACCAAATAATGAAGTTCTGGTCTAATATACAGGTAGAAACCATACAAACACTTTAGTAAGGAGCAATTTAGTAAATTTATTAATGCACATTTATGCATTAATTCCCCAGGTCAAAAAGAGGGACATTTAAGGATCAAAGAGGGACAGAGGGACTTGGGTCAAAAAGAGGGACTGTCCCTCCAAAAGAGGGACACTTGGGAGGTATGATGTTGTATGGATGCACAGGACCTCTTTGGTCATGTGACCTAATTGTTCTGTTCCTTAAACTGTAGTTAGAGCACATGGCTTGTATGTGCAGGCAAGTTTTGATCAGACACAGGAGAGCAGAGAGGAGACACAGGAATGCTGAGACTGAATGTTAGCTGGAAGATACTGCAGATCCCTGTGAGCAGCTAGCTAGCAGTAGAGGTAAATGACACCGGTCTTAAAGGTTCACCACCTCAGGGCCTAGAGAGAGTAATGTAGCAGTGGAGTACCACAGAGGAGTTGAGGTCGGTACTGAGGGGTGCCTGTTTAAGATTGTGCAGATTGTGGCGGTACTGCTGCAACGTGCTGCGCTTCAGGACCGATCGTATCTCAGGTCTATAAGAATGCCAAGTGGTGTGGCGCAGCCCTAAGGGCTCTTTCACACGAGATAAAGTTGTCACTGTGATTTAGAAGAAAAAAAATAACAGAGAGGCATGGAGCATTATTAATCATGTTAGTGCTCTGTGCCTCTGCTGTCCAGAATGGGGCTTAGCTCTCCTACTCGCAGCAAATTTCTTGGACTGCATCCGCTTGTGAGAAAGAGCCCTAATAGTCTCTGTGTGCGTGTCACAATGCTCCTACCTGGATACCGTCGATTCCCAGGGTTTGGCTCCGAAGCATTAAAGGGGATGAGTAATGGTGGAGGTAGGGAATAAGACAGTCCAGACTCTTATAAAGCTGAACAGCTTTACTTGCATCAGCTTGTAACCAGACAATATTCAGGCCTTCTCTTGGTTCCAGCAGGCTTTGGCATAAACTGGTAGGCAAACTTGAGTCCTCTGCTTTCTCTCTCTGCTGTGCTAAACTCGGCTTTATTCTGGCAGATGGACTTTAGGGCTGTTCTGGTATCTCTGGAGTGGGCTGCCTTTGGCTGTTGACCCTCTCCAGACACTCTGTAGGTGGATCTACAAGGAGTCATGGTGCTCTATGAGCTGCTTCCCTTTTGAGACTTCTGCTGCAAGAGGGGGAACAATTCCCCTCACTGTGGCATCTTTCGTGTCTTCTCGGCTCCACTGTCGAGTCTAAACTGGGAAAAAATAGAACTGCTACCCATCATTCTGGTAGGAAGCAGGACTTGTCCACTTCTGCCCAAAAGTGGGAGAATGGAATGGTAAGTTCCATTCTATCTAAAGATCTGTCTGCCATATACGCTGCCACCTGCTGGTGAACCAGGCATATAACTTGTAATACAATGAATAACAGTTACATAGCAGAACAATTAATGCACAGTGTAAGATTAGCATAAGTGATTTTATTATTTTAGGAGCCTACATGAGTGACATTATTAGTTTGCATGAGACAATATTATTTTGGGAGATATTGTGCAGCACTATTATTTTTTGGGGACAATGAGTGACATCATTATTTTGGGGACACTACATGAATGACATTCTTATTTTAGAGTGCACTAAGCGCAGTGACATGATTTTGGGGAGAGGCACAAAAATGTCTGGTTCGCAATTTTTTTTTATTGGTTCACCTCCCAAAACAATTGAATAAAATAAGTGTTAAAATAGAAGAAAAAAACTACATAAATCTATAATTGCTGTAATCGTACTGACCTGAAGAATGAAGGGCACAGGTCAGCTTTATTGCATAGGGCAAGCTGTAAAAACTCACATAAAACTGCTGGAATTTAGATTTTTTTTCCAATTCCACCCCATTTCTCATTTTTTTCCAGCTCCCCTCTATATCGTATGCAATATTAATTGGCACATTAGAAAGTGCAACTTGTCCCACAGAAAACAAGCCCTCATACGTCTATTTGAACTGAAAAATAAAAAAAGTTATGGCTCTGGGAAGGCAGGTAGTGAAAAACAAAACCCCTTTCAGGATTATGTATTTGATGCAGGAGCTTCCATTTTCACCTCAGTGGTTCCTTGAATCACCAGAGGAAACATCTGACTAGATATCAAGCTGGTTCTGGCCCACAACTGCAAGTATCTGTTCATATAGTGGTTCCTTGGTGTCAGGTTTCCTTTGGAAGTGCAATTGCTGCCCTCTAGTGTCCACATCATCACATTACGCATCCTCAAATGGACCTGTCTGCTTTTTTCTATTGATGACCTATCCTCATTATAGGTTGTCAATACCTGATCGTCGAGGATCCAACACCCGGCACCTCTGCTGATCAGCTGTTTGAAGAGGAAGCAGCGCTCATACATCACAGCCACAGTGGTGAGCAGGTGTAATTACAACTATGGTGTCCCATTCACTTCTATTGGACGACTCTGTAGTATTCACTTGAACAGGCGGGAGCCCTCCCATAGAAGTAAATAGGACCCCATTTAAGTTACCATTTCAACCTTGCAACTATATTTAACCCCTTCAGGACTGGGTAATTTTATTTTTTTTTCATTTTCATATTTTACTCCCAGCCTTTTCGGAGCCATAACGTTTTTATTTTTTTTATTCAAATTGCTATGTTGTTTTATTGCAGGACAAGTTGTACTTCCTAATGGCACCATTTAGGGTTTCATACAATGTAGTGGGAAGAGGGAAAAAAGTTTAAAATCGGGTGGAAATATTTTAAAAAAACTTTTTATTTTTAAATGTATGGAGCTGTGTGTGGGCTCATTTTTTGCGGGACAATCTGTATGTTTTTAGTGATACTGTTTTGGAGTGTGTACAAATTTGATCAATTTTTATTCAGTTATTTGTGGAGATTAAGTGATAAAAACTAGATGGACCAGGTGGTCTTTTTCTGCCGTTAATCTTCTATGTTTCTTCTAAAAAAAAAAAAAACAAATCAGCAATTTTGATATTTTTTTTTCATTATTGCATAAATATTTTTATATTTTAATAGTAAGGGCATTTTCACACTCAGCAATGTCTATGATTTTTTAAAATTGTTTATGTATTTTTCTTTAAATTTTTATATATTTTTTTAAATATTTTTGAAAACTTTTTTTTCCTTTCTTTTACACTTTTTAATAGTTCTCTTGGGAACTTGAACAAGCAATCGTAATCCAATGTATTAGAATATCTATGAGAATTTTTATATTTTCCTATGGAGCTCTGCCACAGGCAGGGTTGTCATAGGAACATAGCTACGGCAGCCTCGGATCACTCAGGAGGACACCATCCAGCTCTCTCGGCCCCTGCTAGGGGGAGCAGGTGTATGGCCAGGAACGTGCACTCACGGTTTTTGAGCCCCCAGATGCAGCGGTCACATTTGACGATGGCATCTGAGGGGTTAAATGTGTGTGATCAACGTTTAAAACAGCAGGCACCCGGTGGCTATGCGCAGCGCAGCAGGTGCCATCTTAAAATACCCGACCACTGATGTATGTTTTGTGAAGCCAATCTCCTATGTGTCAGGCCACTCCCACTTCATGGTGCAATTCCTGAGGCTGCTGTATGGTACTTTCTATGGGTACTACATGGGGCTGTTCTTATTGCTGCCCGTTGTGTGGTGCTACACTGCTGGGTTCTGTATGTCATGAATCTTTGGGGCTAAAAATGCTTTTTTCAGTTGGTCTTTATTAAAAATGTTCAGCAATTTTTGAGATACAAGGGTTAAAAAATCAGTCTATTTGCAGAATATCATTTCTCAGTCCTGTCAGCTGATGGCTCATGTGAAGCCTTATCTGTGATCTCATAAACACTCATATAGCTAGCGGATAAGAATATAGCTTAGATGAGCATTTATGAGGTCAGGAGATCAGCGATAAGGCTTCACATGAGCTGTCAGCTGACAGGAGTGAGAAGTCATTCTCTGTAAACATACTGATTTTTTAATCCGTGTATCTCACAAATGGCTGAACATTTTTTTTTAAAAAAGACCAATTGAAAAAAATGTTTGGTTTTTTTTTCTCAAAATGAGTAAAATGCAATTATAAAAAACTACCCCTTAAGGTCTGCTTCGCACTATTTATTTATTTTTTTGTATGATTTATCTTTTAGCCTAAAATCCTAGGGGTTTCACCCTTGCAGACTTAAAATGCAAAGAATTAACAAGGGCTGCTAAGGAATTTTTCTTTCTATTTAAATACTAGTGGTATGTCCAACCACAGGGACCCCCACCAATCAGCAGGATGAAAGGTCCTCTCCATTGTACGCATAAGCACCCTATGGTTGCATGTGTCTGGAAATAGAAATTTCTAGCAGATATTTCAGCTCTGTCACGATTTGTAATCAAGCGTTCTGTGGGCGAATGACCACTCCATGTATGGAAAGGTTGCGGAATCTTCTTATGTTTGACCTTTAAAAAAAATGAAAGTAAAAACATGTAATAATAATCTGTTATGTTAAAGAAGAACTCCCACAAAGAAAAATTATTCCATGTCCTGCTAGAAATGTACATGATGTAATCTGTAGTGAATGTCATTTTCTTACCAGTGTCTGTATTTGTGAGTTATATCTCCCTGATGCTTCTCATCTGTGTCATGTGACCAGCAATCAGACTCACCAACTCACACTGCATCTTATGTGTGGACAAGAAGTCTATTTCTCTATGTATTCCTATGGGAGCCTCACTTTCAGTCTCATAGGAATGAATAGAGCAATAACTGGCTTCCTGTCCTGGGTCAGTTGGAGGTCAGGGAGTTGGTCACATGACCCAGCTACAATAAGAAGAGAGTGGATAACTCAGAATTACAGTCTCTGTTGAGAAGATTGCATTCACTACAGATTATATCATGTACCTTTCTAATAGGTCAGAGAATAAAAATTTTTGCGGGAGTTCTTCTTTAAGTTATAAAACCCATTTTCCCATTGGGGAACTCTGAATTAATAGAGGGGGTTCCTATGATCACGATCCTCATCTCTTGGTCAGGGTGGACAGTGGTTACAAAGAGCAACTCTCTCTTTCCTGTTATAAAAGGACACTGTGCAATGCTTCATTTCTCCTGTGGTGGCACTGCAGGGAAATTGAACACTTACTGCTAGGTTTATAGCTGATCAGTGGAGTACAGCACAGAACCAAAAGATAATTTATTATCTTGGGGTTCATTGGACCCACCAGTGGAGATGATGGCCCCCCCTGGTGGGATAGTCCAACAGGAGAAAGGACATTGAACATAACAAATCCATGGAGCCAGATGAATTAACCCCCTCACTACCTTAGAATGTGAGTTTACCCCTTCACCACCATAGACCACCAGAGAAGCAGGATTTATCTTCTCCACTAGCCTACCCCTCCAGGAAAACACCCACTATCATCTCCATTGCACTAGACCACGAGAAAATGTATTAACCCCTCCACTACCTTAGACAGCTATTTAGACAGCAAATAACCCATTAAATACCCTAGACCACAAAGGAAGCAGCTTTACAAGCCGGGAAACAGAAATGAACCCCTCTACTAGCCCACACCACCAAGGAAGCAGCCACTTCTTGATTACCCTAGACCACCATGGAAACAGACATTAACCCCTCCATTACCCTAGACGGCAATTTAAAGGGGTTGTCCGGGTTCAGAGAAGAACCCGGACATACCTGCAATTTCACCCAGGCAGCCCACCTGAAGAGGGCATCGGAGCATCCTATGCTCCGATGCCCTCCTTTGCCCTGCGCTAATTAGCGCAGGGCAAAGGAATTTCGCCGGGTTCCGGTGACGTACCGGTCCCTGCCGGGCAGAGGCTTCCGCCCGGCAGTGAGTCGGTGACGTCATCGGCGCTGATGGACAGGCTTCAGCGCTGCCCTAGCCAGTAAAACGGCTAGGGCAGCGCTAAAGCCGGCCCATTAAGGCCGGTGACGTCACCGAACTCACTGCCGGGCAGAAGTACCCGCCCGGCAGCGAGTATTTACAAAACAAGAGACCTTGCCCTGCGCGATCTAGCGCAGGGCAAGGGGGGGGGCATCGGAGCATGAGATGCTCCGATGTCCTCTTCAGGCAGGCTGCCTGGGTGAAATTGCAGGTATGTCCGGGTTCTTCTCTGAACCCGGACAACCCCTTTAAGCAGTCATTAATCCCTTTAATGGTCATAAAATTTTTGAAAAACTTATACCTCATCAGAGAAAAATGCCTCTTTCTCCACTTACTTTCTTACTTAGACTCTTCCCTCTGAATTTTCTGCGAAGTCCATTACATAGACTGTCTGCTTGCTGAAGGATCAGAGTAGAGCTGCCCAAAGAAATCTAGGAAAAGGGGAAGGGAAGAGTAAGCTGCTAGATAGACAATGAGGCATTTTTCTCTGATAAGATATATTACAAATTTTAGTACCTATTTAAGTAACGTAGCTGATGACAGAAGTATCATTGCTACTGTAAACCACCAGGGTTGAGGCAGTAATCCCCTTTGATACTCTAGACCAGGGATCAGCAGCCTCCGACACTCCAGCTGTTCTGAAACTACAACTCCCAGAATCCTCATATCACTTCTGTGCCAAGAAAGTGTGCATGCTGAGTGCTGTAATTTCACAGCATCTTGAGTGCCGATGGTTGCTGATCCCAGTCTTAGACCACAAACAGCCATTCGCCCCTTCACTATCCTAGACCACCAGGGAATCAGGAATGAATCCCTACACCTTTCTAGACCACCAAGGCAAGTAGCATTAACCCTAGACCATCAGAGAAACACCCTTTAAATCTTTTACTATCCCAGACCACCAGAGAAGCAGCCAATAAACATTCTACTGCTGCCCGGGGGCCTCAGTGTAGAGCGCCAGTGAGATGCACCTCCTCTCAGTGTATTTTTTTGCATGTCCACCTACATTACTAGGACACAACAAGCTCAGCTTTTATTAAACCTTTGAGATATATATAATATCAGTTATACTTACCGCTCCTCCTCCGCCTATTACATTTGTCGCAGTCTGGAGATTTGTTACTTCCAAATAAAGCTCCGAGCACCCCCTGGATAAGGCCCTCACTACATTTTCTACATAATTCATCCAAGTCTTGCTGCTCCTTCAGCCTCTGGTCTTGCTGCTGGTTTACTACGAGTTGATTATTGTAACAGGTTGGACCATCCGAGTATCTGGGGTCATAGCAGCAGCCAGCGGCTTTACAGATATCAAAGGGGATCCCTGGAAATCCACAGGGGGATCTGTTCTCGAGGCTTATGTCCAGACAGTTACAGGAGCCTGCAGATAGAGGAGCCGAGACGAGAACAGGACAATGGATACTGTGTCATAGAAAAGCGCCCTACAGGGTAGTGTAGTCATGTCCAGTGCTCGGGTCATGCGTGGGTTGTAGTGTGCTATGTATAGAGCATAATAGAAGTATATTATAGTCATGTCCAGTGCTCAGGTCATGCTGGGGGTTGTAGTGTTCTATGTATAGAGCATAATAGAAGTGTATTATAGTCATGTCCAGTGCTCGGGTAATGCTGGGGGTTGTAGTGTTCTATGTATAGAGCATAATAGAAGTGTATTATAGTCATGTCCAGTGCTCGGGTAATGCTGGGGGTTGTAGTGTTCTATGTATAGAGCATAATAGAAGTGTATTATAGTCATGTCCAGTGCGCGGGTAATGCTGGGGGTTGTAGTGTTCTATGTATAGAGCATGATAGAAGTGTATTATAGTCATGTCCAGTGCTTGGGTCATGCTGGGGAATTATATTATGTATAGTCATGTCCAGTGGTATGTCATGTTGGGGGTTGTAGTGTTCTATGTATAGAGTATAATATATATATATATATATATATATATATATATATATATATATTTGTACCATGTTAGCCAGTAAATGCAAGATGAAAAAAAGACACAGATTCCTCAGTGGTTGCTACCTTTTAATGCCTAATTGAAAAGATGATGACAAAATTGCAAGTTTTCAAGGCTACTTGGGCCTCTTCGTCTGAAGAGGCCCAAGTAGCCTTGAAAGCTTGCAATTTTGTCATCATCTTTTCAGTCAGCCATTAAAAGCTATTAACCACTGAGGAATCTCAATCATAGAGTATAATAGAAGTATATTATGGTCATGTCCAGCAGTCATTCATATTGGAGGTTGTAGTGTTCTATGTGTAAAGTATAAAAAAACTGTATTATAGTTATGTTCAGTGGTCAGGTCATGTTGGAGGTTGTAGTGCTCTATGTATAGTGTATTATAGAATTGAATTATGGTCATGTCCAGTGGTCAGGTCATGTTGGGGGTTTTAGTGTTCTATGTGTAGAGTAAAATAGAATTGTATTATGGTCATGTCCAGTGGTTGGGTCATGTTGGGGTTTGTAGTGATCTATGTATAGAGTGTAATAAAATAATATTACGGTCATATCTCTATAAATATTGTTACACATCGTGAATGCTTACCTACATCCCCCGCTGTGAGTATCGGGAACAAGACGATTGCTAAGGCTGCAATATACAGCAGCGCCCTGTCCATTGTGTTCAGCTTCATATTCCAGTATAAAGATCAGGCTGCTGTGGATGCAATGATATTATATACCGCCCCGCAGTATTTACACAGTTAAGAAGCTGCTTTCACGTGACATAGAGACATGATTGCTCTCACATCACTAAATCCTCTACTGATGTTGGAGATGCCTGTTATAAAATTAGTAGTTACTGTAAGCTTCATTTGTGTAACCTGCAGATTTGGGGTGTTTTTCCTTTTCTCTGCTGATTCCTGAAAATCTTCACGAGCTCTGATGTTTTGTGTATGCTGCGCCTCCTCCCCTCTCACAGCCTCCCCTCTCAAATTTGCAAAATAAGCGTAGCATTAGCACCAGAGTATTTTCTATAATTATTGTACGTTATTTGTGTTTGCAGAGTGCTGTTGAATTGTGTTTTTTCTTCATGTTTCTAGCAATGGCGGCGTGCACCTGTGCATTGGGATGTGCTGACTGACCCCCTTTTTTCTTGCAGCTTTAGCCATTTTTTGGGGTGCGACCAATATACTTCTCTACTTTGTCAAGATAAGAGGCAGAGATCCGAGTGGAGGAGGAAGTTAACGTGGAGGTGTAGGTGGAAGAGGCAGAGGAGGTAGCCAAAATTATTTTTTCTTTCTTTTTTGTTTTTGTTTGTGGAGGCGCAAACTGAGAGAACGTGCGAACTGCGCTGGAGTATAACAATGGCTGGGTGCGGCCGGTATACTACTCAGCACAAGGTACAAACAAATCTTGTGGGATCCATATCTGGTTCATTTTAATGAACGTGAGCTTGTCCACGTGGGCTGTGGACAGGTGGCTGCGCTTGTCTGTGATTACCCCCCCTGCTGTGCTAAACACATGTTCGGACAATACAGTGGCAGCAGGGATGGCCAGCACCTCCAAGGCGTAAAGGGCGAGCTCAGGCAATCTGCCCAATTTGGAGACCCAGAAGTTAAATGGGGCAGACCCATCAGTCAGTATGTGCAGACGTGTGGACACGTACTGTTCCACCATGTTGCTGAAACGCTGCCTCCTGCTCAGACGGTCCGTATCAGATGGTGGTGCTGGATGTTGTGTTGTGCTGACAAAGCTTTTCCACATTTCAGCCATGCTAACCCTCCCTTCTGAGGTGCTGGCGGTGCCTTAGCTGTGTTAGTGACTTTCTTCTCCTCCTCCGCCTTTTGCTTTCACTGAGCCCCGCTGTCAGGTGGGAACGCCATCAGTAGTGCCTCTACCATCGTGCGCTTGTACTCGCGCATCTTCCGATCACGCTCCAGTGATGAAATTAAGGACAGCACGTTTTCCTTGTAGCGGGGATCCAGCAGAGTGGCCACCCAGTGATCAGCACCGGTAAGAATGAGGGCAACTCAGCTGTCGTTGCGCAGGCACTGCAGCATGTAGTCGCTCATGTGTGCCAGGCTGCCCAGAGGCAATGACAAGCTGTCCTCGGTGGGAGGTGTATCGTCTGTGTCCACTGTATCCCCCCAGCCAAGCTCCAGTAATGCCCAAGAGCTGATTTGGGTGCCACCCTGTTGTAAACGTGGTTTCTTACCATCATTATCCTCCTCATCCTCCAAAACTGTGCCCTGGCTGGACAGTTGTGTACCTGGCCGCTGTTGGTACAAGAACCCACCCTCCAAGCCACTAATGGACGACTGGCATGATAACCGTGGGAATAATCCATGTTCCTCCTCCTCTTCCTTCTGTGCCACATCCTCATCCATCAGTGCCTGAAGTATTTTTTCAAGGAGACATAGAAGTGGGATAGTAACGCTGAGGACAGCATCATCGGTGCTGGCCATGTTGGTGGAGCACTCGAAACAGCACAACATGGCACACAAGTCCCACATGGAGGCCCACTCATTGGTAGTGAAGTGGTGCTGTTCTGCAGAGCGACTCACCCATGCGTGCTGCAGCTGAAACTCCACTATCGCGTGCTGCTGCTCACACAGTCTCTCCAGCATGTGCAAGGTGGAGTTCCACCTTGTGGGTACGTCACATATGAGGCGGTAAGCGTGAAGGCCGAAGTTACTCTGCATCGCAGACAAGCGTGCAGCAGCAGGGAGAGAATGTCACTGATGGCGTTGTGCAGCGCACACCTCATTTTTTTCGCGTGCAGGGCAGGGATGGCCCACCTGGAAAAGTAGTGACGGCGGGGAGTCAAGTACTGTGGGACAGCCACCATCATCAAGTTTTTAAAACTGTCTGTCTCCACCAGACGGAATGGCAGCATTTCACAGGCCAGGAATTTTAAAATGCTAGCATTCAGGGCCAGGGCTATTGGGTGGGTAGGGGGGTACTTCCTCTTTCTCTCCAGTGTTTGGGGGATGGACAGCTGAACGCTTCCATGGGACAGTGTGGAGATGCTCGGTGATACTGGTAGTGGTGATGTTGCTGTCACATCCTCTCTCGGTGGAGTGCCAGGTGGTCCTGTTTCTCCAAAGGGGCAGGAAGAGGCTGAGACCACAGCAGAAGAGGGAGCAAGAGGAGCCTCAGATCTTTCATGGTTCTTCTGGTGTCTACTCCACTGCAGCTCGTGCTTTGTAGTTAGATGCCGGGTCATGCAGGTGGTGCTCAGGTTTAGAACATTTATGCCTCACTTCAGGCTCTGACTGCACAGCGTGCAAACCACCAGTGTCTTGTCATCAGCACACTGCCTGAAGAACGGCCAGGCCTGGGAACTCCTTTGAGCTGGCTTTGGTGTGCTGTGTCCCTCAGCACGGTGGTCAGTAGCAGGCATACTGGCTAGGGGCTGATCGCTGTGGTTTTGCACCCTGCTCCCTCTTTTGCTGTGCAGCTGGCGCCGTGTGACCACCACCTCTTCCTCCGAACTGCACACGTCACTCGCATGACCTGGATGCCATTTGGTACCTAGGACCTCATCCTCCACGTTATCTTCCACCCACTCCTCACCCACTGCCCTCCTGGCCGGTCTGCACAGTGCTGAAAGCTGCAGCAGTTCACACCTGTGTTTCGTCATCATCATCCTCCCATGTCCTCATCCTCAAAGATAAGTGGTTGGGCATCAGTGCACTCAGTCTCTTCTACTTCTGGGGCAGAGCTAGATGGATGGCCCATGGGAACCCCGCCAGCAGAGTCATCAAAAAGTATAAGAGACTACTGCATGACTTGGGGCTCAGACTGCTTGGCTGATGTGCCAGTAGTTGAGGTGGAAGATGGATGCCCGCAGGCCGCCAGTGCCAACTCTGCGCTTTCAGCAGGGTACCAGGTGGGAGACAATGTGAAGGAACTTGAGGCACTGTCATGCTCTGATGCTCTCCTTTGCCCTGCACTGAATCGCTCAGGGCAAAGGCATTTTGTGAAGTTCCGGTTATGAACCAGGCTCTGGCAGGTGGAGGCTTCCGCCCAGCAGTGAGCCTGGTGACGTCACTGGCACTGATGGGTGGGCTTTAGCGCTGCCCTAGCCTAGCCAGCCCATCAGAGCAGGTGACGTCAGGGCTGCCGGAAGCCTCCGTCCATCAGTCCTTGCCCTGTGCGATCCAGCGCAGGGCAAGGGAGCGCATCGGAACATGAGATGCTCCGATGCTCTTGTCAGACAGGATGCCTGGGTGAAATCCTGGGTATGTCCGGGTTCAGCTCTGAACCCGAGCAACCCCTTTAGTATGACCTTTAACAATATGCAGTCTTGGAACAAAACATCAAATGACAAGGGGATTTATTTATACAGTGATTATTTGAACAATTATTTGAAGAGACGCAGTCACACGATTGTCATGATCCTTCACTCCTTGTATTAACGGTTGGTAAATTCTATAAATCACACGTCTGAGTTTGTTTGGGTTCTCACCACCTTAAGCCCTCTAACCGCTTTGTATTGGGAATATACAAATGAATAGACCACCCCAATGGTGAATCCAGACTTACTGCCCCTCACTAAGCTGGAAACTCGCTCATCGTCTGTGATGTTGGTTCTGTTGGGTTTTTAAAGAGGGATAAAGTAGGTTATCCACTGTAGCACCAGTTAAGGTGCTACCTGTCCTCACATGGCCTAACATCTCCTGCATTGTCACCGGAGTGCTGGTGGCTTTGCCTAGCTTCCATGCCTCCTGACTGTTGTGCTCTCTGCTCTTAGGGTGCACACTCTCTCAGACTCTTAAAGGGTCAGCAGGTAAATGTCCAAATCCCTGGATATTTAAGGCCACTTTCCCTGTTGATGGGTGTCTGAGCAATAAAGTACCCTTGATCTTCTGAGCCTGGCTCCTGCCCGTTAACTGTATTGAGCTAGTTCGGCCTGCCATGACCTTTGGCCTGATTACCGGATTGAACAAACTCTTCCTGGCCTGACCCTGATTTCCACTGACTACAATTCTGCCTGTCCTCTTTGGTGCCACATATCGGCGTGTCAGCCGTCACTCTACAGAAACTACCCAGTGGTTTTTTTTTTTGGTTTGATGGTGACAGGCCTTCTTTAAGGCCTCTTTCACACGAGTTTTTCGCCTGATCCATTCATTTCAATGGCTCTGTGTGCATGAGCGTTGTTTTTCACTCACCTTCTTTGCGTTCAGGAAAAATCACGGCACGTTATAAATTGTGCATTTTTTATGCATCTCTGGCTCCTTCGAAGTGAATGGTGCTTACGTGAAAAACAGAAGACATCCAGATGCAATGTGTTTTTCACTGATGGTTGCTAATGGTTGGATTATTATTTTTCATATTTTTTATCAGGCGTGTGAAAAGCGAACACAATCCGGATAGAAAAAAATGCACACACTCAACACAATTGCATAAAAAAAAAACCGGATTGAACATCCCATCAGTTTGATCCGGAACAGATCCTCACACAATCTGTTTCGCTCATGTGACAGAGCCCTAAAGGAAATCTGTCAGTAGTTTTGACCATCCTGACAGGGGATGGGGAAACATACCTTTTATGGAGTTGTGTGAATATGAAGTTTTATTCTGCTAGGTTCTGCTCCTTGATTGTCCAGGAGGCAGGTCTTCACTGTGAAGTGCTCTCTGCTTTGAGCTGCTCACAGCTCGTCCCCTCTGCTCTAATTGACAGCTGTGGCATTTGATCAGAAGACCACTACAGCTGCCAATCAGAGCAGAGGGGAGGGGCTGTGGAAGTAGCTTAATGCTGAAAACAGAGTGCACTTCATAGTGAGGCTCCACCTCCTGGACACTTAAGAAGAAGAATCTGGCAGAATAAAAGTTCATATTCACACTACCCCTGATAATAAAATCTCCACAAAAGATATGTTCTGCTCTCCCCGGCCCCTATCTAGAGCTGTCAGCAGTTTACAATGGTCAAAACTGTTGACAGATTCCCTTTAAAACCTCATTGAAATCAACAGGGGCTACTGGATACATTGTATGACTTTTTTTATAACAAAAAGGTGTGCCCGTTTGGCACAATTTTGGTTGGGATATGTTGGGATGCCGAAGCCTTGGCATTTTCAATACAGTTGTATATATAAAAAAAACTATACTGTACAGAAAACACAAAACGAGGTGTGAATTTAGCCTAACTTTTTAAAGGGGTTGTGTCATCTCAGACTATGGGGGCATATTGCTAGGATATGCCCCCGTTGTCTGATAAGTGTGGGTCCCACCAGCGCTCGGCTAGTTTCGGTTGCCCCACAGAAATTAATGTAGGGCGACCGCTCATGCGCGGTGCGCTCCCTCCTTGACTTTCCAGCTTCCGTTCGTGTGGGTCCCACCCCTCATCCCACATCCTAGCGATATGCCCCCATTGTCTGAGATAGGAACACCCCTTTAAGTAAGAAGGATAAGGCCTCAGTTTGCCTCCCCCCCTGACAACAGCATGGCATCTCTCAGAGACAGGAGACCCCCATTGCAAATTGCTGGGCCCCTCAGAAAACCTTTGAAGCCTCCTTCCAAGGAGTGAAAGAGAGTGTGCAAGTGCCGGCCAAGTCGCAGTAGGTAAAGTACAACTCCCAGTATGGACTGGCAGTTGATCATCAGACTACTGTGTCCCAGAGATACATTGATGATGGTGCTTTTCTGTCTGGAAAATAAGATGGCGTGGAAAGTTTAACCCTTTGGACTCTGTTAGCTTCATTAATGTAATTTGATCCATTGTGGCGAATGCTTTTCAGTATTCTTTTGTAGACTCGCAACGGGAATCCCAGCGGAGGGCCAAACATGGTGTGAACAGGGCCTTATCAATAGGGGATGCAGAGGAGGCACTGGCAGTCACACATGGACCTTGTTGCACAAGGGGACTCAAAAGCCACATAAGATATGAGTATTGTAAATGACACATGGTAGGGAGGGGCCCCATTACTGGCTTTGAATTAGGGCCCAGAAGCTTAAAGTTACTCCGGCTGCAGCTAAGGGTCATTGCAGAGAAAGTGGGTCCAAAAAGAGAACTCATTGCAGAGTCCTTAATTCTGAATATCTCATGGTAGATTCCTGTCCTCTGCAAAGGAATGCTATTTTATTGTATATAAATTATATAAGACCCAACCATACATTAATACCATGTATGTAGTATTAACTACATACTATGTAGTATTAACTACATAGCTATGCCAAGCAATAACAGTGTGAAAGTCAGTGGTATAAGGGATCTCCAGTGTCTTATGGTCAATTAAAGCACAAATATACTATATTACATATAGTACAGTCATGGCCAAAAGTTTTGAGAATGATACAAATATTAATTTTTACAAAGTCTACTGCTTCAGTTTTTATAATGGCAATTTGCATATTCTCCAGAATGTTATAAAGAGTGATCAGCTTAACAGCAATTACTTGCAAAGTCAATATTTGCCTAGAAAATGAACTTTATCCCCCAAAACACATTTCAACATCATTGCAGCCCTGCCTTAAAAGGACCAGCTAACATCGTTTCAGTGATTGCTCCATTAACACAGGTGTGGGTGTTGATGAGGACAGGGCTGGAGATCAATCTGTCATGATTAAGTAAGAATGACACCACTGGACACTTTAAAAGGAGGCTGGTGCTTGGCATCATTGTTTCTCTTCTGTTAACCATGGTTATCTCTAAAGAAACACGTGCAGTCAACATTGCACTGCACAAAAATGGCCTAACAGGGAAGAGTATCGCAGCTAGAAAGATTGCACCTCAGTCAACAATCTATCGCATCATCAAGAACTTCAAGGAGAGAGGTTCCATTGTTGCCAAAAAGGCTCCAGGGCGCCCAAGAAAGACCAGCAAGTGCCAGGACCGTCTCTTAAAAGTGTTTCAGCTGCGGGATCGGGCTACCAGCAGTGCAGAGCTTGCTCAGGAATGGCAGCAGGCAGGTGTGAGTGCATCTGCACGCACTGTGAGGCGGAGACTCTTGGAGCAAGGCCTGGTCTCAAGGAGGGCAGCAAAGAAGCCACTTCTCTCCTGAAAAAACATCAGGGACAGACTGATATTCTGCAAAAGGTACAGGGAGTGGACTGCTGAGGACTGGGGGAAAGTCATTTTCTCTGATGAATCCCCTTTTCGATTGTTTGGGACATCTGGAAAACAGCTTATTCGGAGAAGACGAGGTGAGCGCTACCACCAGTCTTGTCTCATGCCAACTGTAAAGCATCCTGAAACCATTCATGTGTGGGGTTGCTTCTCAGCCAAGGGAATCGGCTCTCTCACAGTCTTGGCTAAAAACACAGCCATGAATAAAGAATGGTACCAGAATGTCCTCCGAGAGCAACTTCTCCCAACCGTCCAAGAGCAGTTTGGCGATCAACAATGCCTTTTCCAGCATGATGGAGCACCTTGCCATAAAGCAAAGGTGATAACTAAATGGCTCAGGGAACAAAACATAGAGATTTTGGGTCCATGGCCTGGAAACTCCCCAGATCTTAATCCCATTGAGAACTTGTGGTCAATCATCAAGAGACGGGTGGACAAACAAAAACCTACAAATTCTGACAAAATGCAAGCATTGATTGTGCAAGAATGGACTGCTATCAGTCAGGATTTGGTCCAGAAGTTGATTGAGAGCATGCCAGGGAGAATTGCAGAGGTCCTGAAGAAGAAGGGTCAACACTGCAAATATTGACTTGCTGCATTAACTCATTCTAACTGTCAATATAAGCTTTTGTTACTCATAATATGATTGCAATTATATTTCTGTATGTGATAAAAACATCTGACAAACACACATAAAAACCAGAGGGCAGCAGATCATGTGAAAATAGAAGATTTGTGTCATTCTCAAAACTTTTGGCCATGACTGTACATATTAAAACAGTCTGCCTGCAGCCATCACTAGGGGGAGCTAAGCACATAGGAATTTATACAGTTACCATTGAAATGAATGTAATCATTAGATATGAGCTAATTATTCATAAATTCAATTTCACTATTTCGCCGAATTTTACAAAAAAATTTGCTTTGTGACAAATTACCGTATTTTTCACTTTATAAGACGAACCCGATGATAAGACGCACCCCAGATTTTAGAGTAGGAAAATAATAAAAAGTATTTTTCATCAGATCCTTATATCAGACCCCCATAAATATCAGGACACCACATCAAACCCCCATATCAGCCCTCCATGTCAGACCCCCATCAGACCTCAGATCAGACCCCATCAGATCTCAGATAAGCCATTATAAGCATAATGGAAGCGCTCACTAGTATTTGCTTTATAAGACACACAACCATTTTCCCCCTACCTTTGGGGGAAAAGAGTGCGTCTTATAAAGCGAAAAATACGGTACTTCGTCATGAAGTGCATTTCTTTGTAAGTAGTGTGTGCAATAACAGGGAGCGTTAATTCTGCCTCCCCCCATCATTGTACTCCTCAGATACTCACCTGATCATTTACTCGTGACAGGCCAGCTGCCGCATCTTGCTTGATGATTTGGCGCGAAATCCAGCGCGGCCCTTGATGACATCATCACGCCCACAGGCATGGTGACGTCATACATCACCGCGCACTGGATTTTGTGCGAAATCTTCAAGCAAGATGGCGGCGGCTGTCCCGTTGTGAGCAAATGGATCAGGTAAGTATGATTTTTTCTTTTTTTTTACACTATTTCAGGTTAAATCGATTCACTACCACGAAGCAGGAGGAAATTTGGCCTCACAACGAATGGCATTTGTCCTGAAATCTGGATCGAAGTCCACTTTGTGGACTTTGATTAGCTCAACACTACTCTCTATTATACAGTTACCATTGAAATTAATGTAAGCTGTTCAAAATCTCTTTGCACTCAGATCTCTTTATTATACAGTTACCATTGCAATTAATGGAAGCTGTAAACAGGGTCGGATTGGGAACCTAAAGTGGCCCTGGAAAAAAATAACTAAAAGTGACCCCATATTGTAGGAGGGTCTAAATTGAAAGGAGGCGAGGCAACAAAAGTAGTGGGGGTCAGCAATACCATAGCGCAAAATACCACGTGCCACACAATATATTGCCCCAAGAGCTGTCCCTCTGTAATGGCCATCAATAGAGACCATTTACTCTCCCCCTCTTCCAGTTGTGTCTGACTAAGATATGGAGAAGGTGCTGAGATACGGGACATAGTTGAATTTAGAGGACATGTGCGGTCACTGGCCGGGTACATGAGTACCTGATTCTAAGAGTTAATTACCACTGATTACTATTGACCCAGCCAGCAGCAGAAATGGCAGCTTGGGTGGCCCCCTGGGCATCGGCCCACTGGGAAATTTCCATGTAAGGTCTATGACCAATCCGCCCCTGGCTGTAAAAATAAAACAATTTGCACTCAGATCCCTCTATTGTACAATTACCATTGAAATTAATGGAAGCTGTAAAAAAAAATCTCTTTGCATTCAGATGCCTCTAGTGGCCACTGCTGCAAATTACAGTGGCTCTTTATCATGAACAGAAGGAGCTCATCATCGGGCCCCCACCTCATCCTCTGGGGCCTCATAGCAGTCGCTAGTAGGTACACAGTATGGGAATGAAGGATGAGGGCGGCTAAATCTGGGAAACTCCCATTTTCATCAATTTTTACAAATATTTATTTTTTAGTATTTATGAATATTACATTTTTTTGTACATTTGTTTTTATTTAAATGAGCATTAATTGTGGTATAATGGAGCGTTGAAAATAATAAAGAAATAGAAAAAAATTAGAGCTCAGAAATGCGACAGAACCACCTGAGAACGCGGCCGCGTGATCCGGTTTAATTCTCAGGATCTGACATATACAATGGGACTATTAGTGGGAAATCGGCTCCCGGCAGTCTAGCAGCACAGCACACAATATAAAGCCAACAAGGCAGAGTAAATGCTGTGTGTTTGTCATGTGAGGGCCCTGCGTCAACAACTCAGATTGTATTTATTGCGTTTTCAACCCTTTAAAGTAGGGTCCTCTCACCGTACCGCCGGGACATGCAGTGAATGGTTAACCGGCCCAATACCGCCTACAGGCCGACCCCTGCTGCTTATACACTTCTGGCGTATGTTACTGTATATCATAAATATAATGTACATAATCAGCCTCCGGACTGAGCCTCGACTCCATCCTGTCTCCATCCTCTGCCTGAGCTATCCCTAGTGCAGGGCCTGAGGGGGCGGAGCATGAGACAGGATGTAAAGAATCCCTGTAGTCATGCTCCACTCCTCAGACTCTGAGATAAGCAGAACTATGTATTAATTTTGCTTGAAGTGTTGGATATGATGGAGAGCACTTTAAATGGTGATATTCTAGCTGGTACTGTTATAGGGAAACTCTGTCTGGCACTGTTATGTGGGCACTGACACTATTATAGGGGGATTCTATCTGGAACTGTTATGGAACACTTTATGTGCGACTGTTGTGGATGCACTGATTATGGTGCTAGGCATGGAGCTCTCTGGCTGGCACTGCTATAATGGCATGCTAGCATTGTTATGTGGGTACTGGCTGGCACTATTATAGAGGCCATATCTCTGGCTTTGTTATGGGGCAATTACTATTGTGGGCGAACTTCTGCATGGAGAACTCTGGTTGGCACTGCTATAGTTGAATTCCAACTGGAATTGTTTTGTGGGCACTGTCTGGCACTATTATAGAGGTCATCCATCTGGCTTTGTTATAGGGCACTTTATGCACTACTATTGTGGGCGGACTTTTGCTTGGAGCACCCTGGCTGGCACTGCTTTAGGGGAACTCCAGCTGGAATTGTTATTTGGACACTAGTTGGCATTATTATAGGTACACTATAGCTGGAACTCGGGGACTATGTGTGGCACTGTTATGGGGCACTATTATAGGGGCACTATATCTCGCACTGTTATGGGGCACTATTATAGGGGCACTATATCTCGCACTGTTATGGGGCACTATTATAGGGGCTCTATATCTCGCACTGTTATGGGACACTATTATAGGGGCACTATATCTCGCACCGTTATGGGGCACTATTATAGGGGCACTATATCTCGCATGGTTATGGGGCACTATTATAGGGGCTCTATATCTCGCACTGTTATGGGGCACTATTATAGGGGCACTATATCTAGCACTGTTATGGGGCACTATTATAGGGGCTCTATATCTCGCACTGTTATGGGGCACTATTATAGGGGCACTATATCTCACACTTTTATGGGACACTATTATAGGGGCACTATATCTTGCACCGTTATGGGGCACTATTATAGGGGCACTATATCTTGCACCGTTATGGGGCACTATTATAGGGGCACTATATCTTGCACTTTTATGGGACACTATTATAGGGGCACTATGTCTCGCACTGTTATGGGGCACTATTATAGGGGCACTATATCTCGCACTTTAATCGGAGGCTATTACAGTATAGGGGCACTATATCTGGCACTGTTATGGGGCACTATTATGGGGGCACTATATCTTGCACTGTTATGGGGCACTATTATAGGGGCACTATATCTCGCATGGTTATGGGGCACTATTATAGGGGCACTATGTTTGGCACTGTTATGGGGCACTATTATAGGGGCACTATATCTCGCACTGTTATGGGCCACTATTATAGGGGCACTATATCTCGCACTGTTATGGGGCACTTTACTACTATTGTGGAAGTAGTCTTGATGGTGCTATGCATGAAGTAGTCTGGTTGGCACTGCTATATGGGCACTCGAGCTGGTATTGTTAAGTGGACACTGTTATAGGGAAATTCTGGCACTGTTATGTGGGCACTGGCTGGCACTATTATAGGGCGACTGTATCTGTTATGGAGCACTTTATGTGCGACTGTTGTGGATGCACTGATTATGGTGCTAGGAATGGAATACTATGGTTGGCACTGCTATAGTGGCACTTCTACTAGCATTGCTATTTGGGCACTGGCTGGCACTGTTATAGAGGGCATCTATCTGGCTTTGTTATGGGGCAATGTATGCACTACTACTGTGGGCGCACTTTTGCATGGAGCACTCTGTCTGGCACTGCTGTAGGGGAACTCCAGCTGGAATTGTTATTTGGACACTAGTTGGCATTATTATAGGTACACTATAGCTGGAACTGGGGGACTATGTGTGGCACTGTTATGGGGCAATATTATAGGGGCACTACAGTATGTCTGGAACTGTTATGGGGCACTTTACTACTATTGTGAAAGCAGTATTGATGGTGCTATGCATGAAGTAGTCTGGTTGGCTTTCCTATATGGGCACTCAAGCTGGTATTGTCATGTGTACACTGGGAAACTCTGGCACTGTTATGTGGGCACTGGCTAGCACTACTATAGGGGGACTCTATATGGAACTGTTATGGGGCACATTATGTGCGACTGTTGTGGATGCACTGATTATGGTGCTAGGCATGGAGCACTCTGGTTGGCACTGCTATAGTGGCACTTCTGTTAGCATTATTATGTGGGCACTGGCTGGCACTATTATAGAGGTACACTATAGCTGGAACTGGGGGGCTATGTGTGGCACTGTTATGGGGCACTTTTATAGAGGCAGTATATCGGGCACTGTTATGGGGCACTATCATGGGGCACTGTCTGGCACTGTTATGGGGCACTTTACTACTATTGTGGAAGTAGTCTTGATGGTGCTATGCATGAAGTAGTCTGGTTGGCACTGCTTTATAGGCACTTGAGCTGGTATTGTTATGTTGACACTACCTGTTACTTACATTTATAGGGGGACTGTATCTCACGCTGTTATGGGATGGTGCTATGCACGGAGCCATCTTGCTGGTACTGCTGTAGAGAAACTCCAGCCTGAATTATGTAGGTACTCGGTGTCATTATTATACTACACTCTAACGGGCACTATTATGGAACACTTATTATGGGAGCACTCTAGTCATAGACCTGCCACTGCTATGGTCGCACTCTTGCTGCAACTGTTACAGGACGCTCTAGCTGACACTGTTATGTGGACATTGGCTGGCACCATTATAGGAGAGAATCTATCTGGCACTGTTATGGGACACTATATACTTCTGGGTGAACTCTAGGTGACACTACTCCTGGGGCACTCCGGTTGGCACTGTGATGGTGGCACTCTACTTGGCTTAATAGAGGTGTTTTCTGACACGGTTTACAGAATATACACATATTTGTGCTCTGCCCATCTTCAATGGGAAAAAACAACTTTGGGGAGTATTTTTTTTTTTTTTTTATAAAATGCATTTACAGAATACGTGCTATATTTATGAGAGTCCGGCACCATCTTTAATCCTGTTCTGCCACATCTAGGACTTGATAACAAGATGCTCAGCATATATGGCTACTAAATCTCCAAACTCATGGTTATACTATGAGTTGCGCCCCCAGTGTTAATACTAATTGCAAAAAACAAATTATTATTGACAATTTACAGATAATTTTGTACCTTGACAAATTAAACAGTAATTTTCCATTGCCCCAGAAGGTGGCGACAAAGTCCACATTTTAGCTCCACCATTTGAAAGGCAGTGATTCTTCAAGCAGAAGCCAAGCTAGATGCCTGGGGAAAGAAGGGTCCGGCTTGTTGGATTTTCACATGCTGAATCTTTTGTTCAAAAAGAGGGGGACTGCAGCAGGTTATTCCCCTCTGTACCTTGAAAATATACATGTCTGGGGTTGTCCGGAACAATAGCTGAACAATAGTCTGACAACTCTTTAAAGTCTATGAACACCTTTACATGTGAAGAATTTTGTTAAAAAGCCAACACATAAATGTGCACCTCCTATAGCTATGCCCCTGCTTTAGTGATTATGAGATGACTGTGCTGACACCTCTAACGATAATGAGATAGATAACTGTGCTGACACATCTAATGATAATGTGTCATGTTGAGAGAACCCAAACTGTAAATTTTGGGTCCGCACCGAACTTTGTGAGTTCGGGTACCCGAACCTGAACCTTGCCACAAAAGTTCGGGTTCAGTGTTCGGGCAGTTAATAAAGTTTGTTGAAAGGCTGCAGAGCAGCCAATCAACAAGCAACACTAGAAACCAACACAGCCATGCCTAGTAATGGCATGGCTGTGATTGGTCGGTGCATCATGTGACCCGGCCTCTATACAAGCTGGGTCACATGTAGCACCGCCCATCAGCTCTGAGAAGTGCAGGGACAGGAGGCAGGCAGCTGAAGTGAGGGAGAGTGCTAGGAATTTCATCTGGCTATTTATTCTGTGGGCAGGGGCGGATTGGCCATAGACCTTACAGGGAAATTTCCCTGTGGGCCACTGCCCAGGGGGCCGCCCAAGCCTTTCTTATGGCCGGCCAGTGGAAGTTTTTGGGGCTGTATTTTGTGATAGACTGTGGTATTTGGCTCTGTTGGGGCGGTATAATGTGCCACAATACTGTATGCTATTGTTGGCCCTGCCTTCCATCAATTTGGTCCCGACTACAAAATGGGGCCACTTTTAGTATTTTTTCCAGGGCCACTTTAAGTTCCCAGTCCGCCCCTGTCTGTGGGTGACCTATAGTGATTTTTTGTGGGTGCAATGCACCATGTTTGCACCCCGACACAGAAATATAAAAGTTAATCTGTTAGTTTGGTGGGTGATAGAAACCCATTTTTGGTGTGAGGTACACCTGCATTGTATCCGTGACAGGGAAATACAGTAGTTAATCTAACACTAAATGTTAGTTTGGTGGGTGACCTCAAAGAATGAGGAGAGCATCAAATAAGGGACGAGGCCGTGGTCATGGTGCAGCTGGTGTTGGTGGCGCTCCTGCTGCAGGGAACGGACATGGTCGATCTGTGCCAACTACACGCCCAAATGAAACACCTTCCTCAGGTGCACGTAGGCAACAGGTTGTTCTGTGTCATTTTGTAGGCCCGAATACCGGTGTACAAATGGTGAGGCCAGAACAAGTAGAGGTGGCAGTAGATTGGATGGCTGGCAGAGCCTCCAGTTTCTTCATATTGTCTTCCACTGGTCCCCTGCTGAAAGCGCAGAGTTGGCACCTGCAGCCCATGGGCACCTGTCTTCCACTCCCTTGCAAATCAGCCAAGCAGTATGAGCCCCAAGTCATGCAGCAGTCACTTATGCTTTATGATGACTCTGCTGGTGCGGGTTCCATGGGCCATTCACCTAGCCCTGCCCCAGAAGTGGAAGAGATTGAGTGAACTGATGCCCAACCACTTATGTTTGAGTATGTGGACGTGGGACGTGGACGTCTCTGCTGATGATGAGGTTTTCTGCAGTGTGCAAACCAGCAAGGAGGGCAGGGGTGAGGAGTGGGTGGAAGATGATGTGGAGGCTGATGAGGTCCTAGACCCCACATGGAATCAAGGTCATGCGAGTAACATGTGTAGTTTGGAGAAAAAGGTGGTGGTCACGCAGCATCAGCCGCACAGCAAAAAAGAGAGCAGGGCGCAAAAGCAGAGCAGCCATCACCTAGCCAGAACGCCTGCTACTGCCCACCTCACCCAGAGACTGAGCACACCAAAGCCAGCTCCAAGGAGTTCCCTGGCATGGCAGTTCTTCAGGCAGTGTGCTGATGAAAGGACATGGGTGGTTTTCACACTGTGCAGTCAGAGCCTGAAGTGAGGCATAAATGTTCTAAACCTGAGCACCACCTGCATGACCAGGCATCTAACTGCAAAGCACGAGCTGCAGTGGAGTACACACCGGAAGAACCACAAAAGATCAGAGGCTCCTCCTGCTGCAGTCTCGGTTTCTTTCTCCACCTCTCGAGCAACAGGGCCACCTGGCTCCCCGCAAAGAGAGGATGTGACCGCACCACCAGCAGTGTCACCGAGAATGTCCACACTGTCCCATGGAAGCATTCAGCTGTCCATCCCCCCAAACACTGGAGAGAAAGAGGAAGTATCCCCCTACCCACCCACGAGCCCTGGCACTGAATGCCAGCATTTCAAAATTTCTGTACTTTAAAATACGGCTGCCATTCCATCTGATGGAGACAGAGACCTTTAAAAACTTTATAGTGGTGGCTGTCCCACCGTATTTGGTTCCCAGCCGCCACTACTTTTCCAGGCAAGCCATCCCTGCCCTGCACAAACAAGTGGTGCACAATATCAGGTGTGCACTGCGCAACACCATCTGTGGCAAGGTCCACATACCCACTGATACGTGGACCTGTAAACACGGGCAGGGACGTTATATCTCCCTAACAGCACACTGGGTAGTGGCGGCTGGGCCTGAGGCGGATAGCAGTTTGGCTCATGTCCTACCGCCAAGGATTGCTGGACATTTCTCATTGCCTCCTCCTCCGCTTCCTCCTCCAGTTCCTCCTCTATCGCCTCCTCATCCAGTCAGAGCAATACCTTCACCACCAACTTCAGCACAGCCAGGGGGAAACGACAGCAGGCTTTTCTGAAACGCATATGTTTGGGGGAGAGACCCCACACTGCGCAGGAGCTGTGGACGGGCATGGAAGAACTGAATGATGAGTGGTTGGTGCCACTGAGCCTCAAGCCCGGCCTAATGGTGTGCGATAATGGGCGGAATATCATAGCCGCTCTGGGCCTAACCGGTTTGATGCACATCCCTTGCCTGGTGCTTGTGCTGAATTTGGTGGTTGCAAATCTGATGGCAGGTGATTACCTTGTTCCCACTGCTGTTACTTTTTATATAGTCCTCCTTCCCTCATGTACTGTGCCTGCTCCTGCTTCACCTCCTCCCCAATGCTGACTTACTGTTTGTGCTGCTGGCAGAGTGCGGTCAGAGCCTGGGGCAGATCTTCACGGAGCAGGACTGGAGTCTGGACTGGCGACGCTGCTGGATCAGGTCAGGCAGGGACATTTTACAAAGTGCAGACACAGAAAACTAAATAATTTAATCTAGTCACAGCTAATGTCTGATGCTAGAGAACATACAAGGCTTTGATCACATCTGGGGGCCTCATTCGCAGATCAGGTCATACATGCTGGACACCATTTTTATATCCTGGCAGATGTGAACCAGTCAGATCTCATCATAGTCAATGGGATCCATCAGGTGTTGTCATCCACGAAGCGCCAGATCCGGAATTACAGTGATTTTCATTGATGTACTACTGTGACCGGGCAGAACAGCGAACGTCACTAGCACAGTGAACAATACATACATACCTCAGAAGCTACAGAACATTATAATAGTGACAAGGGAACTACAAGTCTCATCATCACCAGATTGTTATTACTGGAAACCAGGAGGCAACACAGGGAGAGGTAAAATTGAAGAGAACTACAACTTCCAGGCTGTTATTATTGGATGCAAGTGGATATTACACAGAGAGTATAACTCTCACATCACTCTCATTACACCGATATTACACTCTCACATCACTGTTTCGTTTTCCGTACTTCTGATCCGTCAGAAGAACAGAAGAATAAAGAAAAAACACAGATCTTGTATTTCAAGCATCAGTTCTGCACATTTGGCGTCCGTTTAAGCCATTTCCGTCTGTTATTTTAGAATGGTGATGTGAACCTAGCCTAAGTAGGGAGAACTACAACTCCCAGCATTTCCAGATTATTATAGGGCATCATCCAGTTGTACTAGGTGAGAGCTTTAAAAGGAAATAACTGTAACCCCCAGTATGGCCAGACTTATTATTGGGCATCAGTATACATTACAGAGAGGGGGTATAAGAGAGAACTACAACTCCAGAATTACCAAACTGTACTAGGGCATAAGTTGAAATTACATGGAGAACGATATAACAGGACAGAACTACAACTCCCAGCATTACCAGTCTGTACTAAGGCATACATTGAAATTACATGGAGAGGGATATAACAGGAAAGAACTACAACTCCCAACTTGGATAATGCTATAACATTGCTGAGCCTGCCCTCTAATGATAATGCTATAACATTGCTGAGCCTGCCCTCTAATGATAATGCTATAACACTACTGAGCCTGCCCTCTAATGATAATGCTATAACACTGCTGAGCCTGCTCTAATGATAATGCTATATACACTGCTGAGCCTGCCGCTCTAATGATAATGCTATAACACTGCTGAGCCTGCCCTCTAATGATAATGCTATAACACTGCTGAGCCTGCCCTCTAATGATAATGCTATAACACTGCTGAGCCTGCCCTCTAATGATAATGCTATAACACTGCTGAGCCTGCCCTCTAATGATAATGCTATAACACTGCTGAGCCTGCCCTCTAATGATAATGCTATAACACTGCTGAGCCTGCCCTCTAATGAATAATGCTATAACACTGCTGAGCCTGCCCCTCTAATGATAATGCTATAAACACTGCTGAGCCTGCCCCTCTAATGATAATGCTATAACACTGCTGAGCTGCCCTGCCTCTAATGATAATGCTATAACACTACTGAGCCTGCCCTCTAATGATAATGCTATGAACACTGCTGAGCCTGCCCTCTAATGATAATGCTATAACACTGCTGAGCCTGCCCTCTAATGATAATGCTATAACACTGCTGAGCCTTGCCCTCTAATGATAATGCTATAACACTGCTGAGCCTGCCCTCTAATGATAATTGCTATAACACTGCTGAGCCTGCCCTCTAATGATAATGCCTATAACACTGCTTGAGCCTGCCCTAATTAATGATAATGCTATAACACTACTGAGCCTGCCCTCTAATGATAATGCTATAAACTGCTGAGCCTGCCCTAATGATAATGCTATAACACTACTGAGCCTGCCCTCTAATGATAATGCTATAACACTACTGAGCCTGCCCTCTAATGATAATGCTATAACACTGCTGAGCCTGCCCTCTAATGATAATGCTATAACACTGCTGAGCCTGCCCTCTAATGATAATGCTATAACACTACTGAGCCTGCCTGCCCTCTAATGATAATGCTATAACACTACTGAGCCTGCCCTCTAATGATAATGCTATAACTATAACACTGCTGAGCCTGCCCTCTAATGATAATGCTATAACACTACTGAGCCTGCCCTCTAATGATAATGCTATAACACTGCTGAGCCTGCCCTCTAATAATAATGCTATAATGATTCTATAACACTACTGAGCCTGCCCTCTAATGATAATGCTATAACACTGCTGAGCCTGCCCTCTAATGATAATGCTATAACACTGCTGAGCCTGCCCTCTAATGATAATGCTATAACACTACTGAGCCTGCCCTCTAATCATAATGAGATGACCCAGACCTCTAGGGATATTAAGATGACTCTACTACACCCACCCTCTAATGATGATATGACTGTAGATTCAAAAAGTTTTTTTAAAACTTTATTTAATCTTAGCCCCTGAAACAAAAATTCCCACATCATAAAAACTCATTAACTAACCATAACTATGGAGCCACCAGGATAGGCATAATTATCCCCTACACACCACTGTGATGCCCATCCCACCAGGTTTATCTGCGCTCTACCTCACCAGAACCGTCCTTACAATTAACCAGTGATTTGTGTTGACATAGGCTTCATCGCACACACATTTCATCTTCTGTTCTACGGCTAATAAATAATCGCCTGATTGGCATTCAGAGGTGATGATAAATTTTGCTAATCTGTTAACTTAGTGCAGGGTTCACTGCTATGCCAAGGAAACTCCATGAAGAAAATAATGTTCTGAGCAAATACACTCAGCAAACATCCAATTAGCTCACACCTGCAGCTTACTGTCACTAGTAGCATGAGATCTTGACTTGGCCCAGAAACGAGGAGGCGGTCTAACCACTGTTGGGGGATGGGCTGGTTGGGAGTTTGTTCGTTGGTCTGAAGTTAAGAATGAGAATTTCTGGAGTAGTCCTGATTGAATAGACCAATTTTGATCCTTTTTGATTAACGTTGTCCATACCCATTAGATACCCATTGGCCATGTGCTCGTTTGGCCAACAGGTAACTCTCCCGACCTTCCTCTAGACATGCCATCTCCGTTTGGGAGATGGGGGAAAGCCACTGCCAGACTTATCTGGTGGCGACTTAGGATCTGGCGTTGGGGGAGCGTCAGAAGGCTCACATAGACCGTAGATGGTTGTCCCATCCTGCTCAAATCAGCAGGTTCAGCTAACTACTGTTTATGGTCAGCTTAGCTACTGATGACTTGCCTGTGGTGTGGTTACAGAGCCTGTTTCTGGCACTGCAGCTCATAAAAAAAGACTGATATTTTCACTGATATTGATGACCTATCCTAAGTGGTTAACATTGTAATCATAACTAGTAGTATTTTTACCTACAGTGATTGTCCATCCATAATCCCCATGTTGTCACATGACAAAACTCTGTCTGCATGCAGCCACCACTAGAGGGAGCTCCAGAGCTTACTGCATACCAGCACACTATTTAATTCAGTTTATGATCAGCATACATTAAGCTCCCCCTAGTGGTACCTGTAGGCCAATTACACGGAGTTAAAAAGTCTCCATTCACATGTAGGGTCACATAGCGCTTACCTGCACCGTGATAAATATTTGCACATATATATTGACTCTACCACCTTTATCTATAAATGAATATTTATTTTCCATGGAAATGTAGACTTTTAAGTGACTCCATATCTACCTAATCTATTTTAGGCACTTTTGGTCCAAATAAGTGGTTAGATAAGCCGCAGTATAAACTTTGCTTTGGCTATAGTTATACACCATGAATGATCATGGCCAAAATCCTAAAGAAAGTCCTGGAATGAAAATATCAGTTTTTTTTCCTTGTAATTTATTGTATGATGTGGGACTAAAACTATAAATCTATAAATTCTTAAAATGTGATTTTTACCAATGTACAATTCTTTTGGAAAGTCTTCGTACCTTCACTTTTTTTCACAATTTGTTCTGTTGCGGCCTTGTGCTAAAATTAAAAAAAAAGTTCCCCCATTAATCTGCACTCAATCCCCTAAATGAGAAAAGGAAATCAGAATGATAGTTTTTCCTTGTTAACAATTTAGCAAAAATAACATTTTGCATGGACAAAAGTATTCATACCTTCTGCTATGACACTTGGCTCTGGGGCCTCCCATTTCTCTTGATCATCTTTGAGATGTTTCTGCACCTTGATTGGAGTCACCTGTGGTAAATTCAGTGGATTGGACATGATTTGGAAAGACAAGGCCCAGTCTATATGAGGTCTGATAGCTGACAATGCATATCAGAGCAAAAACCAAGCCATGAGGAGGAAAGAGCTGCCTGTAGAGCTCAAAGACAGGATTGTGTGGAGGCACAGATCTGGGGAAGGGGGCAGAAGAATGTCCGCTGTACCGAAAGTTCCCAAGAGCATAGTGGTCTCCATAATTCTTAAGGCCCCATTCAGACGACCGTGTTTCACGGCCGTATACGGGCCTTGAAAGCCCGGCCTGTGCTGCCCCAGAGGACGGGAGCGTGCGGCATCATTGGTTGCTATGACGCCGTGCGCTTCCTTAGGCTGTTGCCGTACAGTAAAACACGGTCGTCTGAATGGGGCCTAAATGGAATACGTCTGCAACAACCAGGACTCTTCCTAGGGCTGAACCGAGTAATCAGGGAAGAAAGACTTTGGTAAGAGATGTGACTAAGAACCCAAAGGTCACTATGGCTGAGCGGCAAAGATCCTGTGTGTGGATGGGAGAAACTTCAAGAAGGTCAACCATCACTGCAGCCTCCACCAATCTGGACTTTATGGCAGAGTGGAGAGAAAGTAGCCTCTCCTCACTAAACTACACATTACAGCTGCCTGGAGTTTGCAAAAGAGCATCTAAAGGACTCTCAGACTGTGAGAAACAAGATTGTCTGGTCTGATAAAACCAAGATGGAACTTTTTGGCCTCAATTCTAAGCTTCATGTCTGGAGGAACGAAGCACTGCTCATGACCTGCCCAATTCCATTCCTACAATGAAGCATGGAAGTGGCAGCATCACTCTGTGGTGGTGTCTTTCAGCAGCTAGGACAAGGAGACTGGGCAGGGTTGGAGTAAAGCTGAATGGAGCAAAGTACAGAGATATTAATGAAAACCTGATCTAGAGTTCTCTGGACCTCAGACTGGGCTGAAGGTTCACCATCCAACAAGACGGTGACTCTAAACACACAATCAAGGGACAGCTCTGTGAACGTCATTGAGTGGCCCAGCCAGAGCCCTGACTTGAACCCAATCAAACATCTTTGAGGAGACCTGAAAATAACTGTCCACTAAAGCCTCCCATCCAACCTGACAGAGCGTGAGAGGATCTGCAGGGAAGAATGGCAGAAGTAGAAGACATCCTGAGTCCTATTCTTTCTCTGCAATCTGCTATGACAACTTCAAAATTGATCAGGCAACACTAACGTTTTGTCTTATTCTAGACCACCAGGGAGGACATCCCTTCACTATCCTAGACCACCAAGGAGAACAACCCCTCACTACCCTAGACAACCAGGGAGAACAACCACTCACTGCTTTAGACCACCATTGAGATCAACCACTCACTACTGTTGAGCACCATGGACATCAAGCACTCACTACCCTAGACCACCAGGGAGAATAATCCCTCAGGACCCTAGACAGGCAGGCAAAATATTGGCATATTAATCTCTGAGTTTTATTAACTGCTTCACCATCCTAGACCACCAGGTATATTAACAATTTAAATGGGTCATCACATCTCATACATTGGTGGTACTGTATATCGCTAGGATATGCCACCAATGTCAGATAGGTGAGGGTCCCATCTCTAGAACAGGGCCCCCAAAGAGAAGGAGAGCACTCTTCATTCACTTCTGTTAGAGTGCTGAAAAGAGCAAGTGAGTGCACTCAGCTGTGGAGCTCATTCATTTTGGGGACTCCATTCTTGACATAGGTTTCGGCAAGGAGGTGGGACCCGCAGCTACCTGACAATGGTGGCATATCTGATATGCATGTGTTTGGCTGCAGCAGTGACATTCCTGTGTACTCTACGTGACCAATGCAGCAAATTATGGACCTCAACTGTCATGTTCTGTATATCATTGAGGCCAGTGATTAGCTGCAGTAGTGTCTGAATGAATGAAGATGACATCATGGCTGCAGCGGTGGGGAAGATCAGAACGGCAGCACTGGAAGTGGAATGGAATGAAATACATGAATCACCTATTTTATCCCCTGCCACCAGGATAAATAACCTCCTCACTATACCAGGACACCAGGTATATTAATGCCTTAACTACCCTACATTATTACCTCTCCACGCTAGAATACCAGATATAATTATACCTTAACTAACCTAGACCACCAAGGAAAATAACTACTTCACCATCCTAGACCACCAGGTATATTATTTGCATTAACTATCCTAGACTCCCAGGGATTATAACTGCCTCACCACCCAAGACCACTAGGTATACTATTGCCTAAAGTAACCTAGACCCCCAGGGAAAATAACTACCTCACCATCCTAGACCACTAGGTATATTATTTGTCTTAACTAACTTAGACCCCTAAGACGAATAACTGCTTCCCCACCCAAGACCACCAGGTATACTATTGCCTAAACTGACCTAGACCCCCAGGGAGAATAACTGCCTCACCACCCGAGATCACCAGGTATATTATTGCCTTAACTACCCGAGACCACCAGGGAGAATAAGTACCTCATCACCGTAGACCACCAGTTTTATTATTGCCATAACCACTCACATACCACAAAGGAGAATAACTACTCACCATCCTAGACCACTGGGTATATCATTGCCTTAACTACCCCAGACCACCAGGAATGGTAACTCCTTAATGCCCTAAACCACCAGGGAGAATAAGCCCTTCACCAACTTGGACCACCAGTGATAACATCCCTTGAAACATGTTAGAACATTAGATGTATTAACATGTAATACATCCAAGACCACCAAGGATATTTGCCATAGAAAACCAGGAAAGTTAACTGCTAAAAACCTCTATGAATATTGTAAGGCCCTAGACTACCAAAAACGTTAAAAAATCTACTTTGTAGGTTAGTATTTTTTGAGCACTATACAGTGGTATTTATTAGTGTTGAGCGAGCTTGCTCGGCCGAACTCGCTGTTCGGCCGAGCATGCCTACGCTCAGGTCTGCTCGGTGTTCGGCCAAACACTGCGTGTGTTCGAGTGCGGTGCTCGAGTATGCTAATGCGTACGAATTCAGTTAATTAGCATACTTTAACGAGTGTAAGAGGAGAATTTGCGATTCTGACCTTTTCCTATGAACCCGACACCCTCCCCTCATCCGAGCAGGGGGTGCCTGGTCTTCTCCCATTGACTTACATTGTGCTCGGGTGCTCTGTAGAGCACTCAAGCATCACCAAGTGTTCTACCAGAGCACACGAGCACTTTGGTGCTCGATCAACACTAGTATTTATGTAGACATTTTGTGCTGCATATTACTGTGGCACTATATAGCATTGTTATTTAGACAATGGCACTATTATTGGGGCATCTCACATTATGGCGTGGTACACTATATGACAGTATTATATAGGAATTATATAGTACATCAACCTTGGAACCCTAGTCCCATGATCACAACTAATAATGTCTGGGGTTGCATCTGAGTGGTGGGCAGATTGAGGGATGCCAAAGATGATGCATGGAAGTCATTTTATGTTTTTCTGAAGGGTTTTTTCTCTTAAACTCTAAAAAATATATATATAAAGTTGCTCTTTGGACACACAGATAGAGAATGTTGGTGATGGCGCATCCCATAATCTCTTAATCTTGCCAGAAGTGTGTCTATTAATTAACCTATAAGGTGCCTAATCTCATAAATGCAAGCGAACCTGGTTTTTGCTGATAAGCTCCTACGTCGATAGCCATTGTTGGGTTGGACTTCCAGGTAACAGATTAGATATCAGACTTATCAGGTTGGAAACTGCCCAATGACTCACTTATGATAACCATTATTAATAGCTTCATCCCTATCCCTAATAGTACATAATAATAATGACATAAACATACAATAAAATATAATGCTATCTCACTGGCATTGTAGTTTGGTTGTTGGACAAACATTGTTCATAGGTCAATGGATACATGTAAGAATGCATGTACTACAGAGGGACTGGGCACCAGACCAGGTTGATGTCAGCCCTTGAGGTGCCCATATTCCATCACTCACTACGCTAACAGCTATTCCCTCCGACTCCCCTATACACATACATACTTAGTTTAGCCGAAGGTGCGTGTTTTTTTCAGTTGCAAGACATGAGAAAGTTGCCCCCAATCACTTCTGAAGGTGGCCAAGGGTGTACACAGATATTATAGGGCACCATAGCAAAACTAATTAGGCCCTCCTACACCACCCACGTTCCCAGTATGTGTGCAGCACTCCCAAGTAACATGAAATGCAGAGAGCAATAGTTCAGATTTCTGAGAAATTTACCTTTTTTTTCATTTTGTAAAACGTGGAGGAAAAATGTCAGTGTCCTATTGGGTGCAAATGAAAGCACCTATTGGTACACAATAGTACCGGGAGCAGTGAATAGTGATGAGGATTGGGGTCTGATCTGAGTTTTGATGAAGATTGGGGGTCTGATCTGAGGTCTGATGAGGATTGGGGGTCTGATCTGAGGTCTGATGAGGATTGGGGGTCTGATGAAGCTTGGGGATCTGATCTGAGGTCTTATGAAGAGTGGGGTCTCATCTGAGGTCTGATGAAGACTGATGAAGATTGGTAGTCTGATTTGAGGTCTGATGAGCATTGGGGTCTGATTTGGGGGCCTAATCTGAGGTCTGATCAGGATTGGAGGTCTGATCTGAGGTCTGATGAGGATTGGGGCTCTGATCTGAGGTCTGATGCGGATTGGGGCTCTGATCTGAGGTCTGATGAGGATTGGGGCTCTGATCTGAGGTCTGATGAGGATTGGGGCTCTGATCTGAGGTCTGATCAGAGTTGGCGGTCCGGTGAAGACTGAAGGTCTGATCTGAGCTCTTATGAAAATTAAGGCTCTGATTTGGGGGTCTCATCTGAAATGTAATGAGGATTGGGGGTCTGATGAAGACAAGGGATCTGATCTTAGGTCTGTTGGAGATTGGGTCTGATTTAGGGCTCTGATCTGAGATCTGATGAAGATGGGGGTGCAATATGAGGTCTAGTGAGGATTTGGGGTTTGATGAACATTAAGGTCTGATCTGAGGGCTGATGAAGATTGAGGATCTGCTCTAAGATCTGATGAAAATTGGGGTCTGATTTGAGGTTTGATGAAGACTGGGGGTCCAATCTGAGGTCTGATAATGACTAGGGGCCTGATATGAGGTCTGATGAAGAATGGAGGTCTGATCTGAGGCCTGATGAAAAATATTCTTTCTTATTTTCCTCCTCTAAAACCTAGGTGTATCTTATACAGCAAAAAAAAGGTACATTTTTTTCATGTTCGAAAATGTGGACTGGGTGCTCTCAATAGTGCTCTACACTATATGTGTATTTGCACCACGCAACCGATATAAATACACGGATAAATCTCCGCATACAGATCTGTGTCTGACCTATACAGTGTATAATAGAACTGTTTGCCTGAAGCCACCACTAGGGGGAGCTCAATGAGTAAGAATTTATACATCAATTGAAGTTACCATCAATTGCTCCCTCTAGTGTCAGCTGCATTTAAATGCAGTGTTTTCATTTCAAGAATAAAAGAATGAATTCATTACAGCCTCCACCACCCCCCCTTCCCCAGGCCCTATACAGTCTCTTTTGTACAATCTGTGCACTGCCCCCACACTAGAGAAATGCTAGCACTGGGAGTACACAATATGGCAGACTTGACTTGGTGCAGCACATAATTCTATTAGACGGCATCCAGGTAACTTTAAACTGTTGCCTGCCAATTGCTGAGGCGGGCAACTGGTGACTACCCGTGAACTCTGTTAGAAGTAAAAAAGACCCCAAAAGATAGACAACATTTTTTGCAATTATTTTTGCTCACTGCCTTGTGACCATGGTTGTGGTATCTCCATCATCACAACCACTGCACGCACTTCTAAGTTGTGGTATGCTCTTCCTCACAATACACAATATGGCATGCAGTCTCTCACACAGGTTTTCTTACAGGTGGCAGACTGGTTAGTTTTGGTCATGGGCCTGACTATTATAATGTTGGCCGCTTCCTTGACACACAGAATAGGCAATTTCATTTTGTCCCTCAGCTCTAGCGTCAACTTGTCTATGATGCCTAGCTGCTCTGTGGCCTTCTCAATGCTCTTAGACGGTGTAGCTTTATAAGTACCAATCACCTCCACTTGCTAGATAGCTACATGCAGGATTAATGCTGCCGTTGTTTGCAGCCACAGCAACTTACCCTTCCATCTCCTGTCTGCTTCTGACCATGAGGTCTGCACAGCACTGCTATTTATCTTTACTCTGCCATGTGCTGTTCCTGTAGCTTAATTAAGGACCTTATTTATATCAAGTCCCATGTTCCCAAAGCTCATTTTGCATCCTCAAATACACAGTTGAATCACATTATTATGACCATCAGCTGAGTAACTTGGGTGTAAAGCATTGACAGCAGCTAGACGGGCTGGGAGTGACTCGATAAGGTCCTAGACTCAAAAAGGTCCTAGTAGTGTCACGGACGTTCCTTGCAACACGTGGTATAATCTGACATGTTTTCCTTTTTTTGTTACTGGTATTTACCACACCCTTTTCCCTCAGGTGTTGCTGGTGTGGTAATTGTACCTTCCCTATTTATTGCTGCTTCTCCCACAGTTCCTTGCGGTTTATAGCTTCAGTGGTTATTGTGGTGAGCTGGTGTGTGGTTCTCAGCTGATATCCTGGAGCCTCCATTTCTTCATTGAAGATAAGTGTCCTTTTTCCCTTTTGTGTATTACGTTACATTTCCCAGTTGTTTGTGTTTAGGCCTGAGGGAGACTCCTGTTTGTCCTTCCTGTTGGAGGAACAGGTAGACTCATTCCTGTCATTAGTTCCAGGGTCCTATAGGGTCAGTTTGGTTATTAGGTTCCTGTGTATGAACTCGCCTACCTTTGAGGCCTGTTCATACTGGCAGTCAGTCAGGATTAGAGTTAGGGTTTCCTTTAGGAGGTGTCCATCTTCCTTCCCCAGTTTCCAGGCCTAATCTCCTTTCCCTCCTACGCTCTGTGTGGCTTCCCCCCCCCACACACCTGAGCGTGACAAGCGAGTTGTCACAGGTATCTGGAGCCATGCTGACTGCAGTGCATCCCACAGCTGCCGAAGAGGGCACAGGGGAGGATCCATAAAGTGAAAACTATTGAGGTGGTCCCACAGATGATCAATTGGTTTGAGGAATTAAGGGGCCAGGGTAGTACTTGGAATTCTTGGTCATGCTCTTCCAACCAATGTCAGACATATCTAGCTGTGTGACATGTCGCATTGTCTTGCTGGAAGATCTCATCTGCCCCAGGGGAGACAATCAGCATGTATGGGTATACATGATCTGCAAGGATGGATTCATACACAAATCAGTTGAGAGTGCCGTCCACATGGATGAGTGGCCAAGAGAATGCCACAAAAACCTTCCCCGAACCATATCGTTGCCCCCACCAGCTTGTGTTCTTCCAGCAATGGCTGCAGGGTGTTTGTTTTCTGATGTTTGTCTCCTGACACGCCAATGTCCATCCGGTTAATGAAGCAGAACATGTGACAACCCTTTGCCAATCAGTGGACGTCTACTTCCTACACTGCCATGAAAATTGAAGCCTTTTCTGCTGCTGCAATTTTGTTAGCATAGGTCTGCTTTGGAGCTCCATACGGGTTCACTGAACTGTTGTGTTAGACACACATCTGGTCGCCCCCCTGGTTCATTTTGGTGGTGAGCTGCTCCACTGTAGTGAGTTGTTCTGCCCTCTTTCACCTTCATAGCCGATGTTCACCTCACATATCAATGACACATGGTGCTCCACAGATTCCACATCATTTATTTGCAATGGTGCCATTTGTCCATACACTATGCACTTTCACCACAGCAGCAGGAGAACGGTTTATAGACTGTGCAGGTCTGCAATTACGCCACCTGGGGCCCGAAAGCCAATAATCATCCCTTTTTGCAACTCTGAAAAGATCAACCCTTTTACCCATGACAGCAACGAGTGACATGTTTGCAGACAGTGTATCGCACACCTTATATACTCACTGAGCCAGCTCAGCACACGTCACTTCCTTCATGAGCTACACAATACCAACATCCAATGTAGAAAGTGGTCAGAATGAGGGGTCTCAACTGTGTATAGCGTAACAGTGTGTAACAGTGCTTTTCTTGTAAGAGGTGGTTCACTTCCTTTCAACACTCTTACGTGCCCTCAGTAAAAACACTGAAACCATTAAGCTGTTTCCCCTCTTAGAGACACTGTTGCCTATAGCTTATAATAGAACTGTAACCATCAAGTTTTGTACCTAGTTGCATACCTCCCAACTGTCTCGGATCTAGCGGGACAGTCCCGAATTGCAGTGGCTTTCCCAGTACAGGGGAGGTATGTCCCGCTTTCTGGCAGCTGTCTCTGCATCCCAGAGACAGCTACCATAACGAAGCAGAGAGCCGGCATCGCCTACCTGCTTCATTATTCCTCTTCCCCGCTGGCTCTCTGTACCTCTTGTCTGTGCAGGGGCGGCAGTCAGCCAAGGCTCCGCCCCCTCCACAGACCAGAGCAGCCGATGTCCCGCTGCTGCTAGGAAGAAGGTAAGTATATGGTGTTTGATTTTTTATGTGGGCATTTTAGGGGGCACAATGTTGGCATATTACTGAGGGCACAGGTAGGCATATTACTAGGGGACACAGCTGGGCTTATTACTGGGATCACAATGTGGGCATATCACTGGGGGCACAATGTGGGCATATTACTGAGGGGCACAGCTGGGAATATTGCTGGGAGACACAGCTGGGCATATTACTGGGGGCACAATGTGGGCATATTACTGGGGGGCACAGCTGGGCATAATTCTGTGAACACACAATGTGGGCACAAATGCTGTGCAGTGGCATAAAAGGGGAATAATTACTATGTGGGGGCATTAAAGGGACTGGGTGGGATTAGGTGTATAGTTAGGTTTTGGGCGGAGTTAGAGGTGTGGTCTAGTGCAGAAAAAATGTGCCCCTCTTTGGTGGTTAACAAAGTTGGGAGGTATGTAGTTGTCATGTCCCATTTCTCATTATCATTAATGTAATCTCTGTACTGCATTGTATTCTTTCATAAGTTTGTCCCTCTTGTCTCCCTGTATGTTGCCCTGATCTTGCAGGCGCAGCCCCCTCCCTCCTTCTTGCCAGTAGTAGTAGCCATTTTATGTTATCTTCACAGGTGTTTTCATCTGCTGCTCAACTCAAGCCAAATTATCATCTTTTCACCTACTGTTGTGGTGCATCACTACAAGATTTCAGCCTGGAAAAAAATCATCTGGATTCTGCACACAGGTCTGAGCAGTTAAGTTGATCGCTGTCTGATGAGAGTCTGAAGTAAGTACACAGTTCAGTACAGTCTGCCATTGTTACATGGAGCCATTGAGCATAACACTTATTGTCAGGATATTGAGTCAGAACAGTGAAAAGATGGTTTCGAAACTCAGAGAACAGAGCAGTTTTCAGCTTCTGCAGACATAACCACTCACAGCTGAAGTGTCGGTGCAGTTACAGGAAACTATCAGCGTGCATTGCAGCTACACCTCAAACACAGCATATATTCTTCTTACAATATCAGTTTATTTCTGCTTCCTATTAATCCTGTCTGTGTGACAACATGGCTGAAGGAAGGACTGCACAGAGTGACCAGCCTGAGCTGCAAGAGGATATGGACCTTAATCCACAACCTAGTGAAAGAGGTAGACGCCTAAATCACTCTACATGGAAGGTCAGAGAAAATCGTGAGAGCAGGAAACTTGAACTTTCTTCCAAAGTCTCTGGTTTATGGTAAAAACTGCTTAGACATAACTCCACCATCTTGTGATGAATCACCACCAGGGGGAGCCCTAGTGCAACTTTCCACAATGTATGAGCTGTATTCAATTGGAAGCACAGATTATGTTAATTTGTTAGAAAGCCTTAATACCCAAGATTCTGTAGAAGAATTGCTTAGTATTGTCTTAATCTTATTGTCTTAATCGTAAAAGTCCAAAATAGCGTAAAAAATCATTTAACTGCAGGATATATAATTTTGTGTTTCCAGATCTACCAGGCATTCCAAAAGATTATCTAATTCATGATCTTCACGCTATTATACGCTCAGTGATCAGCTTAAAGGAGCGCTCACAGAGTATTAGACTACCAGGATACAGGCTGAATATGCACAAAAATTGCCACTATGGAAGCAGAAGCGGCATCCAAACAGACTATTATGGAAGCTAAAAGAGCCAAGATGGAAGCAGCAGAAGCATCCAAAAGTTCGGAGATGGAAGCTCTGCAGAAACAATGTGAACATGCTATAGCCATGACAAGGTTAAAGGTTTGCAAGGTGTATGGTCCGCCGTGACCTTACGAAAACAGGTTTGATGAATAGTCCAAAAACTATAGAAGCTGGAAATGTGCTTTCAGGACTGCAAATGATGATCTTGGCATTATAGCTGCTGAAGAAGTTGACCTGCTAGTCTGATAGCTTGGCCTACAATTTACAGAACGAGTTAAGAAACTCAGATCTGTCCACAATAACAATCCTACGACAGGTCTAATCACTACATGGGAGAGAATAGAACGGAGCTGTGGTAGTCCAGAAGTCATAGAAACCGCTCTGTTTAAACAGCTTCGAAGTTTGCCAAAAATATCTGGCAAACTCAGTGATCTGCTCCTAGAATTCCAGCTGGCAAAAGCAGACAGTTACCTACCTGGCCTCAGATACCTGGACACTGCACGTAGAGAAAACCCAATAGTGTCCAAACTGTCATACAGTAAACAAAAAGGTGGACTAGCCTCGGGTCAAGATGCTAAAAGGGAGCATCACTTGTCCTTTGTTCCATTTTCCTACTTCTGCAAGTTCATAAGGAACATTGCAGAGTCCAAGAATCACCCAAGCTTTTTTTATAGCAAGTTCTGCCTCACCTCTTCTTAAAGGGAACCTGTCAGCTCCGAAACACCTCCTGAACTAGAGTAAGTGTTGTATAATGTAAGTGATGCTGAATCCAAATATGTAATTGTTATCTTCATACTCACTTCCATTCCGACGCTGTGATCCCACAAACCGGCAGTAAAATACATTGACAGGACTCTTCTTTGAGTCTTCTCCATTATGTGAGTGAGCACTGGAGTCTAGTGAGTGCATTTTACTGCTGGTTTGTCAGAGCACAGCGTCAGAATGCAAGTGAGTATGGAGATAAAAATTACATAACTAGACTCAACGTCACTTACATTATACACCGCTTACTGTAGTTTGGAGGGTGTTTCAGAGCTGACAGATTCCCTTTAAGTATGACAGCCCACACTCTAATACAGGAAACGTAGAGGTCCAGTGACAGTGAAAAACAGGGCTGTGGAGTGAGTAAGCCAAAGCCCCGACTCCGACTCCTCAATTTCCCCTGACTCCGACTCCCTCATACATGGCGCATGTTTAAAGGGAGTCTGTCACCTCATTTTCACCTATATAACTAACAGCAGTGCCCACAGAAGATTGCATACACATCCCAGACATCCCTGTGTGCACTGTGTGTGTGTATTACATCAGGGGCATAGCTAGAAGTGACTGGGCCCCACAGCAAATTTCTGTATTGGGCCCCCCCACGAGGGCCCCAAGACCCCCCTCCCTCGCACTTCGCAACTAGTCATGATCTACCAGGCTGCCACGCAATCCTTTTCCTATGATTAAGATATATATATATAGTTTCAAAAAAATGGGCAGCACTCCCGTATAAAACAAAAAGATCCTTTATTTACCCATGTAGAGGGATCTTTTTGTTTTATACGGGAGTGCTGCCCATTTTTTTGAAACTGTTTATGGATGGTCTTTGTCGGACCTGGGGCGTGCACCTCGACACTGTGATTTTCTGTGCTGCCGATGTTTTTTCTTTTTTATATATATATATATATATATTAGGGTTGCCTCGGGTATCGATAATTCGATACTGAATCGATACTTTAATACCAGTATCGATTCGGTACCAGAATTTCCTATTTTGGCGATACTAAAATAAAAAATTCTCTTACCTGTCCTGCTCCGCTCCGGCGTTCCTCTTCTTCTCCGGGCGCCGCGCTGCACTGTCCTGACCGTGTACAGCGTCAGGACTCAGTGTGCGCACTCTGACCTGACGCTGCACGCAGTCAGGTGACAGTGCAGCGCCGGGAAGAGAAGAAGAGGAGCGCTAGACCTGGAGCGGAGCCGCGGCGCAGGACAGGTAAGAGATTTTTTTATTTTATTTTGATGGGGGCACAGTGGGCTGATCTGAGGTCTGATGGGGGCACAGTGGGCTGATCTGAGGTTGATGGGTGCACAGTGGGCTGATGTTAGGTCTGATGGGGGCACAGTGGGCTGATGTGAGGTCTGATGGGGGCACGGTGGGCTGATGGGCTGGGGCACGGTGGGCTGATCTGAGGTTGAAGGGGGCACAGTGAGCTAATCTGAGGTTGATGGGTGCACAGTGGGCTGATGTTAGGTCTGATGGGGGCACAGTGGGCTGATGTTAGGTCTGATGGGGGCACAGTGGGCTGATGTTAGGTCTGATGGGGGCACAGTGGGCTGATGTTAGGTCTGATGGGGGCACAGTGGGCTGATGTTAGGTCTGATGGGGGCACAGTGGGCTAATCTGAGGTCTGATGGGGGCACAGTGGGCTAATCTGAGGTCTGATGAGGGCACGGTGGGCTGATCTGAGGTCTGATGGGGGCACGGTGGGCTGATCTGAGGTTGATGGCACAGTGGGCTGATGTGAGGTCTGATGGGGGCACAGTGGGCTGATCGTAGGTCTGATGGGGGCACAGTGGGCTAATCTGAGGTTGATGGGGGCACAGTAGGCTGATGTGAGGTCTGGGGGCACAGTGGGCTGATGTTAGGTCTGATGGGGGCACAGTGGGCTGATCGTAGGTCTGATGGGGGCACAGTGGGCTAATCTGAGGTTGATGGGGGCACAGTGGGCTGATGTGAGGTCTGATGGGGGCACAGTGGGCTAATCTGAGGTCTGATGGGGCACGGTGGGCTGATCTGAGGTCTGATGGGGGCACAGTGGGCTAATCTGAGGTCTGATGGGGGCACAGTGGGCTGATCTGAGGTCTGATGGGGGCACAGTGGGCTAATCTGAGGTCTGATAGGGCACGGTGGGCTGATGTTGAGGTCTGATGGGGGCACAGTGGGCTAATATGAGGTCTGATGGGGGCACGGTGGGCTGATCTGAGATCTGATGGGGGCACGGTGGGCTGATCTGAGATCTGATGGGGCACGGTGGGGTGATCTGAGGTTGATGGGGGCACAGTGGGCTGGTGTTAGGTCTGATGGGGGCACAGTGGGCTAATCTGAGGTCTGATGGGGGCACGGTGGGCTGATCTGAGGTCTGATGGGGCACAGCGGGCTGATCTGAGGTTGATGGGGGCACAGTGGGCTGATGTTGGGTCTGATGGGGGCACAGTGGGCTGATGTTAGGTCTGATGGGGGCACAGTGGGCTGATCTGAGGTCTGATGGGGGCACGGTGGGCTGATCTGAGGTCTGATGGGGGCACAATGGGCTGATCTGAGGTCTGATGCAGGGGCAGGGGTACAAGCAAGGTCCGTGGGGGGAGGAGTGCACAGATAAGGGCCAGGGTGGAGCACACAGGGGACAAGGGGGAAGCAGAGACGAGGGCCAGAGAAGCGCAAAGGCCTGGGGAGGGAGTGGGGCACAGATAAGGGCCCAGGGGCGCAGACCAAGGGTGGGGGGATGCGCAGACAGGGGCCAGGGAGGCACAGACAGTGGCCTGGGGGGGCCACAGGCCAGGGTCGCACAGGCAAAGCCCAAAGGGGTGCAGATAAGGGCCAGGGGCTGCACTGAAAGGGCCAGGATGGCACACACAGGGGCTAAGGGGGCACAGACAAGGGCCATGGAGGCACAGAAAAGGGGGCACAGATAATGGCCAGGGGGGGGCGCAGACAAGGGGGAGGGTGGCGAGCACAGGAACCAAGGGGGCAGAGACGTGGGGCAGGGAGGCACAGACAAAGGCCAGGGGGAAGGGGGACACAGATGAGGGCTGGGGCGCAGACAGGGGCCAGGGAGGTGTAGGTCAAGGAATGGGGGGGGGGGGCAAATAGGGCCAGTGCAGCGTGTCAGTGAAGTTTTATGATTATTTAATACAGTTTTTCAGGCCAGGCCGGGCCTCTTCATATACAGTGCTGTCACACTAGTTAGATGCTCCACCATCAGGCCCAGAGGGGTGCAGATAAGGGCCAGGGCCTGCTGCGCTGGCAGGGTAGCACACATAAAGGTCAGGGGCTGCGCTGACAAGGGGGGCACAGGCAGTGGGCACAGAGTCACATTAATACCTGAGAAGTCCAGTCACTGTGCGCTGCTGTGCAGCTGCCCTGCTGTTCCTCTTCCTTGGCGCACTCTGCTTCTCAAACTGCCGCTCCAGTCCCTCGTCCTGTGGTGAGGAGGAACTTGGTGGGCGGGCCTATCGGGAACAGCGCGCTGCCGGCTTTTACTGGCATGTCTCTTACGTCTTTCACTGTAAGTCGATTCCTGGGTGGGTGGGCAGGTTGCTAGCAGCAGGGATGGGATTATGGCTCGCTGATGTAGCAGGCCGGGCGCGGGCCCCCTATATCACAGCACTGTATATGAAGGGGCCCGGCCTGGCCTTAAAAACTGTATTAAATAATTATAAAACTTCACTGACATGCTGTCGGGCGCCGGGCCCCGAAGCAGCCGCTTCCCCTGCTTCCCCTCTAGTTACGCCACTGTATTACATGTCACATCCCAGACATACCTGTGTGCACTGTGTGTCTGTATTACATGTCACATCCCAGACATACCTGTGTGCACTGTGTGTCTGTATTACATGTCACATCCCAGACATACCTATGTGCACTGTGCGTGTGTATTACATGTCACATCCCAGACATACCTGTGTGCACTGTGTGTGTGTATTACATGTCACATCCCAGACATAACTTGTGCACTGTGTGTATTACATGTCACATCCCAGACATACCTGTGTGCACTGTGTCTGTATTACATGTCACATCCCAGACATACCTGTGTGCACTTTGTGTCTATATTCCTCGTTCAGAAAAAGCACTTTCATTCTGCAGGAAAACAGCTCCCAAGTGCCCGGCTGAAAGTGAAACTAAAAACAGCTTTCTCTCCTGACTCGATTTCTAACAGCTATATCTTCTGATATACTGGATATAATGCTGTGATTTTGGTATCATTTTAAAGCTTGGAATGTCATCTTTTAAAGAAGGTCAGAACCATTTTTCTAGCTAAAGCTGCCCTCCCCCCTCCAGTCTGGTTTGCAGCAGAGCCGGGCACTTGGGAGCTGTTTTCCTGCAGAATAAAAGTGCTTTTTCTGAACGAGGAATACACACACACAGTGCACACAGGTATGTCTGGGATGTGACATGTAATACAGACACACAGTGCACACAGGTATGTCTGGGATGTGACATGTAATACACACACAGTGCACACAGGTATGTCTGGGATGTGACATGTAATACAGACACACAGTGCACACAGGTATGTCTGGGATGTGACATGTAATACACACACAGTGCACACAGGTATGTCTGGGATGTGACATGTAATACAGACACACAGTGCACACAGGTATGTCTGGGATGTGACATGTAATACAGACACACAGTGCACACAGGTATGTCTGGGATGTGACATGTAATACAGACACACAGTGCACACAGGTATGTCTGGGATGTGACATGTAATACACACACAGTGCACACAGGTATGTCTGGGATGTGACATGTAATACAGACACACAGTGCACACATGTATGTCTGGGATGTGACATGTAATACAGACACACAGTGCACACAGGTATGTCTGGGATGTGACATGTAATACAGACACAGTGCACACAGGTATGTCTGGGATGTGACATGTAATACAGACACACAGTGCACACAGGTATGTCTGGGATGTGACATGTAATACAGACACAGTGCACACAGGTATGTCTGGGATGTGACATGTAATACACACACAGTGCACACAGGTATGTCTGGGATGTGACATGTAATACAGAGACAGTGCACACAGGTATGTCTGGGATGTGACATGTAATACACACACAGTGCACACAGGTATGTGTGGGATGTGACATGTAATACACACACAGTGCACACAGGTATGTCTGGGATGTGTCTGCAATCTTCTGTGTGGCACTGCTGTTAGCTTTATAGGTGAAAATGAGGTGACAGACTCCCTTTAAGTGATAACTTTAAACAAACTTTGCATAAATCAATCGTACAGATAAGTCATGACAAAAAGAGTTTGTAATCTATGTTTTACTAGATATCTTTACTCTGAGATTTCAGTATCAGGCTTCTCTGCATACAGCTCACTAAGGGCCTGATGTATGAAAACTGTCTAGGTCTAAGACTTTCTTTGTTGCCCATAGCAACCAATCAGAGCTCCCCTTTCATTTCTCCAAAGCACTATATGAAATGAAAGGATGAAAGAATTGCATCATGGTCCCAAATTCTTATGAAAATATATTCAGCACATACTGCACTGAACTAAATGTACCAGTTTATTATATATTTTAGGAGTCGGAGTTGGTCCATTTTATGCCGACTTCGACTCCACCAAAATGGTGACCGACTCCACGACTCCGACTCCACAGCCCTGGTGAAAAAGACAGATGTTCTACCTACACTCACACCATTTTTGGACAAGAGCAATCAAGGTGAGAAAATTGACAATATAAATTGTCAATGCTTTATTCATGAGAAGCCACATTCTCTCTAGAAGTGCATTGGCTTCAGGAATACAAAGAGCTTTTGAAGAAATTTGGGGTATGTTTCAAACATTGTGCTTCCACTGACCATTTTGCTAAGGACTGTAACGCTGTCATTAAGTGCATAGAATGTGACAGTATTGACCATGTGCAAGCACTTCACCCATCTCAACACAGCACTGAGCCATCTGCTCCGTAACCGCCAGTGTGCAAAGCATGGCGCGGAGCAGTAAGAGCCAATACCAAATTCCACTACTGTATCTTCACTTCAGAAGTTTGCAGTGAAAGTCTGTGACAGGTCTTGTGCAAAGATATCTATTACAATGTAACACACATGTAGACAGACCATTATTCATATAATACTGTGCAAATATATGTCTAGTTAACAGATACCCCACGGATCAAGCAGAGAGAGTCTTAAAGCTGTATACCATCCTAGATGACCAAAGCAACCGAACGCTTGCAAGATCCAAACTCTTTGATTTGTTTGACCTTAAAGGAGATGCTTACCCTCACACATTAGGTACTTGTAGTGGCATCACAGAGGTCTCTGGAAGGACAGCCAGTGGACCTATGGTAGCTTCACTTGACAACAATGTCAGGATACCCTTGCTAACACTTGGTGAATGTAACCAGATACTGTCTAATGGGGGGGGACGGACCTCCAGTCTTCAGTCTCCGGGACACAGTACAGAGCTGCCCTCTGCATTCTGCTCCTCAAACTCCACCATCCGTGTAAAAGCATATCTGGTGAGAGAGTTACCTCTGTTTCAGGGATATCATGTTGTGTAGAGCAGTTCGGTGTGTTAGTAACATAGTAACATAGTTTATAAGGCCGAAAAAAGACATCTGGCCTGTTTTCCTACAAGTTGATCCAGAGTTGTACTGTTATTCAGGGAGTTAGACTGTTAGCTAACCATGCTATCATATGTATAGGCAGCCAATTTGCCATGTGCTTCATTGTTAATGTGACGTTATAGTACATGCTTCATATAATGTTCATGTAGTGTTATGATTCATGTAATTCCTATGCTTTATACTTATATATGTATTATTTGTATTCTTGTAGTTTTACCATACAGACAGTCCTGTTTTTCCAATCAATCAGACAATCCTGTTAACCAATAAACAAGTTAGATTACAAAGAACTGTTCTTTTATTTGGAAGACAGGAATGGTTTATACTGAATGTCAGACTGCACACTGTGTGAACGTGTAAGAAGACAGAACAGTAAAACAGATGGTAGTCACCAGCGATAGTGGATCTGACTATACGGAGCCGCCATCATACACGTGGTCCTGCATACAAGATTGTGGTGGCTGTCCTAGTCACAAGAAGAGAGAGTGCAGCCCCCAGCAAGCACAGCGCGATCCAAACCACGCTGAAGTCTGTTCCTACCTAGACTGAATCTGCACAGAGACATTAAGCAGCCAGCAAACAGGCACACAATGTCCAGTAGCCAGGCATCATCATATAGGACCAGGTCCCGAACAAGCTGCTCTAGCAAGCCCTCAATAAAAGGAAGGGCTGCTCTTGCCCGTGCAGAAGCTGAGGCAGCAAAAGTAAGGTCATCCTTTGCCGCACAAGAGATGCAACTAAAGCTAAGGCAAGCAGATCAAGAAACAGAGATGGTATGCCTGCAAGCGTCACTGGAAGAGGAGAGAGCACGAATGGAAAAAGAGAGAGCCTGCTAGCAAGCATCAATGGAGAGGGAAAAAGTATGCCTGCAAGTGTCACTGGAAAAACTCGCCGCAGAGAAAGAAGTGTCAGCCTCAGTAGCCAAAGCAGAATTCCTAGAAGCCATAGAGTTCCCTGAATTAGAGAAACATAGCCAAGTACTTGGGCCAGATCTAGATTAACAGGATCCAGCATAGCGCGTCTCAGAATATGTCATTCAACATCCCAAGACAGAAGACAACTATAATCCAGTACATCAGCCAGCTTATACAGAGTGTCAAAGATCCCACTTTGAACCATAGTACCTCGAACAGGATGGTATATGACAAAATGATACTGACCACAACTACCACCCTACAGAAGGAAAGCTACAACCTTCGCTTTGACGTAAAGAGACAACCCTCGCATCAGAATGGTATTATACAGACTTCCACACGCGCAGCATAACAACAGCACACTGGGTAGTATTGGCGTTAACCTGGCTACCATGGACTTTGCTAAGTTCTTTGCTAAAGAGCTGGTTACCAAAGGACTTATAAAGTTCACCGATCGCCCCGAGAACTACAGGGCATGGCGAGCCTCCTTCCAGAACGCCGTAAGAGACTTACATCTTTCCTGTAGTGAGGAGTTAGATCTCTTGGTAAAGTGGCTCAGAAGTGAGTCTGCTGAACACACCAAAAGAATCAAAGACATTAACATAAACTATCCAAAGGCCTAAACATGGTGTGAGAAAGACTTGATCAGTGTTATGGGTCAATAGAAGCTATAGAAAATGCTTTGTATAAGAGAATTGATAATTTTCCCAGAATAGTGGATAGGGGTTACCAAAAGCTCAGGGAGCTCAGTGACTTACTAATAGAGGTACAGGTTGCTCAGGCAGAGGGAGATCTGCCATGGCTAGCATTCCTGGACACTGCCAAAGGTGTCAACCCGATTGTCCAAAAACTCCCTTATAACCTACAGGAGAAATGAATCACTCATGGTTCTCATTATAAAGAGGTTCATAATGTACCATTTCTACCCTTCGTTGACGTTGTTGATTGACAGGCAAGGATCAGAAATGATCCCAGTTTTGACTTTACATTGTTATGTCCCACACCAGTTGCCCTGGTGTCAAACTTCACAAAACACCAGTGGCAGTCCACAAAACCAATGTTACCTCCATAGGTTCTTCTTATAAGCAGTTTAAGTCTCCTCAAGAAGGGAACAAACCCGAAGATCTTACCAAACAATGGCCACTGCACAAGAAACCACATTCTCTACTGAAATGCAGAGCCTTCAGGGAGAAGTCTTTAGAGAACCGCAAAGAATTCCTCAAAGAAAACAACATCTGCTTCAGGTGCTGCGCTACAACATCGCACTTCGCCAGGAACTGTAAGGTCAGTTTAACATGCACATAATGTGTAGGTACCGTTGAGACGGCGGGGAGGAAGGCAACTGGATACAAGGTAGAGTCCTTAGATGGTCAGACCTGCTTGTCCTTGCCAACCATACTGGAGTGCAATCACATTCCTGACAACCAGTCTGAGATACCTACACCAGAGGTAGCGTCATATCACACCCACCTGAACTATATAGCTCACCTGATACTGGAACTGGACCCAGAAGCCCCGATAGTCTTACTCCTTGGAAGAGACATACTACGAGTTCACAAGGTTAGAGGACAGATTAACGGTCCCCAAAACACTCCATATGCCCAGAGACTTCACCTAGGATGGGTCATCATAGGAGATGTCTGTATAGGAGGAGCACACAAGCCAACCTCAGTCAACAGTATGCTCACCAACACACTTGAAAACGGACGTCCTTGCCTATTTCAGCCATGTCACAATAGTTTCCTGATAAAAGAATTGCCACACAGCGCTCCTATGCCTTGTCCTTTCGCAGATTCCTCCTGTGAAGATCATGCCTGTGATGGTGAGCAAGATCACTTAGGGTGCACAGTTTTCCACAGGACAAGAGAAAACAACAGGGTCGCAATGTCCGTAGAAAACAGGCTGTTCTTGGATATCATGGATCAAGGAATAGTAAAAGACAAGTCAAAAAGCTGGGTCGCACCTTTACCATTTAAACCCCAGAGACGACGCTTCCCTAACAACAAATAACTTGTCTACAGTCGATTTATCTCCCTCAAACACAAACTTCAGAGGACACCAGAGACAAAAGAACATCTCTTTACCTTCATGGAAAGGATATTCCAGAACAACCATGCAGATATGGCACCCGCGCTCCGAGACTCCGAGGAGTGTTAGTACTTACCCATATTTGGCGTTTATCATCCTAAGAAACCAGGGCAGATAAGAATAGTAGTCGACTTGAGCGCCAGGTACGAAGGCGTCTCGCTAAACGATGTCTTACTGTCTGGTCTAGACTTCAAAAACAGACTTCTGGAGGTACTTCTACGCTTCCGCAGAAATTACGTAGCATTTATGGCTGGCATACAATAGAAGTTTCCTCGTCTAGGAAAAACATAGAAACTACTTGAGTTTCTTCTGGTACCGCAACAACGACCCTAATGAAGACATTGTAGAATACTGAGTGAGAGTGGACATCTTCAGGAACAGTCCTTCCCCTGTGTCTTAGAAATTTTCAGCTGCGAAGCGAATCCGAATATTAGATGATTTGCTTTGGCCTTGTACGCATTCACTACGTAGTTGTCCTATAAGTTATACGCTATTGCTACGTATAAGTTACTTTATACGCTGTTGCGTACGAATTCAATTCATTCGCGAACTTTTACTGTTAGTTCGTTTATCATGTGCAAAAGCCCGGGAATAAAGCGGTCACCTGACCTAGTGGGCTTGCTCTGATTGGCTCAGGCTCGGTAAGCCAGTGACGCATCACTTCTGCTGCGACTGCTGAGACGAGCAGAAGCACTGTGTGTGAAGTTCTGAGACTCTGAGACCTGTTTTGTGAAAATTGGGGTGTAATTGCTCTGGGAATCCATATTACACATCAGGGATACTGCAGGGCCAGTGCAGGGCTAGTAATTAATCAGGCAGGGAGAGAGAAAGACAAAGACCAGCTGCAGGGCCACAGAGTGAATTGAAAAATGTCTGGAATGGATAATCAAAAGGGGTCCAGTTCCAGCCAGACCTCGAGCTCTAAAAAAAAGGAGAAGGTGGCACAGGGCGGCAGTGCCAAAGGACCTGTAGCCGGAGCTTCTACTAGTAGTATTCGCAATACTCACCCTGCCGTATCTCTGTGCGGATCTCATTAAGCCGCTCTGGGCACTTGAACTTCAGATCGGACCATTTCCGCTGGAACTGGCCTGAGGTCCGCACGGTGTCGAAACAATGGCGCAAGCCTCGGATCACCTGCTGGATCAACTCCTTTTTATGCTTGTTCGGGTGGCGGTGTGTGCCATCGTAATCCTGCCAGTCCATCAGCCGGATCATGTATTTCAGCTCTGCAGAGCTAAATGCTGATGATCGCCTTGATGCCATTTGTAAAACTTCGCTCCTGCCTCTGAGGAGTGCACGCCGCGGCCTCTCAACTCGTGCGTGCGTGCCTGCGTATTACGTAATTGCTAGACAATAGTATGCTGAGGATTCGTACGCAATTTGTACGCTCATGCTTACGTGTTCAAAGAGGTTGCATACCTTTTTTACCTGAACGTTCGTTATTAGTGCGCGAATGTTCGCTAAAAGCCATATAATTACGTATATTTTGTAACAAATCTATTTTCGCTCCTCTCCAATACTTATATATGTATTAATTGTATTCTTGTAGTTTTCCCATACAGACAATCCTGTTAACCAATAAACAAGTTAGATTACAAAGAACAGTTCTCTCATTTGGAAGACAGGAATGGTTTATACTGAATGTCAGACTGCACACTGTGTGAACGTGTAAGAAGACAGAGCAGTATCTACAATCCTCTTGGATTCATAGCACCAATTACCATTCATGGTAAGATATTGCTGAGACAGTTCTGCAGAGAATCTAGACTGGGAATCACAGCAAAAGTGGGAGGCATGGAAGAAGTCTTTGAAAGTGTTGGAGCAACTTCGAGTACCACATTGCTATGTTCCCAGTTCCCTTATGGCTGCTGTCAGAAAGGATGTCTTCTCGGATGCATCCATTAAGGCCATAGCTGCAGTAGCCTACCTGAGGGTGTCTAAAGTTAACTGCAAGCCACATTGTGGATTTCTCTTGGGGAAGGCCAAACTATCCCCAAAACCTGCAGACTCTGTCCCAAGGCTTGAATTTTGTGCAGCCGTAGAAATCTCTGAAGTCATAAGAGATGAGACAAATGCTACTATTGATTCATTTACACTCTACACCGATAGTAAAGTTATACTTGGTTACATATACAACCAGATGAGAGTTTCACATATACATTATCAAAAGCATTGAAAGCATCAGAAGCTTCTCCACCATTGGACAGTGGCATTACATCTCCACCGACCTCAATCCAGCTGACCACAGAACAAGGTCTACTCCAGTTTCAGGCCTCATTGATCACATGTGGTTGTCAACCTCAAGTTTCTTGTTTCAGGACCCTTGCTCATTACCTGCTGATGCCAGATGGTGGAATCTGAGTCTGACCAAGAAATCAGACCTACAAACTGTACGTCATATACTACAGTGATCCCTAAATTGGGGCTCAAGACACACAGCTTCAAGCGTTTCTCAAAATGGACATCTCTTGTATGAGCTATGGCTCATCTAATCCGTATTGCTCAATCCTTTGGAATGGACACGTCTTCAGGCACCCATGGTTGGCACTAGGGATGAGCGAACTTTTGAAAAGTTCGCTTCGCTTCGGCGAACTTTCTTGAATTTCGGATTCGTATGAACCGAACCTAAAACGAACCTTGCTATAACGGCTGAATAATTGCTTCTACAATAATGGGAGTCAGATAGGGTATAGTTTCGTTTACTTGCAGTTGCTATTACAATGAAAAAAGTGGAAAAAATCCAAGTGACTTCAACAATGGCGACGCAAAATATACGCATATTTGAGAATTTACACTAATGCGTACGCTATTGCGAACATTCCCGCACAAATAACGAACATACAGTGTAATGTTGTCAAAGGTACGCTACTTAACTGAATATGTATGCATTAGCGTACGCATACACTGCGTCTGCGAACATTCCTACTCAAGTAACGAACATACAGTGTAGTGTTGTCAATTGTACGCTACTTAACTGAATATGTACGCATTAGCGTACATTCTCAATAAATATGCGTATATTTTGCGCCAACGTTATTTTAACCAGATTCGTTAAGAACTTTCTCAAAATTCGGTTCGGTGGCGAACCGAACTTTTGGGAAAATTCGTAACGAATCTGGTTCGTTACGGTTCGGTTCGCTCATCCCTAGTTGGCACATCTGTAAGGATCACCCTTCAGTTACAGATATGAAACTTGATAGAGACGTCATCATCCGGTGTGTACAGCAAGAAACTTACTATAAGGAAAATTTCGCCTGAAGGAGGAAGCCTACCATAAGAAACTTCTAGCCGCTTCGTACTTCAGACATTTATCATTGGATTACCCCAATCCGCAGATGGGTTTATTCCTTGGAACTTGTTGCCCGTCTGGACTACCTTCTTCTGAATCTGCTGTTCCAGAGTGTGACTATACTGTTATTATTATTTCATGTTTTTTTCAGTTTTTCTAGGTTCAGAGACTTATTTAGCACATCTTGTTCATATATATTACAGTGTAATCTAAAGATTTCAGGCAGCGAGTGTCATGTCTCATGGTTCATTATCGTTAATGTCATCTCTGTATTTCTGCATAAGTTTGTCCCTCTTGTCTCCCTGTATGTTACTAACTCTTGCCACTAGTAGTAGCCATTTTATGTTATCTTCAATGGTGTTCTGCTGCTCGACTGTGCCAAATGATCATCTTTTTTACCTACTCTTTTGGTGCATCACTACAAGATTTCAGCTTAGTATAAATTCATCTGGATTCTTCACACATGCCTGAGCAGTTGAGTTGATCGCTGTCTGATGAGAGTCTGAGGTAAGTACGCAGTTCAGTAAAGTCTGCCATTGTTACATGGAGCCATTGAGCATAACACTTATTGTCAGGATATTGAGTCAGAACACTAGTTGTGATTGTAAGCACTGTGGGGGTCATTTATGGACAGATATACGCCACTTTTGTGGCGTATATGTGGCATAGATTCTGTGGCAAGCCATGTCACGCATAGTCTAAAAAAGTGGGCATAGCATGGGCAGAGAAGGGAACAGACCAGTAGGCCCGTCTCATCATCATGTTTTATGTCTTGTTTCGGAAGTTGGCTTGCATTTAGAATTGGTGTTGGATCTGCCAAAGTTAGGTAGAGGCTGGCTCCTCCCCTCTGTTTCCCCTGTAGCTATGCTCCTGCTGCCACCAGAGGTACGTGCCAATGCATTAGGTCTTTTAGCGCCAGGAATTACAACCTTCAGTGGTATCTTCCTCCCCACCATTGCTCAAAAGTATCAGCAGATTCCACCAATACCAATAGTCCACCTACCCGACTACTTTCAGTTCCACTGACTGATGGTCCTTCGCCAGTCTAAGATGGGTTCCTAAGGCAAATATCAACAAGGATTTGGTGTCCCAGAACTGCTACCGAATCCAGAACCAGCCCTGGTTGTGGTTTGGATGACCATGACCTAAAGTGAAGCGTGCTGGATGATGATGATAATAAAGGCTGGAATGGCTTTGAACTGTTGCCAATTAAGCCTCTGTATGTTGAAGTGGGAGAGAGCGAGGCACGGAGGGAGAAAACGTTGCCGTGCACCATAGATCGAGATTACCAAAGAAGATGACATATTTGGCTACTTACCTCCTCCTCGGTTTATGCCACGTCATATTTATTCCATAAGCCTTCACATCCCATCTTCATCCGAGCAAATATTATCGAGCTTGTGTGCTTTATTCTCAACGCACACAAAAAAAATTAAGTTATCAACGCCAGGTAAACAAACAGACGTCAAATATAATATGACCTCCGTCAGGAGAGCTCCACATATCCAACTTTGGCTTCGAAGGAGAAGAGAAATGGGATCCTACACCATCTGCTGGGTGGCTGCCATCCTCATCCTGGGGGCTCAAGCCAACTTACCCATCAACTGTAAGTGCCAAACACATCGTCTAGATAATAATTTAGTTGTTGCAAGAGATGCGGGAAAGATAAATATTGACAATTGCAATGTATGAGGAGAAGGAGGGAGAATTCTGCTGATATATCTCATATCTATCTATCTATCTATCTATCTATCTATCTATCTATCTATCTATCTATCTAACATCTATCTGTCTCCTATCTATCCATGTGATATCTATCTGTCTCCTATCTATCCATGTGATATCTATCTCATATATATCTATGTATCTATCCATGTTAAATCTATCTGTCTCCTATCTATCTATCTGTCATCTATCTACTTCATATCTATCCATCTGTTATCTATCTATCTATTAGAGATGAGCGAATCATAAAAATTTGCTTCGGCAAATAATCGACAAATTTATGGCAAGATTTGTTCTTAATACAAATTTATTCGGTCAAATTTGCGTTAAAAAATAATAATTGTTTTGCGAACATTCCTGCACAAATTACGAACATACAGTCTAAGCATTGTTAAAAGTAAGCTACTGAGCTGAATACATAAGCATTAGCGTAAAAAGTGCGTACGAATCCTTAGCATACTATTGACTCGCGATTGCATCATACGCACGCACAAGGCAGTCCATATGAGGTAGAAAAGTACTAGCTATCTGGCTAAGTGCATAATTTACTAAAAACACTGTACAATAAGTGCATAATAGGACACATTGCAGTACCCGAATAAGAATACAGACAATTGGCTAAAGTGCGTGAATGTTGCTGAACCTGTAAAAACATTATTGTTAAAATACAGCAAAGATATAATTATGCAAACATTTTAGTGCAATCAAATTCACATTTGCAAGCATAATAGGCTCAGATATATGTTTGAGTCTCTCCTCATGGCTGCTTGACATAAAACACTGGAACACATAGTCTAAAATTCAATTGTAATCCACGTGAGGTAATTTTGTAATCCAAACAGGTAACGTGTAAACCACATGGATAATATAAAATGGCAGCAAATAGAGAACCTTTTTGCAAAGGGGGCTCCCAAATAACCTGAGAAGAGAGGAAAAAGGAAAATAGGCACGCTTAGGTGCAACTGGGAATTTTCTGCAGAGTGGGGGGAGGGGGTCCTGACAAGCCATGTCCATCTGGGTGAGAGTCAAACAGGGGGCAAAAAACCCAGATAAACTAAAAACAAGTGCCAACTAGCTCTTACCTATCAGGTGCAGTCCATGTTGTGGCTCTTATAGGTCCAGACCATGAGGTGTCCTTTAAATCAGCCAGACAGAAACAGCCAGTTGTAGAAGGGTTCCTCAGATGAGGGACCTGATGTCCTCCTCGCTAGAACTGCTGCTGGAGGACATAAGAGGATGCTACTGCCTCCTGTAGGCCAAGCTGGCTGCCGTGGTTGAGCTCCACTGCCCTCTGCTGCGAGAATTTGGACTTGACCGGGTGGTGGTCACACTGATGAGCGCTGTAGCCACTTGTGCCTTCACTTTTCCGGATACTCCTGCTGGGACAGCAGGGGTAAGGACTTCTGGCTGCAGCGGTTTAGGCAAGGCTGCACCCAAGGAAGAACCACCAGCTCCCCTGCCTGCTGCAGCTGGCCCAGGTGAAAGGACTGTGGTGGTGGTGGCAATCCAGGGATCAGAGGCTCCGGCTGTGGCTTCTCCCTGAAACGGAGGCTGCAATCTGGTGACTCTTGTAGGCAGAACATGCGTCCTGTGGCTGCTGGTTCCTCCATCCAAACTTCTAGTCGTGATGCAGGTACCAGGGGCTTAGACAATAACGTAACCCCGGTAGCAAAGGGGCCTTTCGGGGATGCCATGGGGGTATATTCTACCTGATGCCCCTCGTATAGGCTGTGATGGGCTTGGGGCAGGTACGGCTGTTTTACAGACCTGCGGCCCACAAAGTACTCTTTGCCGTCCTCGTCATCCGCCAGGAAGACACAGCCTTGCTCGACTAAAAACGGTTCCTTTACGCCGTTCCAGTGTCGGGTGTCCCAGCCTCGGATGGTCCAGCACTTGAATGACCCAGTCCTCCACCGCATTCTTGTAGTCCCATAGGGTCTGGGCGTGGGCCGTCATTGATGCAGGCACAATGGGATTCTGCTGCATGGAAGGTGTTGTTGTTGTTCTCGTTCTGGGCAGTGTACGCTCCAGCCGCCTCCGCCACACCAGCCGGCACAGCGAACACCAAGTCAGGAGCCACTGGGATTCTCTTGGCCAATTGTGACACTGTGATCTCCTCTGAACTGGACGGTGGGTCGTGGTACTTGCTACCAAACACCATCTCTCCCCACTTTGGTCGCAGTTGTTTCGCCATGCTGTGGTATCCTGTTCACCGCTGGCTTGAACTGGAGAGGAGAGCGGAGTAATGAGGGAGGAGTCTTCACTCCCTATACGTGCAAATAGATAGTTCCCGGTGAGCCAGGCTGGTTTTTCCTGCTTCTGAGGGGGGCGTATCATCACTTTCCCGCTCTTGAGGGGGTGTATCGTCATTTTCCTGCTTCTGAGGGCCAAGGGGCAAGAAGAATGCGTATGTAGCGTTAGTGTTCAAAATTTTTCCCGAATCGTACGAAGCGAATCTGAATAAATCCGGATTTCCCTTCGGAGTAGGAAAAAAGGAGGATTCATAACCAATCTACGAAGTGGCTAATAGATTTGTTCATCTCTACTATCTATCCATCTATCTCATATCTATCTATCTGTCATCTATCTATGTCATATCTATTATCTATCTACAGGGGCGCAGCTACAGGCTCATGGACCCTGGTGCAAGAGTTCAGCTTGGGCCCCCCTTCCCTTAGTGCTCTGTGTGTCATCTTATGCTGCACAAGGGTCTTTGGGCCCCCTCAGGCTCCTGGGCCCGGTAGCGACTGCTACCTCTGCACTTCCTAATGCTACGTCCCTGTCTATCTATCTATCTATCTATCTATCTATCTATCTATCTATCTATCTATCTACCTACTTCATATTTATCTCTTTATCCATTCATCCATCCATCCATATCTATCTACTTCATTTCTCCTAAGGTTGCAGATTGCCTCTGATCTCTGGGGGTTTCCAGCAGTGCAGCACCCTGTGCTCAGCTTATTTTGGGTGGGCTCTTCTTAAAAAAGAAAATAAAAAGAGGGCAGACAAGATCATAGTAAAGGAATAGAGATGAGCGAGGGATGTCATATTACCACTGTATAAAGCATTAGTACGACCTCATCTGGAATATGCTGTTCAGTTCTGGGCTCCGGTTTATAGGAAGGATGTCCTGGAGCTGGAAAGGGTGCAGAGACGGGCAACTAAACTGATAAGGGGCATAGAGCATCTTAGCTATGAAGAAAGATTGAAGGAGTTAAACTTGTTTAGTCTTGAGAAGAGACATATAAGGGGGGACATGATCAACCTGTATAAGTATGTAAATGGCCCATACAAAAAATATGGTGAAAAACTGTTCCAGGTAAAATCCCCTCAAAAGACAAGGGGGCACTGCCTCCGCCTGGAGAAGCAAAGGTTCAGACTCCAGGGGCGACAAGCCTTCTTTACTATAAGAACTGTGAATCTGTGGAACAGTCTACCGCAGGAGCTGGTCACAGCAAAGACAGCTGAGGGCTTCAAAACAGGCTTAGATAAATTCTTAGAGAAAAAGAAGGTCACCACATATTAAGAAATGTAGAGTCATGTCTTAAACGGGTTTTCCCATCTCACACATGTAGTTTGTATAGTTAGATATAGCCATACCAATATTATTACTAATAGAATGTATTTATATATAATGTACAGTTTAGAAGATTTTCCTATTTGTATATCCATTGTCCCACACACATCAGTCAGGCCGTTGCCCCTGGTTACGACCACCGCGGCCATGTAGTAGTGGTAGCCGGCTTGCTCTTGTTCAAACCCGCTCTGAGGTAACTGCTGTATTGTGAACGCACATTACATGAACATGCGGAGACACATCTTAGGGTTGTAGCATTTTTGTCTGGGCTTCCAAAACGCAGAGAAACGGATCCTGTTCCAAGATCAATTCATCTCTATGGAGCAGGATCCGTTTATAAAGTTTATAAAGTCTGCATTTTGGACGGATCCTGACCATTGTGTTATGGACTGGAAGCGTGCAAAACGCAGATGTGAAAGTACCCTAAGATGTGTCTCCGCATGTTCATGTAATGTGCGTTCACAATACAGCAGTTACCTCAGAGCGGGTTTGAAAAGGAGCAAGCCGGCCACCACTACTACATGGCCGCGGTGGTCGTAACCAGGGGCAACGGCCTGACTGATGTGTGTGGGACAATGAATAAACAAATAGGCAAATCTTCTAAACGGTACATTTTATATAAATACATTATAATACTGGTATGGCTATATCTAACTGTACAAACTACATATGTGAGATGGAAATACCCCTTTAAGGTTACCCGTCCCCCTCCCCTTCATCACTCCTACCCCCTCCCTTGGTTGAAACCGTATTAAGTATGTAACTATGTAACTATGTATTCGCTGCTTTGTAGATTCGAATTGCAATTTTCCACTCCGAAGCGAATCCGTATTTTTTCAGATTCGCTCCTTTCGATTGGAAAATGTTCTTAAAGCTTTGTACGCATTCGCTACGTACTTGTCTGATGAATTGTACGCTAATGCTACGTGTAAGTTACTTTATACACTGATGCATACAAATTCAGTTAATTAGCAAACTTTTACTGTAAATTTGTTATTCTTGCGGAAAATAGGCGGCAAAAAGCCCGGGAAGAATGCAATCACCTGACCTAGTGGGCAGGGCTTGCTCTGATTGGCTCATAGGCTCGGTAAGCCAGTGACATCAGTTGTGCTGCGACTGCTGAGACGAGCAGAAGCACTGTGTGTGAAGTTCTGAAGTTTCTGAACTGAATTGTGGTGTAATTGTTCTGGGCATCCATAATACATATCAGGGCCAGTGCAGGGCAAGTGTAGGTCTATTAAGTAATCAGGCAGGGAGAGAGACAAAGACCAGCTGCAGGACCACAGAGTCAAGTGAAAATCTGGCATGGAAAAGCAAAAAAGGTCCAGTTCCAGCCAGACCTTGAGCTCCAAAAAAAAGGAGAAGGTGGCACAGGGCAACAGCGCCAAAGAACCTGTAACCGGAGCTTCTACTTGTAGTATTCGCCATACTTGGCCGGTGTTCCACCAGGCTAACCCACCAAGGTGCAAAACTGTAGTGGAGGAGAAAGTGGATGAGGTAGTGGAGTGGATGGCACGCTCATCTCAGTCTCAGCCGGATGATCTGCTGTCATCTGCTGATACAGTATCCATATGTAGCCAGGAGTCAGACTCAGAGCGTTCCTCCTGCTCCACCATTCCACTCCAGCAAAGCCCAGCGTCGTGCGTGTCTGCGTATTACACAATTGCTTGACAATAGTGCGCTGAGGATTCGTACGCAATTTGTACGCTCATGCGTACGTGTTCACATAAGTAGCGTACCTTTAACAACTGTACGTTCGTTATTAGTGCGCGAATGTTCGCAGAACAATACATAATAACTTATGATTTGTACGCAGCTTCGTATGAAGTACGAATCTTTTGAAAAATTCGACGAAAATTCGGCGAAACAAATTTTGGATGATTCGCTCATCTCTATAAAAGAAGGTGGCGGGGCTGTGACAACATGTCAGACCGCCAGGCTCACCGGCTGTGGAGATCTCTCCTGGGAGATACCAGGTCTTAGGAGAAGACGAGGAGGCCTCCAGCCACAATGTCCAGGAAGCCGATGAGGAAGATGTTCCTGAGGAGAAAGACATTGAGGTGTCTGTGTCCACCAAGAGGTGGGGCTCTAAAGGACATAGTAGTGAAAAACGGAAAAAAATGAAGAAACCTTGGTGACCTGAATGCGCCTGAAGATCTGCACCCTCAATGTGAACAGTCTGAAGACCAAGGCGAGGCGTCAAACAATTTATCAGCTGGATTGTTGGACGAGAATTAGGACATTTACATGTTACAGGAGACCAGACCGCAGAACAACTTGGAGGTCTCCTCATCAAAGAAAGACTGGATGCATGGGGCATCATTTTGGTCTTTTGCGCTGGACAGATATGATGGGGTGGGGGTCCTATTTAAGAACTGGGATATAAAAGTGGAACGGGTGGTGAAGATTTGTGCAGGGAGATGTTTGTTGCTGGATTTTATATTTGATAATGTTAGTTATAGAGCCATTAACGTTTACGTGCAGCAATCGCGTGAAGAGCGGCGGGATGTCATCAATGCAGTGAGTGTATATCACCTATGGGGGGCGCGCTGCTGTCTGGCAATACACCGGGAACAGCTGTCTGTAAGTGCAGTGATTGGGAACATCTTGAACTTTTTGAGGGGTGTTTACCAGAAAGACCAAATATCCAACCCTGCAAATGTGATGTGGAGGAAGGTTCACACCTCAGCTCTGGAATGAATAGGACACTGGGATTTGTATGAGGCGTTATTTAAGAACCGCACTGTAATTTGTAACTGCTGTAAATATGAAAACTGTCTGTAAATAATTTGTTGTTGGTTTTTTAATAAAAAGATTGACAACATGTCAGACGTACTCAAGTGCCAAGTCTGTGCTGATATTGGCTTCCTGTAAGTTTCACAGACAGTGTAAAAAATTCTTTAAAAATCATTGATGTACACAGATGTAGTAGAGCAGAGTTTGTCGTTTAGCTCTTCAGCATCTCTCTACATCATTTCTGCATTATGTTAATTAATTGAGTTTTCCAGGATTTTACTTTATCAGTATCTGATCGTTGGGAGTCCGACACCCGGGACCCCCGCCGATAAGCTGTTTGAGAAGCTCACCAAGCACAGCACCATATATTGTACAGAGGCTGTGCTTGGTATTGTGCTCAGCTCCATTCACTTGAATGGGACTGAGCCGCTCCTAGGCCATGTGACCGATAAATGTGACGTCACTGGCCTAGGAAAAGCTGAGAGAAGGCCTCAGCGCTCACAGGGGTGCCAGTGCCTTCTCAAACAGCTGATCGGTCATCAGTAGTTAAATGCTGGAAAACCCCTTTAAGATAATCCAGTAGATTTACATTCGGTCCCATGTAAGGCCCCTTTCACATGAGCAAGTGCAGATGCAATGCGTTTTTCACTGATGGTTGCTAAGAGATGTTGTTTGTAAACCTTCAGTTTTTTATCACACACGTGAAAAACGCATCAAAACGCATCGCACCCGCGCAAAAAAAACTGAACAACAGAACGCAGACAAAACTGACTGAACTTGCTTGGAAAATGGTGCGAGTTTCCCTGAACGCACCCGGACCTAATCTGTACCATTCATGTGAAAGAGGCCTAAGGCTTCTTTCACACTAGCCTTAGGCTGTTCCGGCAGGGTGCTGCAGTATTTCTCCGGCCACCTCTCCGCATGTTTGCTACTGTGAAAGAAGCCTAAAACCGCAGGTCACTTTAGAGAAGTGCATTGTACCACATGACACAATGTCAGGTCTGCTACATCTGCTCTGCGGGTTAGTATACCTATATAAATTATAAAGAATAAAAATATCTAAAATTAGGCTCAATGTGAACTAATAGATCTGATCAGTTCTTCATTTTATCTGCTTCTACACAGACAAGTGCGGGGTGCAGCCCAAGTCCAGAGACGAATGTGGATATCATGGAATTACAGCAGAAGAGTGCGGAAAGAAGGGATGCTGCTTCGACAACTCAGTGGCTGATGCCATCTGGTGTTTTAATCCATGGAAATTTGAAGGTGAACTTTAATAAAATAATATCTATCTATCTATCTATCTATCTATCTTAGTCCAAAGTTGCACATGATAATTGTATAAGGAATCAATAATTGTAGGTCCCTGCAGCCAACACTAGGGGGTGCTCACTGCCTATAGAATTATACAGCCAGCATGAACGTCAATGAGAGATATAAAACTGTATGCAGAGAGCTCCATCTAGTGGCGGCTGCAGGTAACCGCTATAATACTGTTTAGACAAGCAGGATACACAGACCAGCAGCGCCCGACTCCATCCCAGCTCTGGTCACATAGCAGGCAGGGTTCCCCCTCAGTAGTTGCGCCATCGATGCAGGGCTATGACCATGTACTCAGGTTATGTTTTCTCACATTGCAGCCACAAAATGTAATTCAACCGAATCCAAAGCCAGAGTAAACTGCGGATATCCAGGAATCACCGAGGAGGTTTGCACAAGCAGAGGATGCTGTTTTGACTCCGTCATTCCCCAAGTTGTATGGTGCTACCAGCCCGAAATACAAGCAGGTAATGCCAGACAGAAGAACTACCACTTAAAGGGGCAGTAAACCTAAAGGAAGGGTGAAGGAGGCAAAACTCTCACCACTCGGGTAAATGTGTAGAAAAAACTGTGTCAGAAAACAAAAGGAATTATAGCCGAAGGGTGGTACTTAAAGGGGTTGTCCGAGCTACAGTACAGGGGGTGATGACCTATCGTCAGGATGGTTCAGTATCTGTAGCCCAGACAACCCCTTTAATGCTCTTAATCTCCTACTTCAGATAGTGTGTGTTTTTTAGACTGGACTACTTCAGGTTGCCGAGCGACCATTTGGTTCCTGTCTGGGTGACCACTATGTAGGTAGAAATGGCTATGTAGACCGGACTACTTCGGGTTTCCTAGCAACCACTTTGTTCATATCTCGGTGACCACTATGTAGGTACACGCGGCTCTGTAGACTGAAGTGGCCACAGGAAAAAATTCCTAGAATGTTTTTATGGAAATCCCTGTAATTGTGAGAGCATTTTATTTCCCATTCCAGTGGAATATGACTGTGGTGCCATTGTACCAATGAAAAGAGTGAACTGCGGACCCCCCGGTGTGACCCCCGACCAGTGCAGGGAAAATGGATGCTGCTTCGACAACAGTGTGGCCGGAGTGCCCTGGTGCTTCAAGCCTGAGGTTAAGAAAGGTACGCGCTCCTCAAAGGCTTTACACTACTTAGTAGACGTGACCGTAATATCCTAATGAGGGGGATGCTTTTATCGTCTAGAAAGAGCGCCCCACCCGTCCATGATTGCGTGTGGTATTGCAGCTCTGCTTTATAGCATTGAGTTGGGCTGAGCCGCAATACCTTACGCATCCTATAGACAGGGGTGGCGCTGTTTTTGGAAGAAAGCGGCCATGTTTTTCTAATCCTATGCTGCCCCTTCACGATATTTGTACATGTGCGGCAGATGCCAATTCTTTAAAGATCGCGTAGATTACAAAATTGCTGCCTCTTCCTTTTGTCACCTATCTGGTCAAGGGACTACAAACCCCAGCAAGTCATATGTGATATGATATCTGTACACTCTTGTAGAGACCATCCAGTGCGCTGTGTTACCTAAACTGAGAGTCAACTGCGGACCCAGAGGCATCGACATGGACCAGTGCTACCAGAAGGGATGCTGCTTCGACTCCAGCGATCCTGACGCCCCCTGGTGTTTCTACCCTGACATTACAGATGGTAATGCACTTACAATGTTCTATACGGGGAATGTGATAAGAAGGGTATAGGAAAGTATTTGCGGATGATGGGAGTTGATTTCTAGCTGATGGGGGCAGTGGAGTAAAGCTGCAGAGACGTTTCAGATTATAATTTTCCTTTCTCTCTTATTTTCAGTCACCGTCATTGAATGAGAGGACTCCCGACTGTCACCGCTGCCCCTGCTACACGTCCTGGATTCCACCTCCATTGATTATCAGCAGTGCCTTGTGTATCTCTCATAACCAATAAACATTCGGACAGCATTGCTGTTTCCGTTAATTTATTGTTCCCATTGGTAAAAAATAACGTGCGCAGCAGGGCTGTGTTTGTCAGATTTAGCAGCGCTGGTATGGCGTTTGCCATAAGATATGGTGATAACACAATGGGGGTCTGATGAAAACTGGAGTGGGGTCTCATCTTGGGTCTGATTTGAGATCTGATAAGGATTGGGGGCCTGATCTGAGTTCTGGGGTTCTGATCTGAAGTAGATTGGAGTATGATTTGGGGGTCTGATGAAGATGGGGGTGCGATCTGAGTTCTGGTCTGGGGTCTGATGAATATTGGGATCTGAGGAAGAATATTTATTATTTATTTTACACTCTTATATAGCTCTGACATTCCGGGGGAACATTCTGCAGTGCTTTACAGATATTAGCATCAGGCTGTCTCCAGTGGGGCTCACAATCTAAGTTCCCTATCAGTACAGTATTCCTTGGAGTGTGGGAGGAAACCGGAGAACCCAGAGGAAACCCACGTAAACACAGGGAGAACAAACGAAGACTGGAGGTCTGATCTGAGGCCTGATGGAAAATATTCATTTTCTTATTGTTCCTCCTCTAAAACCTAGGTGCGTCTTATAGAGCAAAAAATGTGGAACTTTTTTTTTCATGTTCGTAATAGTGGATCAGGTGCTTCATACATATGGCTCTCATTCTGAACACCATATTTCTCAATGTATTTGCACCACACGACAGATATAAATACACGGATAAATCTCCCCATACAGATCTGTGTCTGACCTATACAATGTATAATAGATCTGTCTTCCTGAAGCCACCACTAGGGGGAGCTCAGTGAGTAGGAATTTATATGGTTACCATTGCTCCCTTTAGTGTCAGCTGCATAAAAATGCAGTGTTTCATGTCGGGAATAAAAAAAGGAATTCATTATAGCCTCCACCCCCAGGCCCTGTGAGTCTCTTGGTCTGCCCCCATAGAACATGCACCACTTGTAGTGGCTTATCTCCTGCCAGAACAAAAGGCTCAGGCATTGTAATTCAACTTGTGTACAATCTTTGCACTGCCCCCACACTGGAGAAATGCTAGCGCAATATGGCAGCACGTAATTCTATTAGACAGTATCCAGGCAATTCTAGATTGTTTCCTGGCAATTGCTGAGTGGCAGCTGGTGACTACCCCGGAACTCTGTTAGAAGTAAAAAAAAAGGCCCCAAAGGTAAGCAACATTTTTTGGAAATATATTTGCTCACTGCCTTGTGTCCTAAGCCTTCTAGGATGTTTTTAAAAGCAGTATTCCTTATAACTAGAGATAAGTGAATCGAAGTGGAATTCAATCTGAATTTCAGGAAAAATTTGATTCATCCCAAAGTCGAATTTCCTCGCGCTTCGTGATTTTTTTCTAAAATGGCTGCTGCACATGTTACAAAGTGAAAGTAAGAACCCCAGGAATGAGGGATCAACCATAATGCCATGCAGACAGCCAATCAGCAGCCAGCCAGCCCCTGTGATGTCACAGCCCTATAAAGAGTCTCCTTATGCCCGGTCTCCGGCATTTTCTAGGGAACTTAATGCAGGGAGAGACTTTACAGGCACTAGGGACAGTGATCAGAAAAGACTATTAAAAAAAAAAAGAACGATTGAGAAGTTCACGGAAAGATTATTCATAGTATATAGAAAGGATAGGGAGGCTTTATCCACACTGTAGGGAGAGAGCAGGGGCCAATAGGGGAGTGTAAAGCCTGGGTAATAGGAGTGATTACTGTTACACCTTGCTGTACTAATTGGGGTTACTACAAGTGATCTATTAGTATAGATTTTAGGTTGTTTTAAATAGTAATTGCAGTAATCCTAGCATCTGTAATTAGGTTGAAAGTGCAGTCTGATACAACCAGTTGAGGTGTGTTAATTTTAAATATATATAAATACTTCCATTCATCCTTGCTTCTGGGGTGAAATTGCAGTCTGATGCTTTTGTTCTTTTCTCCTTGCAATTTCTTTCATTTTACATTATGTCAGACAGACAGGTGACAGGCCCTTCTAAGGGAACAGGCAGTTCTGGAGAAAGCAGAAGAAAGGGGGGTAGGGGGTGGCAGCAGTAGTCGCAGCTACAGGCCTGAGCTGCTAGTGTCATCTAGCGGTCGTGTCTTGACCAGCAACCCAGCAGTGCTTGAATGGTTGACTCGGTCTTCTACTTCATTGCAAGTGACATCAGACTTACGAAGTCAGGAGTCGGAGTATTCCTTTGACACGACCCTTAGTTGGCATGGCCCGGGAACAAGCTCTGTGCCCCCACAGAGGGTGGCAGCTTGCTTGAGGCAGTGGATGAGCCAGCAGGGTGGTAGCATGGCCATGTGTCAGCAGGGTGGCAGCAATGGGAGGTTGGGAGCTAAACGTGCGGCAGCGGTAGCAGGCAGTCAGCACAGAGTGTTGGGGGGTAGATGCCATACTCTGTGTTGTGGTAATTTTTCATAAAGCCGCCAGAGGAGGTAAACGTGGCCATTTGCAGAATTCGTGGGCAGAAGGTGAAGCGTGGCCAGGGTGACAATGTTGGCACTATGGCCCTGTGTCAACACATGCAGCGTCACCATAAAGTGGCGTGGGAAAACCATGGTTCTAATGTAGTAGTACAGCCTGGGGCAGCAACCGCTGCATCACCCAGTGGCCCGCATCCCTTTTCCGCAAGTCAAGGCTCCACCATCTCGGCAGAAGTGAGCTGTGTTTCCTTCCCATCATCTACTGGTATGGATGCTCTTCCACCTCCTACTTCCCGTCAGTTATTTTGTCAGCAATCGATCCCAGAGGTGACTGCAAATAAACAACAGTATGAGTGCACTCATCCAATGGCGTAGAAGCTGAACGTGCTCCTGGCCAAGTTGCTGGTGCTACAGTCCCTCCCTTTCCATGTGGCGGACTCTGCACCTTACAGAGAACTGATTGCTTGTGCCAAGCCAAGGTGGAGAGTCCCAAGCTGTCATTACTTCTCCGAAAAGGCAGTACCAGCACTGCACACGTATGTTGAACAGAAGGTGGGCCAGTCCTTGAGCCTGTAAGTGTCTGCCAAAGTTCATGGCAGTGCCGACATGTGGAGCTGTAACTACAGTCAAGGACAATATATGTCCTTTACAGCCCACTGGGTAAATGTGGTTTCTGCCCAGCCACACCAGCAACTTGGCCAGGTGACGGCACTGCTGCCTCCACAGTCTCAACTTGTGGATCCTGCACCAATGTTCTCTGCTGCCTCCTCATCGTCCACCTTGTCCTCATTCGGAGTGCTCCTCCAGCATACCACATATGCAGGGCACAGCGGTGCAACACTGTTATGCGCCTAGTTTGCTTTGGCAAACAAAGTCAAACAGGGGAGGAACTTCTCCGTGTCCTCCATCAAGAAATTGAATCCTGGCTTTCTCCTCACCAACCATGGTCACAGACAACAGGAAGAGCATTGAGTCGGCACTGTATCAAGGACAGCTGAGCCATGTGCCCTGCATGGCGCATGTGGTTAATCTGGTTGTAAAGCAGTTCCTGAAGTCTTCCACCCATCTGCAAGACATCCTGAACGTGACCAGGAAACTGTGCATGCACTTCAGCCACTCTTACACTGCAAAGCACACCCTTCTTGAGCTGCAGAATGGCATTCCCCAACATCAGCTGATATGCGATGTTTCCACCCGTTGGAACTCCACCCTCCAAATGTTGGACCCACTATATGAGCAGAGGAAGGCCATAAACAATTTCTTGATGATGCAGGTGGACAGGAGAACTTCCCCGTCACCAGGACTATGGGATGAACAATGTCAATCCACTGCTTCATCTCATGGCCACCTGAGCCCCAGGGGAGGGGGGGGGCTGGCTAAACTGGGAGAAGGACATTCACACAAGCAATGTATACAGAAATGGGTGATTTTTCTGCACGAGAGGAGGAGCAGGATGAGGTAGAGGGCGACAAGGAAGACCAGACAGATTACCCAAGACACAGTGGCAGTATGCAATGGAGTTGGAGGCAGGGAGTCCCTCCAGGTCCCTTGCGCAAATGGCCTGATGTATGCTCGATTGCTTGCGTAGTGACTGCCGAATTGTCACACAATGACTATTGGTTCTCCACCATGTTAGACCCTCACTACTGGTCCAAAATGGGGGCCTTTTTTACACCCACTGAGAGGGATGATGAATTGAACTACTATCGAGATATCCTATATAGTCAGTTGGACGCTGCCTACGTGCGCCATCACCCATCCTCACAAAGGTCTGACCGGGGGGGGCCTCTGTGCTCACGTTCCACTGCCATGGCAGCAGTACCAGCTCCATCAGCTGCAATTTAAGTCTAGAGTCTCTGATGAGCACTTTTCTTGACCTGCCTAGTGAAGAAACCACCCAACAGCAGCAGCAAGACATGGAGCAGAACCTGAACCAGCAGGTTGTGGCATACTTGGACTGCACCCTGCCATCCCATATGGAAGATCCCCTGGACTACTGGACAGTCGAACTTGATTTTGGGCCGCAACTATGACTAGGCCACTGTGTTGACTCCTCATGCTGTTGCCACCTCACCACTCTGTGACTGGGCCACTGTGCTGACTTCTCATGCTGTTGCCACCTCACCACTCTGTGACTGGGCCACCTCACCACTCTGTCACTGGGCCACAGTGTTGACTCCTCATGCTGTAGCCACTTTACCACTGTTTCACTGGGCCACTGTGCTGACTCCTTATGCTGTTACCACTTCACCACTCTGGACTACTGGGCAGCCAAACTTGATTTTGGGCCACAACTATGACTGGGCCATGGTGTTGACTCTTCATGCTGTTGCCATGTATCGTGAGATTTTGAATGCTAACCTCCTTTCATCAGCAAGGGCATTGAAGATGAAACGTGGCTGGGTCTTTCAGCATGACAATGATCCCAAGCACACCGCCAGGACAACAAAGGAGTGGCTTCGTAAGAAGCATTTCAAGGTCCTGGAGTGGCCTAGCCAGTCTCCAGATCTCAACCCCATAGAAAACCTTTGGAGGGAGTTGAAAGTCCATGTTGCCCAGCAACAGCCACACAACATCACTGCTCTAGAGGAGATCTGCTTGGAGGAATGGGCCAACATAGCAGCAACAGTGTGTGCCAACCTTGTGAAGACTTACAGAAAACGTTTGACCAAAGTATTGAGATGAACTTTTGTTATTGACCAAATACTTATTTTCCACCATAATTTGCAAATAAATTCTTTAAAAATCAGACAATGTGATTTTCTGGATTTGTTTTCTCATTTTGTCTCTCATAGTTGAGGTCTACCTATGATGTCAATTACAGGCCGACCTCATCTTTTTAAGTGGGAGAACTTGCACAATTGGTGGCTGACTTTTTCCCCCCACTGTATAGGGTAAACTCCACGAGCAGTGTCCAGGTAACTGTGGCCAGGTAGGCGAGTGTCTGCTTTTTCCAGCTGGAATCCTACATCCACTCCACTTAAGCGGGAACTGTCTCTTTCACTTCTGCTAGCAGTTTGTCCTAGGACCTTTAACCTTGTCACGGCTGTAGTGTTTTCACATTTTTCTGCAGAGCTTCCATCTTGGCTCTTTTTGCTTCCTAAGTGAGCTTTTTTTGCGCAAATTTAGCCTGTATCCTGGTAGTCTCAGCCTCCGTGGGCGCTCTTATAAGCTGGTTAGTGAGCGTAGAATATCTTGAAGATCAGGAATTGATGTTTTGGAATGCCTGGTAGATTTGGAAACACGAGATAACATTTCCTCCAGTTGAGCGATTCTTGAAGCTACTTTGGACTTAGTTTCACATACTAGGTTTTTCCGTTTAAGATTAAGGCATTCTAGAGAATCTTGGGTATTAAAGAGGTTCTCCGAGTTATATATATATTGATGACCTATTCTCAGGATAGGTCATCAATATCAGATCGGCGGGGGTCCGACACCCGGCACCCCCGCCGATCAGCTGTTTGAAGAGGAGGCGCGGGCTGTACCTCCTCTTCACTGTTTACATGCTGGCCGTAACAGGGGTAGTGGTGAGTAATTACACCTCACCGCCCCATTCATTTCTATAGGAAGAATCGCTTCCATAGACTTGTATGTGACAGGGGCTGCTGAGGACACTCTCTGGCTCCTCTGATCGCCACACGGGGAGCCGGAGCAACACTGGAAGCGTGCGCTTATGATGTTTCGCACGCTCAGATGCCATGGTCAGGATTGACCACGGCATCTGAGGGGTTATATGTCCACGATCGGCATTACTGCTCAGATATACGTTTGAGTCTCTCCTTTTGGATCTTAGTTGGAAAGATAAAACACTGTCTGGAACACATTCCAAAATTCTATTGTAATCCACGTGAGGTAAAATTGTAATCCAAACAGGTAATGTGTAATCCACATGGATAATAGAGAATAGCAGCAAATAGAGAACCCTTTTGGAAAAGGGGGCTCCCAAATAACCTGAGAAGGGGGTAAAAAGGAAAATAGGCGCACTTTGGTGCAACAGGGAAATTTCTGCAGAATGGAGTCCTGACAGCCATGTCCATCTGCGTGAGAGTCAAACGGGGGAAACAGAAACTAAACAAAAACAACTGCCAACTAGCATCTTACCCATCAGGTGCAGTCCATGGTGTGGCTCCCATTGGTCCTCCTGCAGTGTCCTTGACACTGCCAGTAGTAGGTTCCTCATATTAGGGACCTGAAGTCTTCCTCGCTTGAGCTGCTGCTGAAGCTCATCAGAGGACACTCCTGCCTCTTGTAGGCCATGATCGCTGCGTTGGTGGAACTCTAGTGCCCTCTTCTTCCTGAAGTTGGACTTGACGGGGTTCGGGTGGTGTTGACGCACGCTGCAGCCATTTTCGCTTTTCTGGATGCTCCTGCCGGGACAGCAGGGGTAAGGACTTCCGGCTGCAGCGGTTCCAGAAAGGTTGCATTCAGGAAAGAAGCCCCAGCTTCCCCGGCTGCTGCTGGCTTCCTCTTCCACGGCATCTGGTATTGGTGGACCACCGTGGATTGGAAAGTGAACAATAACGTGGCCAGCTGACCCAGCTGTAAGGACTGTGGTGGTGGTGCTGGCAGTCCAGGAATCAGAGGCTCCGGAGGAGGCTGCAGATTTTCCCTGAACCGGAGGATGCCATCTGGAAACTCCTGCAGGCAGCGCAAGCGTCCTGGACCTGGTGATTCATCTGGCCACACTTCTGGTTCCGTTGTAGGCACCATAGGCTTTGAAAGGAGGGTAACCCCGGTCGCAAATGGGCCTTTCAGGGATGCCAAGGGGGTTTACTCCACCTGATCCCCCACGTACAGGCTATGCTGATGTTGTGGCAGGTACAGCCGTTTCACCGACCTGCGGCTCACAAAATATTCTTTTCCATCCTCATCATCCTGCAGGAAGCCAGACCCTCTCCCTACGGAAAACCAAATCACAATTCCCTTTCGGCGTTCCAATAAAGGATCTCCCGGCCTAGGGTGGTCGAGTACCTGTATGACCCAGTCCTCCACTGCGGTTTTATACTCCCAGAGGGTCTGTGCATGGGCCGTCACAGATCGTGGAACAATTGGGTTCTGGTGTATGGAAGGGGTGGATCTCCTCTTTGGCGGCGAAGTGGACACTCCACCCACCTCCGCCGCAGGAGCCAAAGCAGACGTTTCAGCTGCAGGAGCCAAAGCAGACGTTCCAGCCGCAGGAGCCAAAGCAGACGTTCCAGCTGCAGGAGCCAAAGCAGACATTCCAGCCGCAGGAGCCAAAGCAGATGTTCCAGCCGCAGGAGCCAAAGCAGACGCTCCAGCCGCCTCACGAGTCGCAGCAACAGCAACCTCAGCAGGTGGTAAGGAACACACAGGCACTGAAGCTGGGTTTCTCTGGCAGAGTTATGACACCCTGATGTCTTGAGCGGGTGATGGTTCAGGTAAGTCGTCTCCAAAATACATTTCATTCCAATTTGGACGCAGCTATTTTTTAGCCATGATGCTTGCCTCTTGCTCTGAGGTCAGCGCTGGTCTAAACTGGTTCAGACTTCAGAGGAGGGTGGAGCACTGAGGGAGGAGTCTTCACTCCCTATACGTGCAAAACACTTAGATCCCGGTGGGCCGGGCTGTTTTTTTCCAGTTCTGAGGGGGGCGTATCTTCACTTTCCCACTCTTGCATGGCCGCATTGTCATTGTACCGCCTCACGCAGAATGTGTTCGTTTCTTAAATTTTGCGAAGATTTACTAATAATACGAAGATAATCCAAAGAAATTCATATTTGCTTCACAGCTGAAGGTTCGATACAAATCTACGAAGCTCTATAGGTGACCAAATACTTATTTTCCACCATAATTTGCAAATAAATTCTTTAAAAATCAGACAATGTGATTTTCTGGATTTGTTTTCTCATTTTGTCTCATAGTTGAGGTCGACCTATGATGTCAATTACAGGCCGACCTCATCTTTTTAAGTGGGAGAACTTGCACTATTGGTGGCTGACTAAATACTTTTTTTCCTCACTGTATAGTGTTGCACAGGTAAGTGGTTGCACTTGGATCAACTGCCTAAGGGGGCCTTAGATGCCTCCACCACATGAGAAGACACCAGAATTATAAATGGCACAGGGCAGGTGTTGGCACCTTCACAGATTTTGAATTGGGCCTCGGGAGCTTCGACTTACATCTCTCGATGAAAGAACCTACATCAGAGGTACCTGATAATGTCTCCATGGCCTCCAGTGCCCCCTTATGTGTCATTTATTATACCGGGATCTTCTTATCTGATAGGTTGGCTTTGGAATTAGTTTAGGTCGACCTCTGCTTCCCCTATAGCTACGCTTCTGCTGCCACCAGGGGTATGTGCCGATGCATTAGGTCTTTTGGCACCAGGAATTACAACCTTCAGTGGTATCTTCCACCCCACCATTGCCCAAAGGTATCAGGAGATTCCACCAATGTCAATGGTTCACCTACCCGGTTGGTCCTCCGACTACCTTCAGCTCCCCTAACTGATGGTCCTTCACCAGTCTAAGATGGGTTCCTAAGGCAAATATCAACAAGGATTTGGTGCCCCAGAACTGCTACCGAGTCTGGGACCAGACCTGGTTGTGGTTTGGATGACCGTGACCTAAACTAAAGTGTGTTGGATGATGATGACGATGATGATGATAAAGGCTGGAATGGATATCAACTTTTGCCAATGAAGCTTCTGTATGTTCAAATGGGAGAGAGCGAGGCGCGGAGGGAGGAATGTTTGCCGTGCGCCATAGACCGAGATTACCAAAGGAGATGGCATATTTGGCTACTTACCTCCTCCTTGGTTTATACCACGTCATATTTATCACATAAGCCTTCGTATTCCATTATTATCATCATCATCATCATCCGAGCAAATATTATCGAGCTTGTGTGCTTTACTCACAACACACACAAAAAATTAGGTTATCAACGCCAGGTAAGCAAACAGCCGCCAGATATAAAATGACCTCCGTCAGGAGAGCTCCACACTTCCAACTTTGGCTTCGAAGGAAAAGAGAAATGGGATCCTACACCATCTGCTGGGTGGCTGCCATCCTCATCCTGGGGGCTCAAGCCAACTTACCCATAAACTGTAAGTGCCAAACACATCGTCGTCTAGATAATAATTTATTTCTTTGCTGTTTATCTTTGTTCATCCTGAGATGGCTGGTGCATGAATAGAATGCGAGAGATGCAGGAAAGATAAATGTCGACAATTGCAACGTAAGGGGAGAAGAAGGGAGATTGAGAATTCTGCATATATATGTGACATTCAGAAATGAATTGGTGACAACCCCTGTGGGCACCGTCATGGCTGCCATTAGTGGTTGTCGCCCATGTCTCATCAGCAATGCTCAGTTCATTTGTGGACGTAAAAATAGGGTTGTGGGCAGAGACGTAATGTAATACAATAGAGATGTTCTATCTATCAAATTCAAATCAGCTTTATTAGCAGGACTAAATACATTTTAGCATTGCCGAAGCAAGTGGGACATAATTGGGGGGTTGGAGGATGGGGATACATCCAGGGTGGGGGTATAGAAGTCCATAGTATATCAGGCTCCTCTCAGTCTATGACAGGCAGTAATACTGTATAATGTGCTGCTATGGCCACTGTGTTCTCCTCTTCCCCCAGCGGTATGGAGAGTCTCTCCTCCTCCTCCTCCATGGAGGTGAAGTCTGGGCAGAGATCAGACAGTCTCCTGAAGTGAGCGTCCCTCACTGCTGAGTATTTTATCTATCTAAAAAGAAAAAAATCAAATCAGCTTTATTGGCAGGACTAAATACATTTTAGCATTGCCAAAGCAAGTGGGACATAATTGGTTAGAGTTGGGGGATGGAGATACATTCATGGTGGGGGTATAAGAGTCTGTGACTTATCAGGCTCCTCTCAGTCTATGGCAGGCAGTAATATATTGTGCTGCTATGGCCGCTGGGTTCTCCTCTTCCCCCAGCGGTATGCAGAGTCTCTCTTCCTCCTCCATGGAGGTGAAGTCAGAGCAGAGATCAGACAGTCTCCTGAAGTGAGCGTCCCTCACTGCTGAGTATTCAATCTATATCTGTCTAATATGCCTATCTATTGTATCTGTCTAATATCGATCTACTTCATATCTATCTGTCTGTCTATCAGACAAGATCATAGTAAAGGAAGGTGGCGGGGTGTTAATTAAGATAATCCAGTAGATTTACATTCGGTCTCATGTGAAACCGCAGGTCACTTTAGTGTAGTGCATTATACCACATGATAAAAAGTCAGCTCTGCTACATCTGCGGGTTAGTATACCTATATAAATTATACAGAGTGAAAATATCTAAAATTGGGCTTAATGTGAACTAATAGATCTGATCAGTTCTTCATTTTATCTGCTTCTACACAGACAAGTGCGGGGTGCAGCCCAAGTCCAGAGACGAATGTGGCTATGATGGAATTACAGCAGAAGAGTGCGGAAAGAAGGGGTGCTGCTTCGACGACTCAGTGGCTGATGCCATCTGGTGTTATACGCCATGGAAATTTGAAGGTGAACTTTAATAAAGTAATATCTATTATCTATCTATCAATCTATCTTAGTCCAAAGTTTCACATTATAATTGTATAAGGGATCAATAGGTGTAGTTCCCTGCAGCCAACACTAGGGGGTGCTCACTGCCTATTGAATTATACAGCCAGCATGAACGTCAATGAGATATAAAACTGTATGCAGAGAGCTCCACCTAGTGGCGGCTGCAGGAAACCGCTATAATGCTGTAAAGACAAGCAGGATACACAGACCAGCAGCGCCCGACTCCATCCCAGCTCTGGTCACATAGCAGGCAGGGTTCCCCCACAGTAGGTGCGCCATTGATGCAGGACTATGACCATGTACTCAGGTTATGTTTTCTCACATTACAGCCACAGAATGTAATCCAGCCGGACCCAAAGCCAGAGTAAACTGCGGATATCCAGGAATCAGCGAGAAGGACTGCACAAGCAAAGGATGCTGTTTTGACTCCGCCATTCCCCAAGTTGTATGGTGCTACCAGCCCGAAATACAAGCAGGTAACGCCAGACAGAAGAACTACCACTTAAAGGGGCAGTAAACCTAAAGAAAGGGTGAAGGAGGCAAAACTCTAACCCTCTTGGGTAAATGTGTAGAAAAAATAATCTGGCAGAGAACACAAGGTATTATAGCCGAAGGGTGGTACATAAAGGGGTTGTCCGAGCTACAGGTATTAATGACCTATCCTCAGGATGGTTCAGTATCTGTTACCCAGACAACCCCTTTAATGCTGTTAGTCTCCTACTTCAGATAGTGTGTGTGTTTTTTTTTAAACTGTACTACTTCAAGTTGCCTAGCAACCGCTTGGTTCATGTCTCAGTGACCACTGTATATGTACACAAGGCTCTGTAGACTGAAGTGAATTTTTTTTTTATGGAAATCCCTGTAATTCTGAGTCCATTTTGTTTCCCATTCCAGTGGAACATGACTGTGGCGCCATTACACCAAAGAAGAGAGTGAACTGTGGACCCCCCGGTGTGACCCCCGACCAGTGCAGGGAAAATGGATGCTGCTTTGACAGCAGTGTGGCCGGAGTGCCCTGGTGCTTCAAGCCTGAGGTTAAGAAAGGTACGCGCTCCTCAAAGGCTACTTAGTACTTAGTACACTACTTAGTAGACGTGGCCGTAATATCCCAATGAGGGGGGTGCTTTTTTCCTCTAGAAACAGTGCCCACACCTGTCCATGATTGCGTGTGGTATTGCAGCTCATCTCTATGGAATTGAATTGGGCTGGGTTGCAATACCTTTCTCATCCTATAGACAGGGGTGGCGCTGCTTTTGGAAGAAAGTAGCCGTGTTTTTCTAATCCTATGCTGCCCCTTCCCGATATTCGTACATGTGCGGATTCTTTAAAGATGGCATAGATTACAAAATTCCTGCCCCTTCCTTTTGTCGTCTATCTGGCCAAGGGACTACAAATCCCAGCAAGTCATGTGTGATATGATATATGTTCACTCCTGTAGAGACCATCCAGTGCGCTGTGTTCCCTAAAATGAGGGTCAACTGCGGACACAACGGCATCGACATGGACCAGTGCTACCAGAAGGGATGCTGCTACGACTCCAGCGATCCTGACGCCCCCTGGTGTTTCTACCCTGACATCACAGATGGTAATGCACTTACAATGTTCTATACAGGGAATTCTCCTTTAAAAGCTTGGAAAGGGATAGGAAGGTATTCATGGATGATGGGAGTTGATTTCCTGCTGATGGGGGTAGTGGAGTAAAGCTGCAGAGACGTATCAGAATATAATTTTACTTTCTCTCTTATTTTCAGTCACCATCATTGAATGAGAAGACTCCCGGCGGTCACCACTGACCCTGATGTACGTCCCGGTTTCCACCTCCATTGATTATCAGCAGTGCCTTGTGTATCTCTCATAACTAATAAACATTCAGACAGCATTGCCGTTTCCATTCATTTATTGTTCCTATTGGTTAAAAGTAACAGGTGCAGCAGAGCTGTGTTTGTCAAATTTAGCAGCTCTGAGTTTGCCATTCCACATGGTAATAGCACAATGGGGGTCGAGTGAGGTCTCATCTTGTGTCTGATTTGAGATCTGATGAGAATTGGGGGCCTGATCTGAGGTTGGATGAGGATTAAAGGTCTGATCTGAAGCCTGATGCAGATGTTGTCCTTGGTCAGATTCGAACCCAGGACTTCAGCGTTGCAAGGCACCAGTGCTAACCACTGGGACTGAGACTGGGGGTCTGATCTGAGGCCTGATGAAAAATATTCTTTTTCTTATTTTTCCTTCTCTAAAACCTAGGTGCGTCTTATAGAGCCAAAAATATGGTATTTTTTTTCATGTTCGTAAGTGGATCAGGTGCTTCATACATATGGCTCTCATTCTGAACACCATATTTCTCAATGTATTTGCACCACACAACAGATATAAATACATGGATAAATCTCCCCATACAGATCTGTGTCTGACTTATAGAGTGTATAATAGATCTGTCTGCCTGAAGCCACCACTAGGGGGAGCTCAGTGAGCAGGAATTTATACAGTTACCATTTATTGATCCCTCTAGTGTCAGCTGCATAAAAATGCAGTGTCTTCATGTCAGGAATAAAAGGAGTTCATTTCAGCCTCCACCCCCCAGGCCCTGTGAGTCTCTTGGTCTGCCCCCATAGAACATACACCACTCGAAGTGGCTTATCTCCTGCCAGAACAAAAGGCTCAGGCATTGTAATTCAACTTGTGTACAATCTGTGCACTGCCCCCACACTGGAGAAATGCTAGCGCTGGGTGCAGCACGTAATTCTATTAGACAGTATCCAGGTAACTCTGTATTGTTTCCTGGCAAGTGCTAAGGCGGGCAGCTGGTGACTACCCGGGAAAGTAAAAATATAATGCTCACTGCCTTGTGACCTAAGCCTTCTAGGATGCCCTTTTAGATGCAGTATTCCTTATAACTGGGGGGAAGATGCCATACTCAGCGGTGTGGCAATTTTTCATAAAGCGTCGGAGGAGGTAAATCTGGAGCAGAATCCGTGGGCAGAAGGTGAAGCGTGGCCAGGGGGTCAGTGTTGGCACCATAGCCCTGCGTCAACACATGCAGCGTCACAAGTGGCGTGGGAAAACCGTGGTTCTAATGTAGTGGAACAGCCTGATGCAGCAACGGCTGCATCACCCAGTGGCCCACACACCCCTTTTCCACAAGTCAAGGCTCCACCATCTCAGCAGAAGGGAGCTGTGTTTCTTTCCCATCATCTGCTAGTCTTGATGCTCCTCCTCCTCCTTGTCAGTTCTTTCGTCACCATTCGATCCCAGAGGCGATTGCAAATAGACAACAGTATGAGTGCACTCATTCAACGGCGCAGAAGCTGAACGTGCTCCTGGCCAAGTTGCTGGTGCTACAGTCCCTCTCTTTCCATGCAGTGGACTCTGCTCTTTTGGGAGAACTGATGGCTTCTGCTGAGAAAAGGGGGAGAGTCCCAAGTAGAGATGAGCGAATCTATTCGCCACTTCGTATATTCGATACGAATGTTGGAAATTTTCCACTGCGAAGCGAATCCGAATTTTCTGAGATTCGCTCCGTTAGATTCAAAAATGTTCTTAAGGCTTTCTACGCATTCGCTATGTACTTGTCTGACAAATTGTACGGTAATGCTACGTATAATTTACTCTATACGCTGTTGCATACGAATTCAATTAATTAGCTAACTTTGACTGTTCGTTATTCGTTCGGCAAAAGCCCAGGAAGAAAGTGGTCACCTGACCTAGTGGGCAGGGCTTGCTCTGATTGGCTCAGACTCGGTAAGCCAGTGACGCATCAGTTGTGCTGTGACTGCTAAGACGAGCAGAAGCACTGTGTGTGAAGTTCTGAGAGACAGAGACCTGTTTTGTTTATAATTGTTCTGGGAATCCATATTACACATATCAGGGATACTGCAGGGCAAGTGCAGGGCCAGTAATTAATCAGGCAGGGAGAGAGACAGGGAGAGAGATAGGGAGAGAGACAAAGACCAGCTGCAGGGCCACAGTCAAGTGAAAAATGTCTGGAATGGAAAAGCAGCCAGACCTCGAGCTCCAAAAAAAGGGAGAAGGTGGCACAGGGCAGCAGTGCCAAAGGACCTGTAGCCGGAGCTTCTACTTGTAGAATTCGCAATACTTGGCCATTGTTCCACCGGACTAACACACCAAGGTGCACATTTGTAGTGGAGGAGAAAGTGGATGAGGTAGTGGAGTGGATGGCACGCTCATCTCAGACTTAGCCGGATGATCTGATGTCATCTGCTGATACAGTGTCCTTATGTAGCCAGGGGTCAGACTCAGAGCGTTCCTCCTGCTCCACCATTCCTCTCCAGCAAAGCCCGTCATTTTCGTATGCAATTAGTATGCTCATGCGTACGTGTTTACAGAAGTTGCGTACCTTTTAAAACTGAACATTCGTTATTAGTGCGCGAATGTTCGCTAAACACCACATAATAACATATGATTTGTACGCAGATTCGCCAAATAGATTCGTAGAATATACAAATCTTATGAAAAGTTCAACGAATATTCGGCGAAGCGACTTTTGGATGATTCGCTCATCTCTAGTCCTAAGCTGTCATTACTTTTCCAAAAAGGCAGTACCAGACCTGCACATGTATGTCCAACAGAAGGTGAGCCAGTCCTTAAGCCTGTGTCTGCTAAAGTTCATAACAGCGCCAACGTGTGGAGTTATAACTATGATCAAGGACAATATATGTCCTTTACAGCCGACTGGGTAAATGTGGTTCCTGCCCAGCCACACCAGCAACTTGGCCAGGTGACGGCACTGCCGCCTCCACAGTCTCAAGCTGTGGATCCTGCCCCAATGGCCTCTGCTGCCTCCTCATCCTCCACTGCAGGCGCAATTCGGAGTGCTCCTCCAGCATACCAAAGGGGAGGCACAGCTGTGCGTCCTCCATCAAGAAATCGAATTCTGGCTGTCTCCTCACCAACCTCACTGCTCTGTGACTGGGCCACTGTGTGGACTCCTCATGCTGTTGTCACCTCACCAGTATGTCACTGGGCCACTGTGTTGACTCCTCATGCTGGTACCATCTCACCACTCTGTCACTGGGCCACATTGTTGACTCCTCATGCTGTTGCCACCCTAACCACTCTTTCACTGGGCCACTGTGTTGACTCCTCATGCTGTTGCCACCTCACCACTCTGTCACTGGGCCAATGTGTTGACTCCCCATGCTGTTGCCACCTCACCACTTTTTCACTGGGCCACTATGTTGACTCCTCATGTTGTTGCCACCTTCACCAATCTTTGGTTGGGCCACTGTGAGCAGAGTCCACTGCATGGAAAGAGAGGGACTATAGCACCAGCAACTTGGCCAGGAGCACGTTCAGCTTCTGCGCCGCTGGATGAGTGCACTCATACTGTTGTCTATTTGCAATCGCCTCTGGGATCAATTGCTGACTAAATAACTGACAAGGAGTAGGAGGAGCATCAGGACCAGTAGATGATGCGAAGGAAACACAGCTCCCTTCTGCTGAGGTTATGAAGCCTTGACTTGCGGAAAAGGGGTGTGGGCCACTGGGTGACACAGCGGTTGCTGCCTCAGGCTGTTCCACTACATCAGAAGCATGGTTTTCCCAGGCTACTTTATGGTGAAGCTGCATGTGTTGATGTAGGGCTGTGATGCCAACATTGGTACTCTGGCCACACTTCACCTTCTGCCCACAGATTCTGCAAATGGTAATCTTTACCTCCTCTGGCAGCTTTATGAACAATTGTCACACTGCCGAGTATGGCATCTTCCCACCACCATTCCGTGCTGACTTCCTGCTACCACTGCCTCTGTGAATCCTTGCACTGCTACTTCTTCCCAACAGGTAGGCTCCTGCATAGGGGGAGGTCTATTCTGGGCACATTTGGCTCCCAACATCCTAATGCTGCCACCCTGCTGAATCACGGCCATGCTACCACCCTGCTGGCTCATCCACTGCCTCACGCACAAGCTGCCACCCTCTTCAGAAGGACGGAAAAATGAGAAACACAACGGAACCTGTCTTTGGCGCAACCGTAAGGTCTGTATCACATGGTCCCTATTTTTTATCAGGATTGGATCATGATTTGGAAGCCAAAAGCAGGAGTGGGTACAAAACACTGAAGACACGCAAATATTCCATTCACATGTCATCTCTGTTTTGGATCCACTCCTTGGTCTTAGCAATACTGATGGATTACTGAGCAAATACTGATCGTGTGAACGGGGATGCTCAAAAGACAGGATCCGTTTTATTGGGGTTGTTCTTATGACGGATAAGAAGAAGGGCAAAATAAACAGTGACGTCAACACAAACTTACTGCTGACACCCTCTCCACTCTGTCAGGGGGACACTACTCGTCTCAACATGTAACAGAACAGGTTCTGTAGAAATCTATGTGGAATCAGCTGAAGACTGTGTAAAAGGAGTGCATTCTTTTACTCTATAGTAGAATCTTGGGCCTCTGCACGTTACCCCATAACTGACCAAATGAGTGAAGTGTGAAGTGATTCTAAGAGTGGTGCCTGTCATCTGCATGTCATACTGACTCACAGTACTGTTTCACTACCACAGCAGACTCCCTATGCATGTTACTGCAATGCACAGTGTTCTACACCACTATACAGGTCCTCAGCAGCCAGGAAATAGCTGTTTTTTAACAAGATTCTTCATGATAAATTCGATTGAATCAAATCTTTTTGGGAAATTCAGAGAACTGTTTGAATCGAATTTTCTAGAAATTAGCTTATCTCTAGTTATATAACACTGGGTGAGTCAGGGTCTGAAGGGTGAAGAGTATTTGTAGAGTAAACCTTTTCCATCTCTATTTCTGGGTCATTCAAGGTACCTGTGATATAGAGCCAATTAGTAAATCTTTGTGTCCCACAGTCTACTTTGATGCCCAGGATTAGAAAATTGTTGCCCTTTTTCTCTAAAAACAGCACCACACTTGTGCACAGGCTGTCCATGGTATTGCACTTCAGTTTCAAGACAGCTGAGCTTGTAAAGGAGTGAAGCAACCCTACATGCTTTGAGTGTGGTGATGACCAATCCTTTGGTGTTTGTCCTCTATGTCTGCTTTCTTGTGTTCAAAGTGTGAAGAAGTTTTGAAGAGAGCCGTACACCAATCAGAGAAGAGCGTCAACATGACCACAGAGCACTCTATGGCTATGACAGTCTTTTGACAGGGAGCCAGCTTACTGTCTACAGACTCTCATTTAGGGCACAGGCTTAAGTGACTACGTGACAGGCACTGTCCCTTTAAGAGGTAACAACTTACTATCCCTCTGGTGTGCATTGCACCTGTTTCTGGTCTCCTCAGAGTGCCAGCAATGACTATGGTTTTATCTGCAGTTGTCTCCATGGCTTTATGTCCACATGGCACAGTACCTCACAATCCACACAGTCTCCAACAGGGGCTCCGAGATTGTATGATGGTATCTCCATCACAACCACTGCACGCACTTCTCAGTTGTGGTATTCTCTTCCTTACAAGACACAGTGTGGCACGTAGTCGCTCACACAGGTTTTCTTACAGGTGTCAGACTGGTTAGTCTTGCTCACACTGACTATTATACAGGTTTTAGCTGCTTCCTTGATGCACAGACTATGCAGTTCCTTTCTGTCCCTCAACTCCAGCATCAATTCACCTGTGATGTTCAGATTCTCTGTGGCCTTGTCAATTCAGCTTTATAGGGAGTACCAATCACCTCCACTTGATAGATAGCTACATGCAGAATTAATGCTGGCTTTGTATCCAGCCCCAGTAGTTTACCAGATCACTCTTCTATTTCCTGCCTGAGGTCTGCTGAGCACTGCTGTTTATCTTCTCTCTGCCATGTGCTCTTCCTGTACCTTAATTAAGGACCTTATTCGAATCACATCCCACGATCCCAAAACTCCTTTTACATCCTCGCATACAGTCGAATCACATTCGCCACCAGCTAAGTAACCACCGTGAGCAGCATGGACAGCAGCTAGACGGGCTGGGAGTGACTCAGTAAGGTCCTAGTAGGTTGTCACAGGCATCTGCAGCCATGCTGACTGCAGTGCATCCCACAGGTTCTGGGAGGTGGATCCATAAAGCAAACACAATGATTGAGGTGGTCCCACAGATCCTCAATTGGTTCAAGGAATTAAGGGGCCAGGGTAGCATTTGGAAGTCTTGGTCATACTCTTCCAATCAATGTCAGAAACATCTAGCTGTGTGACATGTCACATTGTCTTTGTTCTGACTCAATATCCTGACAAAACGTGTTGTTCTCAATGGCTCCATGTAACAATGGCAGACTGTACTGAACTTTGTACTTACTTCAGACTCTCATCAAACCCAACTGCTCAGGCATGTGTGAAGAATCCATATTAATTTATTCCTGGCTGAAATCTTGTAGTTCTGAACCAAAACAATAGGTGAATTGCTGGAATTTCTAATTCTCTTTGCTGGATATTTTTTGGGAAACTTTGAATTAGACCTGTCACAGGATTATTAATGTGGAAAGATCTGAGTCTCTTGACATATTATGTAGATTGCGGACCGAGCCATCTGACTAGCAGGTCAACTTCTTCAGCAGCTGTAATGCCAAGATCAATTTGCAGTCCTGAAAGCACATTTCCAGCATCTGTAGTTTTCGGGCTGATCATCAAACCCGGTGAAGCCGGTTTTGGTAAGGTCATGGCGGACCATGTACCTTACAAACTCTGTCATGTCTGACATCAGACAGGAAATTGTGGGTTGAGTAGTGCTGATCATATTGTTTGTGGTAGTCTGATTAAGAGACATATTGAGCATTCAGTTCAAGAGTTGGTTTAGAGTCTGTGGGTCTAGTTACATGTGAAGCTGGACCGTTATGGTTGTCAGGGGTTTGACAACGTGCTGGTCTATTGGTTTTGATCTGGGTACCTATGTAGAGGTGCAGGATCTTGGTGCACTGTAATGTGTGAAGGAGGAATAGGACATAGCATGAGTACAGTATTGTACTGACCTTAAATGCAGGGTTCTGCAGAAGGATCTGCTCATTATTGTCCTGGAGGAACATCTGAACTGGTAGGAATGTTTTCAGCAATCAGATGTTTTCTATTTTGGCTTAGCACATAGTCACTTGTGCGCTTAACAAGGTTTTCTACATCCACTCCAGTGGGAACTGTCTCTTTTATATAAGCTGGTTACTGAGCGTAGAATATCTTGAATATTGTGAATTAGATGATGTTTTGAAATGCCTAGTAGATTTGGAAACACGAGATGACATTTCCTGCAGTTGAGCGATTCTTGAAGCTACTTTGGACTTAGTTTCACATACTAGATTTTTACGTTTAAGATTACGGCGTTAGAAGCTAAGCAATTCTTCCACAGAATCTTGGGTATTAAGGCTTTCTAACAAATTAACACAATCTGCGCTTCCAATATAGCTCATACATTGTGAAAAGTTGCATTAGGGCTCCCTCTGGTGGTGATTCATCACAAGCAGGCTGCGAGATGGTGGAGTTATGTCTAAGCAGTTTTTGCCATAAACCAGAGACTTTGGAAGAAAGTTCAAGTTTCCTGCTCTTTTTTCTCTGACCTTCCACGTAGAGTGATTTAGGCGTCTAGCTCTTTCACTAGGTTGTGGATTAAGGTCCATATCCTCTTGCAGCTCAGGCTGGTCACTCTGTGCAGTCCTTCCTTCATCCATGTTGTCACACAGACAGGATTAATAGGATGCAGAAATAAGATGATATTGTAAGAAGAATCTATGCTGTGTTTGAGGTGTAGCTGCAATGCCATGGCTGAAACTGCACCGACACTTCAGCTGTGAGTGGTTATGTCTGCAGAAGCTGATAATTGCTCTGTTCTCTGTGTTTCTAAACCATCTTTTCACTGTTCTGACTCAATATCCTGACAATATGTGCTGTGCTCATTTTCTCAATATAACAGTGGCAGACTGTACTGAACTGTGTACTTACTTCAGACTCTCATCAGACAGCGATCAACTTAACTGCTCAGGCATGTGTGAAGAATCCAGATGAATTTATTCCAAGCTGAAATCTTGTAGTTAAGCACCACAACAGTAGGTGAAAAGATGATAATTTGGCAGAGTTGAGCAGCAGATGAAAACACCTATGACAATAACATAAAATGGCTACTACTACTGGCAAGAAGGAGGGAGGGGGCTGCAAGAACAGGGCAACATACAGGGAGACAAGAGGGACAAACTTATGAAGAAATACAATGCAGTACAGAGATTACATTAAAGGGGTTCTGCAGTTGTTTAAAACTGATGATGTATCCTCTGGATAGATTATCAGCATCTGATCGGCGGGGATCCGACACCCGGGACCCCTGCCGATCAGCAGTTTGAGAAGGCAGCGGCGCTCCAGGAGCGCCGCGGCCTTCTCTGTGTTTTCCTCAGGTCCAGTGACGTCACGACTAGTATCACTGGCCTGGGCGGGGCTAAGCTCCATTCATGTGAACAGAGCTTAGCCCCGCCCAGGTCAGTGATACTAGTCGTGATGTCACTGGGCCTGAGAAAAACACAGAGAAGGCCACGGCACTCCTGCATCGCCTCTGCCTTCTCAAACGGCTGATCGGCGGGGGTCCCGCGTTTCGGACCCCCGCCAATCAGATGCTGATGATCTATCCAGAGGATAGATCATGAGTTTTAAACAACTGCAGAACCCCTTTAAAAAGGGTTTCTGTCACCAGTTTTGGGCATATAAAACAGGATGACATTTGCAATGTGCAAATGTCACCTGATGCCCAAACTATTTTTTACTGGTGTCCCCGTTTTTGTAATAAATCAACTTTTGTCATATGCAAATTAATCTTACTAGGTGCAAGGGGCGGTAACCCTGCACCTAGTAGCGCCGTTTCCCTACCTTTATTTACGCCCCCTTTCTTGTGACGGACAGGGCCAGGCAGCTCGCTCTATCTGCTCCTGGCCCTGTCCATGCCGGAAATCCCGCGCCTGCGCCGTTCGGACTTCATTCGGCGCAGGCGCAGTGAGTGCCAATGGCTTCCTCACTGCGCCTGCGCCAATGACGTCACAGTACACCCGGAAAAGAGGGCGGCGCAGGTGCAGCCGGCAGCCATCGGCACTCACTGCGCCTGCGAGCTGCCTGGCCCTGTCCATCACAAGAAAGGGGGCGTGAATAAAGGTAGGGAAATGGTGCTACTAGGTGCAGGGTTACCGCCCCTTGCACCTAGTAAGATTAATTTGCATATGACAAAAGTTGATTTATTACAAAAACGGGGACACCAGTAAAAAAATGATTACCAGTTTGGGCATCAGGTGACATTTGCACATTGCAAATGTCATCCTGTTTTATATGCCCAAAACTGGTGACAGAAACCCTTTAATGATAACGATCCATGAAGACATGGGACATGACAGTATTGCTGGAGGATCATATCCACCCTAAGGAAGACAATCAGCATGGATGGCTGTACATGATCTGCAATTCACGGAAAATGGTGCACTGCAACGGAAAATGCAGTTGACAATATATGGCTAAACCCTCACTCTGGTGTTAAAATGAGACTTTCGCCAGTATATCCTTATCAAAGACATACCGGAGCCTGAGCACCGCGTCAAGGTATCTCAGTTGGCATCGGGACCTACGCTATCCCTGCTATGGTATAGGTGATGACAGATAGGTGCATAAGGTCCAAAACACAGCGACCAGCTCCCAGTTACCTCCAGCGTGAAATCACACATACGGTGGGAGGAGGGGCGGAGGCTGTATTTCCCACAATGCCCTGACGTCATGTGACCCAGTGTGCACCTGAATGTTACCCATTAATAAAATCAAGGCACATTCAACCTGGAG